>CM053623.1:132514924-132599117 GCA_028646595.1 Phalanger gymnotis | reverse complement strand
GGGAGGGGATTGGGGCGACGGAGGGGAGGGCAGACTGGGGAACAGGGCAACCAGAATGTACACCATCTTGGGGGGGGGGGAGGAAATGGGGAGAAAATCTGTAATTCAAACGCCTGTGAAATTCAATGCTGAAAACCAAACGTGTCAAAAATAAATTAAAAAAAAAAGTCCTATAGGAATCTTAAACTAACATCTGCAATGGGCAATTCATTATCTTTCCCATTAAATGCATCCCTGTTACTATTTCTCATGTATGTTGAGGGAACCACTATCCTTTCAATCAATGTGGTTTTTGTCTCAGTCATTATGTACTCTCTACCTCCCATATACAATCAGTTGCTGAGTCTATTTGATTTTACTACCACACTATCTGTAACATTCAAACTATTTCTCCATTCATTCACCCCTCTAGTTCATGCCCTTGTCATTGTTTGCCTAGACTTTTGCAATATTGTCTTGCTTAGTCTTCCTCTTCTTCTTCTCCCTCTACAATTAAATTTATACATAATTAAATAAGTAATATTTCAAAAATACAGGTATGATGATGTCACTTCCATGCTCAAAAAACTTCAGTAACTCTCTGTAGCATGTAGGATAAAATATGTATTTCTCTGCTTTTAATTTAAAATCTTTCAGTCTATCTATAACATCTCTTTTCAGATGGATTTCAAATTAATCAGCATTATACATTCTGCATTCTTGTTAAATAGGCTTATTTGCTGTTGAACATTTGTGAAATTCTTGGATTTATTAAGGGCTTTTAATGCCAAACACAGCATTGCGTGTTTGATCTTGGAGGCAATAGGAAGCCACCAGTGTTAATTGAGTAGGGGGTAGTGGCATGGTCCAACCAGCCCATAAAGAAAATAATTTTGTTGGGTGAATGATTGGGATTGGATTGGGGAGAAACTTGAGGCAGACAGGTCCAGCAGCAGGTTAATGTATTAATCTGGGCATGAGATGAGGAGAGCCTGCACCAGAATGGTGTAAATGTGAGAAACAAAAAAGGTGAACATTCAAGAGAAATTGGAAAGGTGAAATTAACAGGCTTTGGCAATGAATCAGATATGGGAAGTGATATTAGGACAGATAATGAGTGGTTGAGAAGGAGATCCAAGTTGCAAGCCTAATAGACTGAGTAGATGATGTTGCCCTCTAAAATAATAGGGAAGGTGGGAAGTAGGGAGGCATTCCCTGAAAAATTTTTATGTGATACCAGGCACAAAGTTATATAAAATAGGTATACAAATCAAACATTTACTGATAATATATTGTAAAGAAATTTATTTTAAAAGAATTTTTGGTATACATATAATTTCACCATTTCTTGAAGATGAAAGTAAATTTGCATACTAATGAGATTGATGTGCTCGTTTATTTTTTCATAAAGAATTAAATCTTGGGGGAATATTTGATACTGCAGGATGGAGGGCATCCTCAACGTTTTTCAGAGTTGATCAATACTTTGATTTTATAATCAGCAATGTTGAGAATACTGCTTCAGATGAACACATAGCACAAAACGGCAGAAGTATATTTAGGGCCATTTCAGAAATTGTTGGAAATTCTGTCCTGATCCCAAGACAAAATTTATCTAGCGATTTTTAGGAAACTCAAGTTTTAAACCTGTGTTGCTTGAAAATTTAGCAAAGTCTTCTTGAACTTTTAAGGCAGATGATAGACTTTCTTTTGCAATTCAGTATGGTTTATGAACCAAACTTAGCTTTTTAGAATCAAAATTTGAAGGGAAATATTTCTGAAACTGTGTCTCCAGGCACTTCATATGATTGATTATAAGTCTTACAATTAAATCTTTGGGAAGGTTACTTTCAATTATAAAATCATCTGTAGCTGTAAACATTTCAAAAGAATGGTTTTCCACCCTATTGTTCCATGTTAACTTTTTTTTTGGGGGGGGGGTCACATCTTTTAATAGAAAATACCAAGATCTGCCCACTAACTTTCTCTGTTGTCTTTGCTGTTTGTGGGTTGTGAGGTCTGGCAAATGCCACAGCTCAGTAATTCAGGATGCTAGGGCACTCTCTGCTCCGCTCCTGGTCTGGTCGGCTGGGCTCTGGTCGGCTCAGCTTCGCTCCCCTCAGCTGGGAGCTCCATGCGGGACAGACCTTACCCAGTGACCATCCAGGCTGTCCTGGGCTGGAGCCCTGCTTCCCTCTGCCACTTTGTGGGTTCTGCAGCCCTAGAATTGGTTCAGAGCCATTTTTTTATAGGTTTTTGGAGGGACTTGGTGGGGAGCTCACACCAGTCACTGTTTTCCAGCTGCCATCTTGGCTCCGCCCCACCATGTTAACTTTTTAAGTAAAACTTTCAATTTTATCTTTTAGCATAAATATGTTACATTTTTTCCCTTGAGGCAACATGTTTAAATCAGAGTTTTTCTAAAATATCCAGCAAATAACACAGTTTTGTTTTTGAAGGGGGAAGGCAGGACAATTGGGGTTAAGTGATTTGCTCAAGGTCACAGCTAGTAAGTGTGTCAAGTGTCTGAGGCCACATTTGAACTCAGGTCCCCCTGACTCCATAGCCAGTGCTCTACTCACTGCACCACCTAGCTGGCCTCAAATAACACAGTTTTGAAAACTATAAGTCATTATGAAAAAAAATTAAAATCAGATTTCTACTTAGTCAAAAATATAACAACTTCACCATTCAATTTCAATAATCTGTTTAAACCTTGCTCTCTTGAGAGCCACCTTACCCTTGCATGTGGTAATAAGCTTTTGTAATTGGAGCCCATGTCTTTCCAAAGGTTTGAAAACAAATGACTCTTAAGGTCATGGCTTCTAATGAAGTTAGTGATTTTGATAGTATCACGAAGCACAATATCTGACTTTGGTGATGTTTTTTGGCTTAGAGTGCCTCCCAATGGATCATACAGTGAGTAAAAGTGATATGTACATTGCCACTAGCTTTAACTTTTGCTAAAAATCGAACATTCTCACCCATCATTGCTCCAGCACCATCTGTACAGAATCCAATGCAGTTTCCCCACTGTAAACCTTCATTTGTGAAAAATTTGTCAAATTTAAGACATATACCTTTCCCTCTTGCATGCCCTTCCAAAGGGTGACAAAACAGTAATTCCTCACATATGCTTCCTTCATAAACATATCTTACATAAAGTAAAAACTGTGCCATATTAGAAATATCAGTTGTTTCTTCTAACTGAAATGCAAACTTTGGGCTGCACTTGAGTCTGGTTGCTAGAATTGGTCATTACTAATTTCAGAAATTCTTTTGGAAACAATAACATCCAATAAAAGAATTTCATGAATTTCTTCCTCATGCTTTTCCCCATCAACTTTCTGATATTTTAATAGCAGCAGGTAACATGAGATCTCCTATCACTTAGAGCTGTTTAGTTTTTGGAATTAAGCAAGAAGTTTCAGAAGCTGTGAGTACTTTTCATTGACAGTAACAGATTTCTCAAAACAATGTTTTTTCTTTATTTGAAGATTTTAAAAATGCTTCAAAATAACCCTTTGGTTTATTGCAGTACACTGGATGCTAGGTATTAAGATATCATTTTAGTTTGGCTGCTTTCCTGCTCTCTATATCCAAAACTTCATTACAAATCAAGCAAAGTAGTTTTTTGCACTATCATCATTATTAGAACTAATTCCATATTGCAGAAAATGATTCAACATATTTTCTTTTTCTTGTCAATTTAGGTGTACTGCAACCTGGTAGCTAACACTCTGCCACATTGTCATCAACATTTTTACCTCTTCTGTCTAAATTTGGTTACTTATCCATAACTGAATTTTTTTCCCTAAAATATAAATAAGTATTGCTAATGATTTCTCAAATACATACTAGTTTTAGTGTATGAAATTTTGTTTGTGCTTAATTTTTTAAAAAAATTAATGTTCACACTTATATATGCATATAACAGTGATGGTGGAGAAATATCATTAAAGGGTTTTTGTCTTTACTTGCTATAATTAAACACATATGTTTCTGTAAAAGAAGGAGATAACAGCAATTTTGAAATCAAACATTCTAACATAATACAATCCAAAGATATACTCATTTGATACTTACATGCTGAGGAATGATGGTAGGGAAAATATTAAAAATTTTTATTTTCCATAATTAAACTATTATGTTTCTATAAGATGAGAAAACCTTGTATGTACAGTAAAAACACTGCAATTTATAACATACAATAGTCTCAAAACTGAGCTGAGGTGTTTCTGGCAGAGCATGTTGGTGTGCAGTTTGGGTGTGCATGTTGTATGTTCAGAACCAATGCTACAGAAAAGTTGTGTAATACAAGCATTGCTGGAAACATGCCGGATTCATTACATTTTTTATTTTAAATTAATTTTTGACTGTTGAGCATTCAAATTTTTCCCAATCCCCACATTCAGTTATGCAGCCCCATATGGGGTTGCAACCTCCAGTTTAAGAAGCACTGTTAGAGGATAATAGTGTGGATGGAATAGAAAGAAGCTTCTTAAAAGTAAGCACTATTCAGTTTTTACCTTTATGTTCTCAGTGCTTACATAGGTTAAGTGTTTAACAAATATTTTTGAATGAATGAATGAATTTTGTTAAATTTGGTTAAATTTTAATTAACGACAGACACCAAGTTACCTTCTAGCTGTTGAAAAAATAGAGGGGAATAGGGAAAAATATCTTCAACTCTCCTTCAATTGTCTCTAACCAAGACAATAGATCTGGGGAAAGAGTAGTCTCCAAACAGATCTGAAATTGATGAGATAACATTTTGTTTGTTTGTTTGTTTTTTGAGGTAAAGTCTCCTTTGACTCAAATTCTCATCACTCCCAGTGAGTGTATCTTGTAGACTGTATTGAGGAGAGAACTTTCTATTTTTTTTAATGAAGCAAGACCCTGACTATTAAAAAAAAGCCCAAAACTTTTTTTTTGGGGGGGGGGGAAGAGGAACAAACCTTTCAGAATTGCCTGAGCTTAAAATATCAAGATAAGAGATAGACCTAAATCCCAGAAAGAATGGATATAACTAAAAATGCATAACCTTATGTGGTCCATAGTAATTCAGTTCAATTCAGTTAACATTTGTTAAGTGCCTACTATATGCCAGGCACTGTAGATGCAAATAAGAAAAACTCATGGAGTTTACAATCTAGTTGGGAAAGACAACACACAAAAGGAAGATACAAAAGTAGTGGTAGTTCACAGATGTGTTCCTGGAGGGAATTGGAGTTGAGATCAAGCAAAGCTGCAGATGCAAAGTGGAGGGAGTCATCAGGTCCAAATTCTGTCTGCTATAAAGGAAAGCTCTGGGTAGAGTTTAGTATCCCACCATCCAGCCCTCCATTTAGAGGAGAGAGGAGGCTGAGGGAGTTGGGAAGGTGTTGAGCATATCCAAGGTTAACTTAAACAGCATCATGAAGGATAAGTAGTAGGAAGACAAAATCTTTCTTTTGACTTTGGATTTTTTTTTCCATCTTGAGTTAATAGGAAAAGCACTATTTTTTTTTCCTTTCTTCATATTACAATGGAGGAAACTGACATCCAAAAAGTTAAGCCACTTGCCCAATGTCATATAGTTACTGTGTCAGATAAAGGAATTTATATTTTTAACTACAAAGCCAGCATTCTTTTGACTTTTTGATCCTCGAAAAGAAAATATTGTTTTAGTAATTGAGTGTATCTTCATTCTGTGATGTGTTACTATACATTAAAAGAAATCCTGGGCAAATTCTTACTGTTTGCTTTTCTGAAAATAAAGAGATAAAGTATTTTCAAACTGGTATTATTTTTTGTGTTAGTAACAGTAGCCTTCTGTTAGTAACATTAGCCTTCTCATTTTAATCAGGTAGATCTGTCTTCATGACGAAGACAAACGGAAGAAATCATGATATGGATTTCAAGTGTCACAAGAATTTTAATTAGGGTTACTCATGAGATAATTTAAAAATGTTTTGCAGGCTTCCTTTTGGAAAGTGCAGATGTATAAATTTAAATGATGGAACATAAAGGCATAATCTATTTTTAGTGAAGGTTGCTTAACCTTAAGACCTGAGGATTGGTGGATTGTCACAAATTTCATTTTATATACTCAAATGCTCGATTTTTTTTTGATCTCATGGATTTGAGTGACCCTTCAAAAATGCAGAGTGACCTATGCAACCCTATCCATACTCAAGCATCAAGGTGACACAATAGATACAGTGCTAGACCAGGTGTCAGGAAGACCTGAGTTCAGATCCTGCCTCAGACACTGTTTGGTTTTGTGACCCTGGACAAGTCACCGAGATCTTGGACAAATGGCAAGACCATGGACAAGTTATAAGACTTTGAGCAAGTCTCAGCCTCAATTTCCTCATCTATAGTATGAGGACAATAATAGCACCCACCTTGCAGGGTTGTTGTGAGCATCAGTGGAAAGAATATTTGGAAAGCCCTTTGCAATTAAAGCATGATTCAAATGTTAATTATCACCATCATCAATATCATCATTATGATTTTCTTGTGTGACTTTTTATGTTCTCTTCTAAAGTTGCCACAAGGGGTTCCATCCATCATGCGGGCAGCCTTCCTCACTTTCTTCTGATGTTATAATAGTATTAGTGGAGTAATAATTAACTAAAATGTAGACACTGTTTGCTTAAAATTTAGTCCTACCTGTTCTTAGATTTCCTAATCGCACAGTCAAGTGAATATGCTAATTCAAGTACCATTTAATCAATGCTAAAAACTATACACTTAAATGTCCTTCTTAAAGCAAAACATTTGAAGTTTTTTTTTTTCCAGAGCACAAGAGGGGAAATCTCTGCACTAACAGTTTATTTTACAAAGGTAATTATTGTTTAGCTTAGGCTTGTTTTGAAAGCAGTCTATACCTTAGCCTTCTGCATCAGAGTATGCTAATAACAAGGGCTAAATATATTTAAACTCCTGCACACTGTGGAATGGGGCTTAATGGATTAAAGGAAGCTAAAGTCTAGCATTTGGAAGGAATCCTGCCCACTTGCTTATGTTTATTTTCAACCTGCCTTCAAGCTTGTTGGGTGGTACCTCAAGCTTGAGAGGACTAACTAAACAGATATGATTATTATTGCTTATGCCCCCAGGAAATCTCCTCTGGTGATTGGTGCCCTGCAGATTTTAATGTGTAACAAAAACAGCTGTTAAAGTCTCAGATCACTCAGTCATAGTGGACCCAATTACAAGAAATGGATTATATGGCTTCATGTGCTTCCTTTTTCTTATACATATGACCCAAAGCTTTGCTCACCATAAACATAGGGATTTCCCATCCACATCCTGATGAAGCTTAATTTTCTTTTATTTCATCTTGCAGTTATGTGGATTTATAAAAATATCTAAAAGGAATGGGGGGGATCACTTATGGGTAGCTTTCTCCTTTTTTATGATGATTCACTTGAGCTGGCTATTTGCTCATTATATTGTCATCTTTGAAATCATTATGCAAAAACTGAAGCTCCCCTTAAATCAATTTCCCTGTGGGCAGCTCCCATTGAAAACATCAGAGTAGCTGCATGAGAAAATTGGCCTGCATTTGCAGAATTTTTGGAGGTAGAAAATAGTCACTCTTCCTTTAAGGGTAACACATGCTGGAGCTTGTATGGAGAAAAGTCCCAGAGGTATCCCAATATATTGTCGTGTAATTAGACTCAGGTGTGGGTTTGACCCTTGCACTCAGTTCCCTCAAGATATGTGAAAAGAGAGTGCATCATGGGCATAAAAAGTTTAACCTCTGCTAGCTGTTTGCAGATTAAGCCTCATATTCATATCCACAGAGCAGCCTGAATCAGTATTTGCACAGGAAGCTGGTTCTTCTTAGGGCACTCCTGCCCAGTGATAGTATCAAATATTTTCCTGTAGGTCAGTGTTGTAACAGTTCTTTTGACAGTGACAGAGGTGAGACTAACAAGAAAAGGATGCGCTGACATGGCAAAGTAGATGAAGGAACTTTAGATGGGTACAGATGAGCACATGTTCAAGATGACTTTTGTTCTAAATCTTCAATATTTCCCTTAGCTGGGAAACTGTTTTGATAAAAACAAAATGAGATGAAGAGCTGATGATTATTGGATGGGTTTTGGAACCAAGGTGATTCCTTCCTTAGTTGTCCAGATTGATGCCTATGTCATAGAGATCAGCTCACTTTGCAGCCTCAATACTCATTTCTTCCCTTTCTTTTGGCTCTTTAGATCTGTGCTCAGGGTATAAGAAGAACTCATATAGCTCAAAAATAATTAAGCACTTTTTAAAAAGTCTTTCAGAGCACACAAAGCAGATGCGTTTGATGCAAGGCTCTGAATTTTTCATTACAGTTCAGAAGGACTGACACTAACAGGAGTCATGTGTGTCATTCTTTACATAAGTGAGAAAAGGGGGAAAAATCTGTCCAACAATAGTAAATTATCTTAACTTCTTTCAGGATGTATGAATGGCTTCATAGTGAGAGTAGGGTTGTGTGAGTTGAAAGCATAAAAATGCCAGCTATAAATAAAGGTGGAAACCCTCATCCCCACTGGGATAAAATAACATTACATTCCTGAGACACTGAGTAGGGGCAGGCAATTGATTGGGAAAATGCTTGGTCTAGGGGCTGGGAGTGTCTGTGTTCTGATGAATGATTTTTTTGTGAAGCGAGATTACAAGATTGAAGAAAATATGAAAATATATACTTTGAATCAATTTCTTATTGAGAAGTTGGAGAAATACAACTTGGAAAAAATAAACTATGTATTAAAAATAAACTCCATGTATAAACTATATGTAGTGGTGAGTTGCATTTTGAATAGATATAAATATTCCTTTTCCTGTAAAAAAATTTAAGTTAAGCATATGAAGCTATCTAAGTGAACCTGCAACTTAAACAGGAAATCAACTTTTTTTTTACTTAAAAATATAGTTGAACCAAATTGTTTGCCCCAATGAACAGAAACCATCAACATTTTCTTTAAATATGTTGAGCAGATTATATTTAGCCAAGCTAGATTCTGCCTGTGATTTTACAGAAAGAGCTCTTGGAGATAATCAAGGTAAACCTCCTAATTTTACAAATGGGGAAACTGAGGTCTAAAGTACTTTGCCTAAGGTCAATCTTGACTCTAAAGGCATGCATTCTCTCTAGAAGTGCAATGTTCTTTCTATTTCATGCCTCTCTTAGTGTTACATAAAAAATAGAGTTACTTATTAGTTCATCAATTATTCTGTGCCTTTAAATTAAAAATAGTAATTAATTATTATAGTGACATTTAATACTTTGGTGTAAAGTTAATCTTCTGTGTTTCATGTTAAAATTAATAATTTGGGTCAAATTTCATTTTTCTTTGGGGAAGTTCCAATAGTTGAACCATGAAATGAAAAGAAAGAAGAAAAATCCATTTTTTAATTGTTTTTACAGAATGGCTCATGGAGCTCAGAACAATACTGTGAATCAATGAAACTCAATGTTGCCACTGGCTTTGAAAAGGCCATTAAGTATTGCCTATTTTCTTATGTGTCAGATGCATTCAATCATACTTACCTATTCTACAGTACATTGTTTGCTTTAACAAATTAATGGGTCTAAAGTGCTTTGAAAATGTGAATTCCTATATAAATAATAAAATATTATTATTATCTTGGGATATGTTGGAGTAGAGAGGGTTAAAGGGTAATGTTCCGTCCCTTAGTTCAGAGATTGCAATTCAAATAATACATGTTTTAACTTAATATTTCTGACTCAGATATAAATTCTACTTAGTATAGCCTGAAAGCAGGTTTCCGGATACCATGAGATGCCATGAGCCTTCATAGGCTAAATGCATTTTTAAAGTAGATAATTCAGGTTGAAAACCTCCTTTTACCTGTAGCAATTTTATAATTTAGGCAAACTTACTTTTACCTTTGCTCTCTCTTTGTCTGCGGATATATCCTTAAAATCACATTCTAGAATCTAGAATCTAGAAATGTTTTAATTGACTAGATTAACAGCTTTTTAAATTCAAGATGATATTGGTTGATTCAAAAATGTATTTTCTCACTGAGAAAGAGTGATAATTGAAATTTCAAGTAATTGTAATACTATGAGACTACCACGATGATAATGATAATGACATCAGCAGTGCAGTATTTAAAATGACAAAAAAATTAACAGAAAAAGGGAATAAAATCACTTTTATTCACATCAAACAAGAAACAAGAGCCACCGTACTAGTAAGTGATTGATTCAAGAGAGAAAAATGATAGCTTAAAGCTTCTCCACTAACAAGAGGTCTCACTATGTCAAAAATCATAAAAAGCATTTCTTGAAAAATATAACAACAGATATAACATTCTCAAACCATCTAAACATCAATACCAAGTGAGACATAAAATTTGAAGAGGTATGTTTACCATTGCTATTTGCCAACATTGACAAAAGTCAGCTTTTGTTGTTGCCAGGGTGGATCCCCTACAGAGACCAAATTTAAAAAATGGTAAGGTCCTCTTTTACTTATGTGGCCGAAATTAGGCTTATTGCATGAGAGTCTGAACTATCTAAATGAAATCCATAATCACTCAGAAGGGTATGGCCCAACTCTTTACTTAAAGAAAAGCAAGTGAATGAGGAATACCTATTGTCCAGATTGGTTTGCAGGGCAATGGCTCCTAGAATTGGTCCACCTGTGTGTGTGTTATGTACATACATATAGACATGTACATACATATGCATATACATACATATATACACACACATATGCACACACACACATATATGCACACACACATATACATATAGTTGTTGTTCAGTTGTTTTCAGCCATATCCAATTCTTCACACCCCCATGTGGAGTTTTCTTGGCAAAGATACTACAGTGGTTTTCCGTTTTATTGTCTAGCTCATTTTTACAGATGATGAACTGAAGCAAATAGAGTTAAATGACTTGCTCAGGGTCACACAGCTAAGCAGTGTCTGAGGCCATATTTGAACTCAGTATAAAGAGTCTTTTTGATTTCAGTCCCAGAAGTTCTATAGGAAGAAGAAAATAGGGTAGATCAACTAGAAAAGGTAGCACTTAAAAAGTGCTTGTTGAAGTAAATTGAATTTCCAAAATAAGAGCCTTCTTCTTAGATAAGGGGTTTTTAAATGGGGCCCGTGAACTTAGTGGGTTTCAAAATATTTTAATAATTGGATTCCAATATAAATGCTTCCTTTTACACCCTATTTATTTTATTTTATTTATAAACATTATTCTGAAAAGCGAGCCATAGGATTCCACCAGGGTGCCAAAGTGGTCCATTACACCTGGAAAGGTTAAAAAACCCTGATTTACATGATATCTAGTGTTTTATCTACCTCAAACATTGCACAATTCTGAATTCCTTCATTAATCTCAACCATCCTCTATAGACATAATAATCACCAATAACATCTAAGTGATAAACATTTCCTTTCATTTGAATTGACCACATCAATATTGTAGAAATTGTTGATATTTGATTCTCAAGGAAAAGGTACATGGTTGGTGTCATTGATTTATCTGATATTTGCTTGGGTTTCTAATGCTAATGTTTTAACCCAGATCAACTTTCAAGCAATTAAGACTTCAAAAGAATGTCTTTAAAAATTATGTCATAATAAATAGGAAAATGACACCTCAAAACAGAATGCCTCTTTGAACAATATTATTGCTACAGGATTTGTAATTACTAAGCTTGAAGTATTACCATTCCTTTGTTGCATTTAAAATTATTTACAATTTAAAGTTAAAGACTTTCCTTAAAAGTAATAATTCTTGCACACAGGAAACCAAACTCTTTATTACTTCCTCTTTTCAATCTCTTTAATAAGGACAAAAAATAAACTTGTAAGTCATTTTTAAATGGCTAAAGGAAATAGCTGTTCCTTTGAATATCTTTGTGCTATAAATGATAACTGAGATTCATAAACCTCATGATTGTAATCTCCTTGAGGGCAAGGACTGCCTTTTACCTCTTTTTTGTATTTCAAGTGCTTAATTAGCACAGGGCCTATCTCATAATAGCTGTTTAATACATCTTTGGGCCAGCTAGGTGGCACACTGGATAGAGCTGTTGGCCTGGACTCAGGAAGATCTGAATTCCAACGTGGCCTGAGACTCTTACCTTGATGTGTGATCCTGGGCAAGTCGCTTAACCCTGTTTGTCTCAGTTTCTTCATCTGTTTAATGAGCCGGAGAAGGAAATGGCAAGCTATTCCAGTATCTTTGCCAAGAAAACTCCAAATACAGTTACAAAGAGTCAGACACGATTGAAAAACCACAACAAATAAAAGTTTATTATGTTTATTGATGGATGGATGGATATAGACTTTTAAAATGTTTGAGCTAGATAAGGCCTTAGAGGACATCGAAATATAACTGTTATTTTATAGATTCAATTCTATTATATTCCACAAGCATTTCCTAAGCACCTACTATGTTTTTGTCCTAGAATTTTAAATTCACTGGTATAAGGTGCTCCAAGCACATAAATGCTAACTAATGCAGACTGGCCCCTACTCTGCAATATAGAGTCTTAGGAGTTCTTAAACTTTTGTGTCTGAGACCCCTTTTACAATCTGATGTAGTTTATGTACGCTTTCTTGGAATAAAGTTTTTATTTGTATAAACATATAAAATACACAAAATTAAAAAGGAAAAATTGAAATATGGTTACCTATCTATATGAATGTAGGTGTATATGAATGTCTCTGTCATGCTCACGTGTGTGTGAGCACTCACACAGACACACACACACATGTTCATAAAACCCAGGTTAAGAAGCCCTGTCTTAGGGAGCAGTTTGGAAGTAGTAAGAGTTTAATTGACTTACAGACGGGTTCCCTGTCCAGTATGCCACTGTCTCTGAAGTGAAGGATACAGAACCTAAAAGTATCTAATTTTCAGTAGATCATGTTCTCAAATTAATAAAAATAACGACATTTATATAGCACTTTCTATGTTCCAGGCGCCATGCTAAGTGTTTTGCAATTATTATCTCATTTGAACCTTGGATCAGCAACCCTTGGAGTTAGGTGCCAGTATTAAGCTCATTTAATAGAGGAAGAAACTGAGTAAAATAGAGGTCAAGAGACTTATCCAGGGTCACACAGTTAGTGTCTGAGGTCTACTTTGAACTCAGATCTTCTTGACTCCAGGCCCGGTGTTCTATGTACTGCACTACCTAGCTGAACCAAGGTTAAAAAACTGAATAACCCACACATAAGGAGAGAAGGGTTGAGTGACTGTCCCAAGATCATACAGTCAGTTAGTAGCAAAACCATTCAGTGCTAGGGCCTCCTGGATTTCAGTCCAGTACTCTTTCTACCACTTTTAAATTTAATCTGGTGTACAAGGTGATGATTCAGATATTTACTATCTCAAACATACTTTGATGTACATTATCTGTGAGTTATAATGAGGTATCCATCCATTTAGGGAAGGCACCGGGGCCAGGTGTCCTTTCTTTTTCCACCTGCCTATACTCATCTGGATTTCTTCATCTTTTGGCTCCCCTCACTGAGTATCTTCCTTACAAATCCTGCCTTTTGGCTTCCTTTTATTTGTTGTCTTCAACCATCAGATTGTAAGCTCCATAAGGGCAGGAACTATCATGTGCCTTTCTTTGTATCCCAAGTGCTTAGCACAGTGCCTGGCACATAGTAGGCACATAATAATTATTTATTGACTGACCGACCATGCTCATCTCATGCTACTCTTCTCCATGTCACGCCATATGTTGTTCTAGGGGAAGCAAGACACCCAAAACGCCTGAGGCCTTCTTCTAGCTATCTTGACATTGCGTGAATATCAGTATAGCAGTGGAACATGTGGACTCCTCATTGATTATCATTTACTTTTGTAATAGAGCAATAGTTCCAATCATTCCTGGCTTGGATGATGTATTTTATCCTACTTCTTTTGCAATGTGCTCACCCTGCTCATGCACTCCATGTACTAGAAAGATTTGGCAAAAAACACAGGCAATTTTTTTTCTAGGATGATTTTAAGTAAGAACTAATATTTTTTTTCTAAAACTAGGACAATGGATTAGCTATTATTGAAAATGACTTTGGTATGCAAAGGAAGAAGAGTTTAACTTTTGGCATGTGACTGAAGTCCAGAACAAAGAATATTGAAGTGAAAGTCAAAAAATGTACTGTGCTTTTCATTCCAGTGCTGGACAGAGATGTGACCATGATTGTAATCTTATACTTCAGTTTTCCTATTTTTATTTGCACCGTCTTACTTTGTATCATGGAGAGTACCCTAGGTCCTCAAAAGCTATGGCCAAATAGTGGAAATCTCTGGAATGTCCTATCAAGCAGAATGGATTGAAGGTGGGTCAGAGACACTAGCCTCACTAGAAATGTACAAATTCATCACCAGAAGATTACCTAAATAGCAAGGCTCAGTTTTGGCCCTGGCCACTTGGGAAACCATTAGATAAGATAGATAAGTATTGCATTCTGCTTTGGTGGAAGGAGGGAGCAAGAATCCATAGTCTTTAATAAGGCTACGGTCTTGGACCTATTAAAGTATTAAAGAAATGTACCAGTTAATTTGCAAAAAAGAAAAACAAAAACAAAAACACTCAATCCTATGTGGATACATCATCTGATCTGTGTGGTTATTTCTTCCACTGACAGAGATCACAACTCTTATGTAATTTGGGTTTACTTTGTCAGTTTCTCTGAAACAACAACAAAAACTTCACTGTTTATCACACATTTACCTGGAATGATTCATAGACAATAGCTATGCACTTGGTCTGTACCCCAAGACTTGACACACACAGAAGACTTGGTTTGGGTCTTCTAGATCTTATGCTCTGCTAGCATAGGCTTTAAGAATCCAGAAACATCTCTATGCTATTACAGATACTGTAGACTTTAATGAAGGAAATGGAGATTGAGGCAAACAGAATTCCATTTGATCATTCCATGCTATCATTTTGAAGTGCATTAACTCTGAATTCTTCAGAGAGTGATATTTAAGTAAGGTGAATGTCTAAGAATCTTTTTTGAGGGTGGGTGGGGGTACAGATTGTTGTCATCAAAGGAACATAGGAAATAAACCCTATCCACGTATTTCTTTTCATGATGGAGTAGTGATTATTATTGTTGTAATTGTCAAATAGCTTCATGAGGCTAAAGTGGAAAATGATGTCAAAATATGGTTGCCAAGAGAAGTTCATTAGTATTGTACATCAATTTCATGATGGCAGTCTTGCCTGGGTTCTGGATAATGGATGATATTCTCATGCGTTTTCAGTCACCAGTGAAATGAAACAAGGCTGTGTGCTTGCTCCCCTGCTTTTTAGCATGATGGTTTCAACTATGTTGTCAAAAGCCTTCAATGCAGATGAAATTGGCATCACGGTCAGCCACCACACCGATGGGAAATTCTTCAACTTGAAAAGGCTGTAAGCCAGGACCCAAAGAGGAGGGAGTGTTAATGCATGGTATTTTGTTTGCAGATGATTGTACACTCAGAGCAGCCTCTGAAGCTGAGACGCAACAAAGAATGAATCGTTTCTCTGCTGCTTGTGCTAATTTTGGCCTAACAATTAATGCTAAGAAAACACAGATGCTCCATCAGCCAGCACCATGACACCATACATGGAACCATTGGTTACAGTAAATGGAGAAGTCTGGAAAGCTGTGGATAAGTTCTCTTACCTTGGCAGTATACTTTCTAGGGATGTATACACTGATACTGAAGTTGACACATTCATTGCCAGAGATAGCTCAGTGTTTGGGAGGCTCTGAAGGAAAGTGTGAGAGAAGAGGTTTTAGACTGACTACCAAACTCAGTTCATAGAACCATTGCACTGACCTCATCGTTGTATGCCAGGGAAACCTGGACATTATAACAGTGTCATGCAAGGAAACTGAATTGCTTCCATTTGAATTGTCTTAGGAAGATTCTGATCACCTACCAGGATAAGGTACTAGACACTGAGATCCTTTCTCAAACTAAACTGCCAAGGATTCAAACTCTACTGCAGAGAGTGAAACTCCGATGGGCTGGCCACATTGTTCAAATGTTAAACTTATGCTTGCCTAAAAGACTGTTTTATGGAGAACTTACACAGGACAAGCACTCACATGTTAAGTGATATGAGGATGCTCTCAAGGTCTCTCTTAAGAATTTTGAAATTGATTGTGTAACATGGAAGACACTGACATAGGATGACTTGCCCTCATCAGAGAAGGTGCTATGCCCCATGAGCAAAGCAGAATTGAAGCAGCTGGAAAGAAATGCAACATGCACAAATTTAGTGAATCTAACCCAAATGTTCATATGGACTATTTGTGCCCAACCTACAGTAAGACGTTCTGAGTTTGTATTGGTCTGATCAGTTACAGGCAGATGAGTTGTAATTTGACTCTAACATAGTGATGTCATTTTGGTCCTCTTTGAGAACAAAGGACTACAACCACCATTGTGTGTGTGTGTGTGTGTGTGTGTGTGTATTTAATTTATGGAATAAAAAAGCATTTTTATAATATAACAAATTCTCATAGGATAAAAAAGATGTTTGTACATTAAACTTGAAATCTATCATGTACAACTTGCTATTCCTTTTAAATATAGAATAAAATTATCATGTAAATTTCTTTCTTCTTACTTTTTTCCTTATTTTCTTCCCTCTACCTCTCCCTAGAGACATAAACACCATTTAGACTACCATTAGACATAAATAAATAATATACATATATGTCTATAGATATGTATTATATATGTAAAATCATTCTTTACACACTTCTATTCACCAATTCTTTCTCTGGACACATATAGCAGCTTTCTTCATATCTTCTTTATTGTTAATTTGGGTATTTATAATAATCAAAATGACTTATTCACTCAAAGTCATTCTTAAAACAATATTGCTGTTACTGTATACAATCTGCTCATTTCACTCTTATTTTGTACAGGTATCTCCATGTTTTTCTAAGATAATTGAGGTAGTAATTTCTTATAGCACAGTTTTCCATCACAATCATGTATCACAACTTGTTCAGTCATTCCCCAACTGATGGGCATTCTTGCAATTTCCAGTTCTTTACACATACACACACATATTTACACATATATATATGTGTATGTATCTATATATATATGTTTATATATTTTAAGAGATCCTTTTCTAAAGGATGTTAGTATTTCCTAGTTTTAAAAATGTCTGACCTTTTTTCCTTTCAAAATTTTAGTCAACTGAGACTCAAGAATTTCTCTAGTTTTCCAATAAAATAAGAGATATTTCTAATTTATTGAGTCATAGTTTATAGCAACAATTTGGTTAGCAACTGTTGTGGGGGTAAAAGACCAACACAAGACCAACAACAAGAGCTGCCAGCACAGAAACTTTTGATCTGCTTTACTAAGGAAAGTAACTTTAAGGGGTTAATAATCCCTCTTTAATCACACATACCTATATCATTCCTTTAGTTCAGGGAAAAAAGCCAGCATCCTGAACTTCAGAGCAAATACAAACAAATTACAAACATACATTACAAACAGACCAAATACAAACCAACATCTGGGTTAGCAAAGCCGAAGTGCACTTACAACAGCTTGCCCAGAGTCACAAGCCTCTCGAAGGATAAAACACCAACCTCTGAATTTATATACCCTGTTCAGGGCCAAAGGGCGTCACAACACACGACTCAAACCACATGACCTAAAAGCGTTACAAACATGCCGTTCAAACCCATGTAAACTAGGCTTTTCCTTGAGGCAAGGAGGTCATCAAAAACTCCTAATTTAATCAAGGGAACAAAGGCCAGACTCATCAAAGGTACTTGATTAAACAAGTGCTCCAAAAGAGAAAACAGGAAAAAAAAATCCAACCTTAATTACTGATACATAGTATCACTTTATCAACGAATGCCATCTATTACATGTGTGAAATAACATTTGCTTCTTACATTATTAAGTATGGCTTAAGAAAAAACATATTTGCTTCTCAATTCACTTTTATTTTTCGATCAGTTAAAGCATCTTTCTCTTCCCCCTTCCTTTTCCCTTCAACTGATAAAAAAAAAAGAAAAAGAAAATTCCTGTTACAAACATGTATAGTAAAAAAAAAAATCCACATTAGCCAAGTTTAAAAAGATCATTTTGCACTTGGAATTTTCACTTCTCTATCAGGAAGTGTTTAGTATGTTTCATCATTAATACTCTGGAATCATGCTTGATTGTTATGCTTATCAATTCCCAAGTCTTTCAAAATTGTTAGACTTTAGAGTATTATTGGGCTTTTTTTTTTTGTATAATTTGTTTTCTTGTTGTACTCACTTCACTGTATACCAAGCATAAAGTCAAAAGGGCATGAGTTTGACTCCTATCACATATTTACCAGTGTTTTGACCCTGGGCAATTCAATTAACTTCTTGAAAGCTGCTTTCATCATTTATAAAGGAAGGATAATAATGACAGTTTACCTCATAGGTTTGTCCTGATAGTCAATTTAATTATGTGTATAAAGTATTTTGCAAAATCTAAATCACTACATAAAAGTGAGAAAAAAATCATCATGTGTTACACGATAAAATACATATAGCAAAGGTAAACTCATAATGTCATTCTAGCTTATCACATAGCAAGTTAAAATACCCCATCTATTTTGGTCCTTTCAGTAGAATCCTCCATCACGTTAAATGAACCTTTTTTCTTACTCTTCCTAACATACCATCAATTTTCTACTTTAGCACCAACCACCTTATTGCCCTGAGCTTTGCAGTCAGTGCCTCATTTTTTTTGGCCATTAAAAAGGATGCTTCATTTCTAATGAGATGAGATGTTAGCTCCAGCTGCAATTTGGACACCTGTGAATCAGCCTCTCTAGATGGTATGTGGCTTGCTAAGGCACTTAATCATCGTTTACACTTCCTGTCTTTAGTACTCAGCTGTTAAGTGACAGCTTCTGACCTTGATGACTGCTTTCCCAGTGACATGCAGAAGAATCAAACCAGGGCAAATCAAACATTCTTAACATGAGCTTTCTGTCCAGCTGTCAGTGAACCAGGGAGCACTGAAGATGCACAGTAGGAGACTAGCCTCTGGCTTTTGACTAGTTGAAAGTGTTAGCTTAAATATTTTGAAAAGCAATAGGTTAATTTTTTTTGTTGTTCAAGGAATTCTGGGTCAAGTTCCAGATTCACAAGAGCCCATAGAAATACAATATAACATAAATTACTCTCCTTGTTCCAAGTGTATCTTGATCAGGGGTCCTTAACCTAAAATTCTTGAAATTTAAATTTAAATATTTTGAGAACTTCATTTCAATATAATTTATTTCCTTTGTAATTCCATATATTTTATTTATTGAAAATAATCTGGAAAAAGGTACGTCATAAAAAGAATAACAACCCCAGATCGAGATGGAAAATTTTTGAAGCCTTAAGTTCTATTTTATAAGTCTTTGTAAATAAGAATTACTCTTTAAATTCATTAAAGGCAAAGAAGGCTTAGAGCTCAAATTCTTCTATTCCCTTATCAGCTTGCTCTTCGTTTATTTTTAGATTTCAGAAAATAAAATTCTTGGTTTGTATATAGACTTCCAAGATATCTCTTACCTCCCATAGTTTCTCTACTTGGAGCAAAAACAGGGTTGTCAAAGATAAGACAGGATATAAACTGACTGGGTGTGAAAGGATCCAAGTTTACACTCTTATCTTAACACTTTGGAAGGAGAGAATAAGTACTTATTTCAGTTTGTGGCCCTGTTATCTTATTCATAATTTACATATAATCAAAGGGACTTATTTAAGACACCTCCTCAAGTAGGAATACATTAATTTTGTAATACTTTGATTTTTTAAAAATACAAATATAGACTCAGTTCAAATGAATACTTACATAATCATACTTCAAGTCATATATTTGTCATCATATACACATGGTCCACTTTAGCCTGTCTTTGGGGTGGGAATGTTTACCTACATAAGGAATAAGTCATATAATTGAGCCAATTATATACATATATATACATATATGTATCATATATATGTATATATATATATTTGTGTGCATGTGTGCATACATGTATGTATGTATGTTCTCAAAGAATCCATAAAATAACAGCAAGAAAATCACCACTGTGAAGTGCAAATTAATATTTTCTTAGAAAGCTGCAGTATGGCTTTCTGTCACATCATTACTCTGTTGCATGATGAATCCATTAATTAGTCTTTCAAAAGAGTTTGTGCAAAGCCAACCACACACAGAATGTGGTGTTATCTTTGTATCTAGTAAGTATTGATTGATAAAATGATAATAGTTCATGGATTACATGCTGTGCCTCTGATTAGGCACATTTGTCTGTTAAAATATCTTAAAACCACAAGCTCAGCTAGGTCTATTCTCCCTAACAATTTTCCCCAAGTATATTTTATGAGGGTGGGGGAAAGAAACAGACAGACAGACACACACACACACACACACACACACACACACACATGCACACATGGCAATTCACCTATATGCACAACGTTTGGCTTTGGAATGAACGCACTGGATTTTGCTGTTTTTACACCCCACTTTTCTAGAATGCTCGTAGACAAATAGAGAGAATAATCTCTAGTCCTTTCCTTAGGCTTATGACTCAAGCGAAACCATCCAGAGATTGTAACACAGTCCATATGGCTAGTTTTTTGAAGTGTGCTTAGTACTCCATTAGGGATTCTCGATTTGTACTTCTCAATCTGATTTCGATAAGACACAGGTTCCCTTCTGCGGGCTGACCTGGTGCAAACACGCAATGGATTAATTCCATAATAAATTATGTGGGCAGTAAAGCTTTCTAGACCAGTTTGCCTCTTAAGTAACAATCTTTTATGTAGCCTTATAAAACCGAACTTATGTTTCATTTGTAAGTCATTGTGGGCATAATAAACTGTTTGAAATTTGGGCACTCAGTTTGGCGGCTGAGCACATTCTTTCTTGGTACAATGTTTTATGGTGGCTCTGCAGCTACTTATTAGCCAATGCACCTGAAAGATCCTGGAATAAACCAACATCTAGTTGAAATAACATCACACCTAAAGGTGTGTGAGTTATAAGACTACTTATAACTCTGAGTCTCCAGCTGTTTTTCATCTTCTTTTATGCCTATTTACTTTCTACCCAAAGCACAGCCTTCATTTACCATCCATTGTTGAAATAAGATCACTTGACCTCATTTCTGTCTGAAGTTATATTACATGAGATCTGCACTTATTCACTCTACGATCAGACTGTTTGGTTGCCCAGGCTTATAGAGAAAAAAATAAATAGAACTTTGAATTACTTGTCTATATCCTAGCAGCCCCTGTGGGTGGTTGGGATGAAGAGATGAATAATTGAGAAGTGGTTTGGCATAGTGGATAACCTGCTGGACTGGTCAGAAGAACTGGGTTCAAATCCCCTAACAGATACTTACTAGCTTTGTAATCTTGGCCAAGCTCCCAACCTCTCAAAATGTCCATTTCCTTATTTGAGGATAATAGTCATAGTAGCATTTGCTTCATGTGGCTGTTCATAAGATCATAGGTTTACGTCTAAAAGAGACCTCAGAGGTAATCTATCAAAAACCTTCCTTTTACAGACGAAGATACTAAAGCCTAGAGAGGTGAAATGATTTTGTATGGTCCCAGAGGTACTGAGTGGAAGAACTGGGATTCAAATCAATGTACGCAACTTGGAAATATGATTATCTTTCCATTGTATATCAGAAGATCAAGTAAGATAATGTCTCTAAAATGTTTTGTGATTCTCAAACCACTGCATAAATCATTTTATACTACTCCTATTCCTTCTGAAAATTCTGTTGGGGGCAAGTTTGTACATACATACATATACACACACAACAATACATGTATGTATATGCACATGTGTATTTGGAGGTATATATATATATATATATATATACGAGTCCACATGTATATGAAGCATATGAATCTGTGTACATAGATGCATTTATCTGTAAATGTGATTGTACACATACATATGTGTATAGAACAAGGATGGGCTCTGGGAGCATGTGATCTGGTTCCTCCATGTGGATGGATAAGGATGTATGAATAATCCTTTGTTCCACATAAAAGGGAAACAGTGCCACTGAGTTAGGCAGAGCTGCCCGTTCAACTAAGCTTAAAAGGAGTAACAACTTCTGTTTTCTCTCTGTCTTTTCCAGACAAGTTACTTTGGACTCTGTAAGCTGTCTCACAGACTTCCAGCCAGAGGAAAGATTTCTTTCTCCCTTCCCTCCCTTTTAAGCCACAGCTAAGTTGGCTACAGACATGTGGAAGCAAGTACATGTGCTTACCAAAAGGCACAGAAATACTTGCTTGAGATCATACAGGTAGTATTTGTCTGGAGGAAAGACCTGAACCTGGGGCTTCTAGATTCCAAGAATGTAAGATTTGCCCTCTATGCCATTACACTGTGGTAAGCATATGGGGAAAAAACAAAAACAGAA
Organism: Phalanger gymnotis; assembly: GCA_028646595.1. Lineage (NCBI taxonomy): Eukaryota > Metazoa > Chordata > Mammalia > Diprotodontia > Phalangeridae > Phalanger > Phalanger gymnotis. Next base: position 132,576,681 of record CM053623.1, on the reverse strand, counting down.
AAGTGTATCCAAAATCAGTAAACCGAGACACCATATTCATAAATAATTATTTATAAAATATTTGCAAAAGAGCTAGAAGACAGATTATTTGGGGGTCAGAGTACTAGCAGCTGGGAAGATCAGAAAAGCCCTTGTGTAGAAGTTGTTGCTAGTGATGTTTTAAGGAAAAAGAGATTCCAGTAGACAGACGTATAATAGGAATGCAATACAAGCACATGATGGAAGGGGCAGCCTGTGTAAAGGTTGAGAGATAGGAAATGAGGTGTAATATGTGAGGAACAGCAAGAAAGCCAGTGCAGCTAGAGCTTAGAGTGTGGGAATGCAAGTAATGTATAATTGGGTTCAAAAGACTGATTAAAAAAGCATTAAAAGTTAAGTAGATTATACATACACTTCTATTTATTTTTAGCTTTCAAAGCTAATGTATATAAATGTGTTTATATATGTGTATATTTATGCCATATGTGAGGTAATATGTATGTGGTGTATATACATATAGATATAGGTATAAATGTAGATAATAGGAGTAACAGAGAATCGATGCCATTTGTCGAGTATAAGAGTGACACGGCCACTCTTACATGTTAAGAAAATCACTTTGGTTACTGTTTGAAGAAAGGATTGGAGAAGGAAGAAATTTGAGTCAGGAAGATTGTAGTGTTCCACATGAGACATGATAAGATCATAGTATCAGAAAAAGTAATAAGGACCACTGGGGTGGTGGCCATATGAGAAGAGAGAAGGTTATGGATCTGAGAACTATTATGGAGGGCAAAACAAATTCTGATGACTAGATGGATATGAGGATTGAGGGAAAATGAGAAATTCAAAGATGATACTATGTTTGAGAGCCTGTGTGACTGGATAGCACTGTCCTTGATAGAAATAGGGAATTTCAGGAAGGATTTGGATTTGCCGAGAAAGATAATGAATTCAGTTTTGAACATATTAGTTTTGAGATGCAAAGAGGACATCTTATTTGAAATCTTCAGTAAGTTATTGGAGATGGGCTATTGGAGCACAAGAGAGACTGAGGCTTGATAAAACTATAAGGTTACAGATAATTAAATTGAAGAGAATTTATGAGGTCACCAAGTGTGAGCATATAAGATTTATAATGATAACAGCTAGAATTTTAAGGTTTGGAAAATGCTTTACAGCTTTGTTTGATCCTCACAATAGTCCTGTGACATAGGCACTTTTATCATCCTGGTTTTATAAGTAATGAAACTGAGACTAAGAGAGATTAAGTGACTTGTCCATAGTCAGAGTGTTAATAAGTGTCTGGGGAAGGATTCAGACTCAGGACTTATTGACTCCCAAGTCAACCTTCTATCTGCTGCATCACATATGTGCTGTGCAGAGAGAAAAAAAAAACAACCAGGACAAAGGCTTGAAGTATAGTCACAATTCAGGTATTTCAACGGTGAACCAGTGAAGGAGACTGAGACAGATCTGGAGAATGTGTTGATCACATGAATAGGACAGGTCAACTTCTTCTTAAGTGCCTTTATTCATGTTGCTCCTTGGGCATAGAGTTTCCCACTTTTCCTCTTTTACCTCATTTTGTTATGTATAGTCATTTTCAATTACTTCAGACTTTATGGATGAGCCCTTCTCCTAAATGCCTGTAGCACTTATGAATAATAACATTCATTTTAACACTTAATTACATGTGATTGTGTATCACCGTTCACTTGTTTTATGAAAGTTTGCCTTGCTCTCCCCTTTTCTCTCCCCCTTTAATCCCATTGTGAACTTGAAAGCTGGACCTGTACATTTCATTTGTATTTCCTTGAATGATTTAAATACTTGTTGATAAAGTAATTGAATGATAGGTAGCTAAAATTAGAAATACAGAATTAAGACATACGAGAGGTCATATTTTATATCACCTTATGAGGAGACCACAACAAAAATAATAGCAAGCCTTTACATAGTGCTTTAAGGGTTTCAAAGAGCTTTATAAATGCTAGCTATTTTTTGAATGACATGTTCATGGTACAATTTTCCTCTATATAACATCAAAGGATCCGAAGGTCATGAACATGATAGATAGGGATATTTTGTGAACAGCTAGGGGGTACAGTAGATAAAGTTCTAGGCATGAAGTCAGGAAGACTCATCTTCTTGAGTTCAAACCTGGCCCCATATACTTAGTAGCTGTGTGACTCGGGGCAAGTCACTTAACCTTGTTTGCCTCAGTTTTTCATCTCTAAAATGAGCTGGAGAATGAAATGGCAAACCACTCCAGGATATTTGACAAGAAAATCCTAAATGAGGCCACAAAGAGTCAGACATGACTGAAATATGTTTCTGTTTCAGGATAATATTCTGAAATAATTCATCAGGAGACAGTGTGGTCCAGGGGAAAGAATACTGGCTATGCACATACATTCTGCTTCTAATGCTTACTTAAGTATTTAAGTTTAGTGCTGCTGCTATTGATGTTGCTAGCTAGCAAGAATTTGTCTAATAACTTTAAGGTTTGCAAGACACTTTATATCTATTATGTCATTTGATCATGACCACAAATCTGGGAGATAGGCACTACCATTATCCTCATTTTACAGATGAGGAAACTGAGGCAGATGGCAGTTAAGTGACTTAGGTTCACACAGCTAGAAGTTTTCTGAGATTGGATTTGGACTCAAATCTTCTTGCCTTTCAGTCCAATGCTCTATCACTTGTGCCACCTGGTGGCCTCTAATATTGGTGTGAATCCTCTGAAGTCTTTTCTACCTTTAGACCTATTATTTGCTAATAGTATTGGGAAGTCACAAGGGGAAGGTTGAAATATGGTTTTGAGTAAGAAGGCAGGACAAAGGTTGTGGAAATATTGATCAGAATGGGAGGCAATCCTGGATAAGGGAATAGAAAGTAAAGCACTTGTCACAAATGCATGCATCCTAGTGATGATAAACACCAGTATTACCCATATCCCCTTCAACTTGTGTGCAGTCCTGGCTTGCAGAGTGGGTATTCAATCATAATGACTGACTCATAGGCAAATGTTTCAACTAGTCAGCCATTGTACTTCTGCTGTCATTAGATTCGCTTAGAGGAATATTATGTAACTAAACCTGCCTTTATTGATCCTGAGTCAACTGGTCATTGCTGAGTGTCTCCCACAGAATAAGAGGGAGCCCTGGGCATTCATTTTTTAAACCCAGGGAAACATAATTACTATAGCTATCATTTGACTTCTGATTGAATGAATAAATGAATGGAATGGATATACAAAGCATTTATTTAGCTCTTATGTGCAAAACATTGTGCAAAGACCAGGGGATTCAAATAGAAAATTGAAACAGTCCCTGATCTCAAGATGCTCACTCTCTTGTAGAGAGGGGACAAGTATGGAAAGTTTCAGTTACAAATCAGATATAATAGTCCCATTTTCCTTAGGAGTGTGTGTGTGTCTGTGTATGTGTGTGTGTGTGTGTGTGTGGTGGACTATATATTTATATGTATGTATATGTGTGTCTACCTGTGTACATAACTATATATCTACGTATATTTGTGTGTATAGTGTATGTAAATACATACCATATATATGTATATATGTGTGTTTATGTGTGTATGGGTATGTACACACACAGACATATGCAAACACGCACACACACACACATATATACATATATATATTCTGTATGTATGGTATGTGTAGATATCAGTATTGATATCGATATAGATCCCAGAAGCAATAGAAAACTAATATTGTTTGATGAGTATAGAAATGACACAGCAATATTTGCACTCTGGGATAATTACTTTTGGTAACTATATTTTGGTATCTTTAGAGTGCATTGGCAAAGCAAATGGCAATACATCTCCTTCAATGTAATTTCCATTGAAAAAAAATCATACTAGTTTCAGATTTTGAATTAGATACAAACTTAGAATGAATTGTCTTCACCGTCAATTTGGATACACAAAATAACTAGGACAATATATGGACTGATGGCTCCCAGGAGCCTTAGAATTCAGCTCTTCTTTCTATAGGCTAATGAGGACCAAGGAGGTTAGGTTACTTCCCCATGTTTACATAGCTATTAAGAGTCTGAGACAGATGTGTATCCAGGTCTTCCCATTCCCAATACCAGCATTCTAACTATTACACCATTCAGACAATCCTCTTCTAACATCCTTTCTATTATATGTCTTTAAATGCTTAAAGTAGCCATCTCTTCATACTCACGTCTTATCATTCTGCGATTTTGTATTTACCTTTTGGTTTACACTTCTCATCTTAATTTCTGTTCCATGAAACCATCATGAAACCATGTTTTGGGTACCTGCAATAATCTTAGTTTCATGGACCTATGCATTTTGAAACTAATCAAATGATTCTTGAGTCACTTCCACTTCCCTTCCCTTGCTACCAGCTTCTCTCAACCGACTAGTCCCCAAATCACTCCCATTAGCTGGGAGGTGGGGTGCAGATATTTTCTATGCATGTCTAAAAGGAATAGAATATTCTAAAATCGTCATGTAATTTACTTATTTTCCATCATATCAGCAGTAATTACAGTTATGGTAGTGGACAAAACTTATGTCAGAATGCTCTAGGAGAAACTAACCATGTTTTCTTTTTTCAATATGAATATTTCTTCTTAATTCTTTTCAATTCAAATCAATGGCATTTATTAATCTATTAAACAACTTAGAGTGCCGGTGATAACAAGTGGTGCTGCATTCATGCAGGGTTTCCTTTTTGTTTGTTTTGTTTCATTTTCCCAGCAAGCAATGAATTAAACCTAGGCCAATTGAATAATATACTACAAGTTCCATCAAGAAAATTAGCCTTTGCATTTCTTCATTTACAAGGTTGAATTAATTACATAAATTATATTTCAGTAGCTCTTTCTGGCAGTCACATGAATTATGAAGCAGTGCTCGTTATTTAATCTTCAGAGGGAAGTCAGTGGGCCAATTTTTTGTAAAAACAAAAAAAGGCAGGGTGTTTTTTTTTCAGAAAAAGTTAAAAGGGAGTCTATGGATAGATAATGTCAGTTGACAAATTTAGTATTTGCTGAGTTCAAATTTTCTTTTCCTTTTTCTGGAATTTATTTACAGCTGGCAAAAAATTGACTTTCTAATTATCAGGAAAAAAAATCAACTGGTAAGTGTAAATGAACCAGAAATATATGTAATAACTTTCCATTTATGTAAACACAGGCTTAGATAAAAAGAAGAAATAGAATATTGGCACAATAAACTTTGGGCTTGCTGCAGTTATCTGAAAATAGCTTGGTATATTCACCAACTAACCCTAAGAATGGCTAGATTCTCTCAGAATTTCTTTAAGTATGGTAAACATGTCCCATGAAAATTAATGGAACTCACAAAAGGAAATTCCTATTTTGCTCCGCCTAGCACAATTATAATTTAATTTTCAACCAATATTCAATCGTGAGTAAACCATGACATTCATTGGAAATGAATGAAAAGCATCCTACTGGCCTTGGTGTCAGGAAGACCCAGGTTCAAATTCTACTTTGATACATGCTACTTCTGTGTCTTTTAGTGTCTCCAGGTAACTCTCCAGGGTTATAAATTATGGAGAAGTTAAGAGCTATGTCAACGAAGGTGTTTCTCCATTGGTAGTCCCCTACTCCTGAATCATACGTTAAGATATACTAAAACTATCCTTCCCCTGACAAGCAAAACAAAACAGAACAAAACAAAAATATCATGAAAAGCAAAAATGTTACTTTCTCCCAAAATTTTAGAGCCTTCTATTTGAAGGCAATTAGTGGTGCTAACATGATAGAAAAGTGCTTAGACTCGTCAAGCATATACAGATAAAATTAATGTCAGATGAATAAATATTTTTTTTAATTTTCTAGAATTTGGAGGATACAGATAGTAGTATGTTTGAGTGGAGAGGAATAAGTAGTATTTATGATCACCTAGTAAAAATTTATATATCAGCAAAATGGAATTTGGAGAAAGACATACATGGACCAAGATTTTGATAGGAATAAAGACACTTGGAAAGACACGGATAAGAAATACCAGGTTGATGAAACATTGTAGGGCTCTGCATGAATAGACAGATGCTTACACGAATAAATAATAATAATAGCTATCATTAATGTGCAAATCTTTCCCAAAGACTAGTCATAAAATTCTACCATTAAAATGGATTCTCTTAAGTTATGATGTTGTGTCTTTGTGAGACAAAAGTTAACATGCAAATCCCCTGAGAGAAAACACCATTTTGGCCAGTAAGCTTTAGCGTGAATTGTGAAACTAGCTAAGATTAGTGCCTTTTGCAGATGCCAAATACGGCAGGATAAGCTTTATTTGAAGAACAGAAGCACACAAGGCGCTAACTGATGAGGGCTAGTGTAAGTGCAGCAATGAATTGAATTCTCTCTCAGACAAAGAGATGAGGAGAATTAGACACAAATAGAAAAGGAAAGCAGAATAAGACCAAAGAGGAAATTTACCAATAACATAATTTTACCAATGGTAAATCTTTTTTTTCTTCTTCCGTGAATCTTTTTAAATAGATTATATCCTTGTATCTTGACATTAGTCTAATTAATTAGGTCCTGATATCCTTAAGCTAAAGGAATTCGGTGAAGCATAGAGAAATTTTCCCATGCCATGCCCATGTATGATCGCTAGTTAATGATAGAACCAGAATTAAAACCCTGATTTCTTGTCTACTAAGTATTCATTCTAATCATGAAAGTTGCCATTCCACATGCTCCAGAAATCACTGTCAAGAATTTGTTTCAGCTCATTCTTCTTTTAACTCAGGCCTTCAATACTGCCTGTGGGTCACTTGCAAGCCTGCCAAAGGATTTTAGGCAGCGATGGAAAAATGTAGAGGGTATAAAGAAAGTAAAGATGTAAGGAGTGCTTTGTCCATGCCCCATTTAATCCTCCTTCCAGTAGTCACTATTGTGTCCATCATGTAACTTGGCCGGTGGGTTGTCACTATGCACTCGTTTCTATTTGTCATGTGACCTGTGGCAACCAATCATTTTTAGTCTGTTTCTGGTCTGAAAGGAGCAAGAGTAGTATCTTTTCACTGTTTTTTTCAGTCATTACTAAATGTAAACAGTAAGAACACCTGAAAAATGTGTTAAAACTTGTACTACTTAGTAATTTTTTAACAATGTGATTTCATAATAAATAAAAATCTTAAGTAATAAGTATAATTAATTTATATTAATTGAAATTTCTCTTTTTAAATATGATTTATTTGCAAAATAGTTTAATTATTAATTATACATTTACTTGGAAAATGAGCCACTAAAAACCTATCTGTGGCCTGAAGAAGTTTAGCCTATTTTAATTTTGGCCCCTACCCAATGCCAAGTTGTACAGGTCTGTTTTAACCCCTTTTGATCTGCCTTCTGATCTTATCATTCCACCAAAACTGCTCTTTCCAATGATAAAAATGATCTCGTGGTTACCAAATACAATGGCCTGTTCTAGATCTTCCTCCTTCTTGACCTCTCTGCAGCCTTTGACACTTTTGATCATGTTCTGTTTCTTGATGTATTCCTCTCTATTTTCATGACAGCATTGTCTCTTGTTTCTCCTAGCTCACTGATTCTTCCGTGTTTCTTCTGCAGGCTATCTTCCAGATCATGTCCTCTAACCATAAGTATCCCACACAGTTCTCTCCTGTGCCCTCTTGTCTTCTCCCTCTATTCTACTTCATTTGGTGATTGTATCAGCTTCCATGGATTCAATTACCAACTCTGTGTGACTCACAGATTTACCTCTCCTGCCCCAACCTCTCTACTGACCTCCACTCTCACATCTCCAGCTGCCATTTAAACATCTCCAACTGGATGTCCAGTAGACATCTTAAACTAAACGTGTTCAAAATAATTCATTATATTTCCCTGTTACTGTAGGAGCCAGCACCATTCCCTGAGGTTCACAACCTAGGAGCGATCCTTGAATCCTTGTTATCTTTTCTCACCCCTCATATCCAATGCCAAGACATTGATTCTGTTTTTGTAATATCTCCTGAATACACCCCCTTCTCTCTTCTGACACTGTTACCACTCTGGTCTGGGAATTCATCACTTCACACCTGTCTATTTGCCATAGCTTGCTTGTGGGTCTGCCTGCTTCATTTTTCTTCCCATTCCAATCTGTTTTTCACTCAGCAACTAAAACGATTTTCCTCAACTGCTAGTCCTAGTATGTCATTCACCTACTCAATAAATTGCAATGGTTCTCTATTATCTCTTGCATTAAATTAAAAAAAAAACCCTCTGTTTGGCATTCAAAGCCCTTCATAGCTTAGCCCCATCCTACCTTTAGTCTTCTTACTCCTTACTCTCTGACACTGACTTCCTTGCTTTTCCACGTATGAGATAATCTGTCTCTTAGCTCCAGGCATTTTTTCTGGCTTTCCCCCATTCCTGGAATGTCCACCCTCCTCAATTCTACCTACTGGCTTTCTTAGCCTCTTTTAATTACCAAGTAAAAATCCCATCTTCAAGAAGAAGCTTTTCCCAACCCCTCTTAATGCCACTCACTGTTGATCATTTCCTATTTATCTTGTACATAGCATATTTTTTTGTTTGCTTTTCCTTCCCCATTATACTAGGAGCTCCTTGAGAACAGGGACTATCATCTTTTGCCTCTTTTTTATCCCAGAGCTTTGTATGTACCTGGCACATAGTAGGCATTTAATAATGTTTATTGTTTGATTGAGAATATTACTTGAGACTGGCACAGTATGCCACAGTTTGCCATTTTCTTCTGATGCTGAGATTTGACTTTGGACTTGTTTTCCACTCAACCATCTGAGTTACTGTATGAACGCATTATTTACCATTGTCCTTCTAAAGTTCTGAAGCAGTGCTTAATCCATCAAGATAATGGAATATGGCATGTTTTTACATAGTTCTACTCTTCATTCCTAGAATGATACAATCAACATCCAATGCTGAGTATTGCCCCACTGCAATACTGCAGTTGTACCTCAACTATTCTTACTTTAGTCTCTGTGTATTTCTAAGGGGACTTAAGGAAACAATTCTTTCCTTAAAGTTTTCGTCTTCAGTTTATAGTCTTTAGAGTTCTTACCCATCATGGAATGTATACAGGAGAGCCTTGTGGAATCCTTAAATGCCCATCAGATAGAAAGAGTGAGAGTGGAAGTTGTTTTACAGTCAGTTTAGAAACATTTATTAAGCACCTACTGTATGCCAAGCACTAAGCAAAGTTCTCAAAGACTCAAAGAAAGACAAAAGGCAGTCCCTGCCCTCAAGAAGTTCAAAAACTAGTAGGACAAGACAATGTATAAAAAGAAGATTAAAAGGGTAGAGAGTACTACCAGATGTGAAATGATCAGATGGTTGTTCTTCTTAAATGGAAGATCCAGGAGGAGTTTTCTCTGTCTACTGCCTACCCCCTACAGAAAGATGAAGGTGCCCCAGATTCAGGTAGGTACTGTGGAGGGGTGAGTTTCAGAGTAGATGTGATCTTGTAGGATCGTTACATACATGAGGGCATAGAGAAAGTCCAGAGTAGTACATGTTGCTGGTGGGAAATTATGAAATGTTTGTTTAGTTAATAAGTAAAAGAAAGACTACTTTGCCTTAAAAGTCTACTGAGTGGGTAGCTAATTCTTTTTGATTCAGTCGCCAATCCACTTACGATATAAAGCTTTATACCTATTGCCATCATGGATACCCAGGGATTCTTGCACCATCCAAAATACCCAATGAACCAAAGTACATATACCTCAACCAAGGGACCAGAGGATCTCAGCTCACCTCCATGCATACTTCAAAGGGATTCATCTAGTCAGAGTACACAGTGAGGGGAGGGCAACAGAAAGCAGATATTGATTGCCCCTGTTATACAGAAAATGAACAGTGGTTGTTTTCACTGATACATCTCCAGTAGCTTGTAAATACTTTTTTCTCCTGAAATTACTCTTTCTTTTCCCAGGGGAATTTTTCTTTGAGTCTTTCTCTTTTCATTGATGCCTTCAAATTGAGCACATATCTTTTCTTAAGAGCTCTTCACCTTCTTATCCTCCCACAAGAATGTATGAATCTTTCTTTCTTTCATTGATCTCTTGGTTGGGCATTGCTTGCCCTTCCTAACCTGGCAGCTTTCTACCTTTTCAGCCTTCTCTCATACTACTTCCTGCCACTTGTGCTACATGTAGCCAAACTAGTTTATTCCTTAAGCCTCATAAAGGTCTAGTGTTATCCTCCTCTTGCTCTTTCTTTATGTATTTCCCTGTACTTGTGATGCCAGCCTTACTTTCCCAAAACATCCTGACCATATTTTTCCAACTTAATAGTATTTTATTTTTTCCAATTGCATGTAAAAGTAGTTTTTAATATTCATTTTTGTAAGATTTTGAATTCCAAATTTTTCTCCCTTACTCCCTCCCTTCCCTCCTCATGTTAGACATATGCCTGTATTTTAAGACTGATCTCAAATGCCAGATCTTCCTTGACTCTCTGACCTTTTCTAACTGGAAGCTATCATTTATTTCTTAGACATCACACAGCTCTTTGTACTTCTATGACTTCATCAGATTCAATTCAGAATTATAATTCTTGATGATCTTTTTTTATAGAGTAGGAAGGTCCTGATTCTCTGATTCCATCACCAGTGTGGAAATTCACTCTGCTACTAAAGATGGATACCTTAATCTATCTGTAGCTTAGAGAATTTTTTGGAGTCACTCATGCATTCATTGACTTGTTCATAGATATCTAACTATTCAGTATTAGAAATAGGACTTAAAAATTCTTTTTCACTCCAAGGGCAGCCCTTTGTCCATTCTGTATTAACTGATTGCATATGTTTTTGAGTGTGAGTGTTGTACCACCCTCAGTACATTATAAACTCCATGGAAGCAGGTAGTTTGTCATTTCTGCCTATGTCTAAGATGGTAGTCGGCAAATAATATATGCTTAGTAAGTGGTTGTTGATTAAATTTCTCTGTTACTATGTTTTCAAGGAAGTGATTGGAAAAAGTCATTCTTTCCTCTAATTTTTCTCCCTCTGTTAAATAAGCTTGATATTCCCCCATAGAATGGGGAGACTCAGGCATACAAATTAAAAATATTGCTATAGGCTGCTCTGAAATTTAATCAAAGTTTAGAGTCATTTCTAGTTCGGTAACTTCTGTCATAATCTTTTGAATATCAAATTATCTCAGTGCAAGTGTCTCATCCAAGTTAGTCTTATTACAGTGTGTACTTAGTCTAAGCTTTGCTGTATAATAATATTGGCAACAATTCTCTGGTTCAAAAAATTAAATTATTTTCCTAGAGGTGAAAATTGAGAATCCAATAAAGAGTAAATTGTCAAGGAATAAACCTGAAAAACGAGTGAGATCTCATATTTCTTTTTAACTTCAGGTTGCATTCAAGTTTCAAGGAAGGTATAAAATTCCCCAAAACTCGTAAAAATTTTAGTTGAGAAAAGGCATCATCATTTGCATCATCAGTCACACGTCCTTAGTACTTTAAGATTTGCAAAGCATTTCTCGTACATGATCTCTTTTGACCTTTTACTATGGACATCATCATCTTCATTTTACAGAAGAGTCAGTCAGTGAACAAGTATTTATTAAATGCATACTATGTGCTGGATACTGTACTAATTCCTGGAGCTACAAAGGAAAACAAATACGTAGTTCATGCCTTCAAGGAACTCAGATTGTCATGGGGAAGACAGGATGCAAATAGTGGTGGTTTGCATGTTGTAGCTACTTAGTAAGTATTAAGTTTCTCTGGGTCATACTTTTCAAGGAAATGATTGGAAAAAGTCATTATCGCTACTTATTCCTCCCCTGTGACCTCTCCCTCTGGCTGGTCCTCTTGTAACCACTGTTTTAAGAGGCTGATCATATCTTAATATCCCCCACAGCCTGCACTCCTGACTCTCCACAGGGCTTTCTCTGCCATGCCACAGAAAAGGTAGTGTGCTGGAGTCAACTCCTATGGCTTGTGAAAGCTGATTATTAAATTTTCAGTGCGATCATTTACACCCAAGAAATGGGCAAATACTGTAAATCAGAGTCTGGTTTATTGTGTTGTTGAGTGCCTAGACTTAAGAAAGCAATGGAGAAAATATTAATAATACAGATTAAGCTGAAAAGAATGTTGTGCTTTAAAAAATTATTTTGAGAGACTATTGTTAAATTTATTTACCAGTATACTCTTGCAATGAAAACTCTTCATGGTGGAAAATGACTAGAACCCTGGGTTAATTCTCACCTTTCAAACACCCTTTAAACTATGTGCCAGGCACTGTGTTAAGTACTGGAGTCATGAGAAGTTGCAAAAGAGAGTCACTGCCCTCAATGAGCTTATAATCTAATGAGGGAGACAACACAAAAACCAGTATATGAAAATCAAACTATGTAGAAGATAAATAGGAAATAAAAAAGGAAAGGTACTGGTAGGAGGTGGGATTTTTGTTGGGACTTAAAGGATACTGGAGAGATCAGTAGTCAGAGCAGAGGGGGGCAGAATGTTCTTGGCATGAGGGACAGTCAGAGAAAATGCCCAGAATTGAGAGGTGCAATATCTTCTTTGTGGAGCAGCCAGGAAGTTAGTATTGCTGGATCAAAGAGTATATGTCGGGGGTAAGGTGTAAGAAGGTTAGACAGGTAGGAGGGAGATAGATTATGAAAGGCTTTGAATGCCAAACAGAGGAGTTTGTATTTGCTCCTGAAGCCAATAAGAAACCACTAGACTTTATTGAATATGGGGAAAGAGTGACATGATCCAACTTTCACTTTAGGAAAATCATTTTAGAGGCTGAAAGGAGAATGGACTAGAGTGGGGAGAGACTTGAGGCAGGCGGACCCACCAGCTTATTATTACAATAATCCAAGCTTGAGGTAATAAGGGCCTACATTAGAATGGTGACAATGTCAGAGGAGAGAAAGCGTTGTATTTATGGAGATGCTATAAAAGTGAAATAAGCAGGCCTTGGCAACAGGTTGAATATAGGAAGTGAGAGGTAAGGGGATTGAACAACTAAATAGAAGGAGATTACAGGGGTCTCTTTGCTGGCATTAAGGCAGAACACTGTTGCCTTGTCCATACCCAGAAACAGGTCCTAGGTGGTAGTCCTAGGGCAAGAAGGAGCACTAGCACATCAGAGCTTGTGACAGAGTGGACACGGAACTCTCCTCACAGGGCAGAAAAGAGTGCTTCTAATCACTTACTGACCAGAGCACAGGCCAGGAGAGGAGTAAACACCACTCCTTATATCATACCACCTTGGAAGAATGGAAATCTTACAGATCCCTAGAAGTATCTCTGAAAACAACTGCACAAAACCCCTGAAGCTTGGGAGAGTATGCCCTCCACACTGGAAGCAGAGCCCTTCCTTAACAAAGAGTTAAAAAGTCAAGTAATTGTCTGGAAAAATGGGCAAACAATAGAAAAAACTCAGATTATAGAGACTTGCTTTAGTGACAAAGAAGATCAAAACACATTCACAGAAGAAGACAACAAAGTCAAGGCTCCTACATCCAAAGCCACCAAGAAAAATATGAGTTGGTCTTAGGCTATTAAAGAGCTCAAAAAGGATGCTGAAAATCGAGCAAGAGAAATAGAGGAAAAATTTGGAAGAGAAAAAAGGAAGTCCAAAAACTCACTGAAGAAAATAATTCCTTAAAAACTAGAATGGAGCAAATGGAAGATAATGACTCTATGAGAAATCAAGAAATTATAACACAAAACCAAAAAAATGAAATAGAAGACAATGTAAAATATCTCACTGGAAAAACAACTGACCTTGAAAATACCTGCAAGAGAGATAATTTAAAAATTATTGGACTGTCTGAAAGCCATGATCAAAAAAAGACACTAGACATCATCTTTCAGGAAATAATAAAGGAAAATTTCCCTGCTATTCTAGAATCAGAGGGTAAAAATAGAAATTAAAAGAATCCACTGATTACCTCCCGAAAGAGATCCCGAAATGAAAACTCCCAGGAATGTTATAACAAAATTCCAGTGTTCCCAGGTCAAGGAATATTGCAATATTGCAAAAATATTGCAAGCAGCCAGAAAAAAAAAATCAAGTATTGTGGAACTGCAGAGGGGGAGGAGAAACCCAGGGATACAGGGATCCCAAACCAAAGTTCCCAGGAAGGGGCTGCCTAGAATGAATTCGTGGACACAAGCACTCTTTAAGTCAAGGAGGCAAAGATTTATTATGCATTTTCAGTGGGCTAGAGTTCTTAGAGAACCTGCAACCATACAGAGGTGAAGTGGCAGAAGCTAATAGAGGATTAAGGGGGAAGGGGGGACATATCGGTTATGTGTTTAGGGGTGGGATTAGGGAGTGGTTTAGGGCATGTTCAAGGAGTGGTTAGTTCTTAAAGGAACATGCACATTTAATATCTACTGCACAGGCATATTACCCAGAGTTTTCTAGGAAATAGCCCACAGGAGGATTACTGGGGGGGGGGGGGTTCTTTACTGTGAAAGGTCACTAAGTTCACTCTTGGTGGGAGCTAAAGGGAATAGTTTCATATCTAATGTCTTGTTAGACAAAATACTATCTCTAAGACATGTTAGAAAGGTAAGTGAATAGTAAATATGGTTATGACTCAGTGTTCAGTCAGTTATCGGCATCTGGAATTCAATCTATAGTTGCACATAGTTGCTTACTGAAGAAGCAGGGATAAGTTGGGTCAAGCTGACCCTTAGCTAGAGAGTGATACCCTGGGATAGAATGTTTTAGGAACAAGATGTGTAAGAGAGAATGTGTTTCGAGAACTGTATGTGTTTGTGAGAATTGGATATTTTGGAATTGGGGTTCAGGAACAGGAACCCAGGCTGAGGTTGTTAGAATTCAGGGTCCAAGCACAAACACCTCATCAGAACCATAATCAAGACAATACAAAATTTAGGAGCTTCTACATTAAGAAATCAGAAGACTTGGAATATGATATTCCAAAGGTCAAAGGGGCTAGGATTAAAACCAAGAATCACCTACCCAGAAAAACTGAATATAATCAATGAGGGGGAAAAATGACATTCAGTGACGTAGAGGAATTTATTGCATTCTTGAGAAAAAACCAGAACTAAATAAAAAAAATCGACTTTCAAATATGAGACTCAAGAGAAATCATAAGGGACTTATTAAAGTTGAACTGTTTACATTGCTACATGGAAAGATGATATTTGTAACTCATGAGACCTTTCTCATTATTAGAGTAGTTAGAGGGAATATATATATATATATATATATATATATATATATATATATATATAGTCAGAAGGCAAAGGGTGAGTTGAATATGAAGGGATGATATCTAAAAATAAAATTAAGGGGTGAGAGGAGAATGTACTGGGAGAAGGAGAAAGGGAGAGGAATAATGGGGTAAATTATCTCACATAAAAGAGGCAAGAAAAAGTTTTTACAGAGGAGGGAAAGAAGGGGGAGGTGAAAGGGAATGAGTGAACCTTACTCTCATCATAATTGGCTTAAGGAGGGAATAACATACACACTCAATTGTGTACAAAAATCTGTCTTACCCTGCAGGAAAGTAGAGGAAAAGTGGATAAGAGGTGTGTGGGTGATACAAGGGAGGGAAAATTGGGGGAAAGAGGTAAGCAAACACTTTTGAGTAGGGACAGGGTGAAAGGAGGGACTAGAATAAATGGGGGATGGGATAGGATGTAGGGAAATATAGTTAGTCCTTCACAACATGATTATTATGGAAATATTTTACATTATTACACATGTATAACCTATGACAAATTGCTTGCCTTCTCATTGGGGGTGGGAGGGGTGAGAGGAAGGGAGAGAATTCAGAACTCAAAGTTTTAAAAAATGAATGTTAAAATGTATTTTTACATGCAACTTAGAAATAAGATACATAGGCAATGGGGTAGAGAAATCTCTTTTACCCTACAGGAAAAAAGAAAGGGAAAGGAAAAAGGGAAAGGAGGAGGGGTCATAGAAGATTGGGGAAGGGGTAGTCAGAAGAAAAACTTTTAAGGCAGGACAAGTTGAAAGGAGAGAGAAAATAGAATAAATGGGGTTAGGGGAAATACGATGGAGGAAAATACAGGCAGCAATAGTAACTGTGGAAAAAAACTTTTGAAGCCAAAAAAAATTTAAAAAAAAATGATAAGCAGACGGACTTCAGAAAAACCTGGAAAGACTTACATGAACTGATGGTGAGTGAAGTGAGAAGAACCAGAAGAACATTGTATACAGTAACAGCCACATTGTGCGATGACTGACTTTGATAAACTTAGCTCTTCTCAGCAACGCAAGGATCTAAGACAACTCCAAAAGACTGGTGATAGAAAATGCTATCCACATCCAGAGAAAAAACTATGGAGTCTAAATGCAGATAAAAGCATACTATTTGCTCTCTCTCTTTTGTTGTTGCTGTTGTCACTGTTTTGTTTCGTTTCTTCTTCCTCATGGTTCTTCCCACTGGATCTAATTTTTCTTTACAATATGACTAATGTGAAAATACATTTAATATGAAAGTATAAGTAGAGGCTGTATCAGATTGTGTGCTATCTTGGGAAGAGGGGGGGAGGAAGAGGTGGGGAAGAAAATTTAAAACTCAAAAGCTTATAGAAGTGAATGTTGAAAACTAAAAATTAATTAATTTTAAAAAAATATAGGGAGTGACAGACAATGAAGAATCCATAATGACTCTTAGGTTACCAGCCTGAGGGATGGGTAGGTTGGTGTTGCCCTCTACAGTAACAGGGAGAGATTGAAAAATAGGTGAGAGAAAGGAAATGACAGAGGAATCAATCTGTTAGAGGAGATGGGACGGAATGGGATCTTTTGAACAAGTAGAGGGGTTAGCCTTATTAAGGAGTAAAAGCACTTCATTGTGTGAAACAGGGGTGAAGGAGGAGACAGTGGGAGAAGGCACCTGAGTAACAGGTGAGGAAGGAGTGAATGGCCTCAATTTTTTTTTCTGTAAAATATGAGGCAAGGTTCTCAGCTGCCCCATGGCCTCTCCTTCTGATTGGGTACTTCCTCACAGAATGTCTTCATTTTTCTATAGGTTACTCTCCAGACTCCCCAAATATTTTCTTCAATGTCCAAATGCCAGATATTTTTGTCTCTCCTTCCTCCATCCCTTTATAACTTCCTTTTATGTGTTGTCTTCCCCGCTAGAACTGAAGTTTATTGAAGGCAGAGACAATATTTCTTTCTCCTTGTATTTATGCGCTTGGCACACAGTAAGTGCTTAACTAAAACTTCTTTACTTGTTTATCTGATATTGACTCATAAAAAATATATACAGTAAACAGAACACAATTTCAGAGAGGAGGCAATAACAGGGAAAAAATGGGGGGAGGGTTGAGGGAAGAGCACCAAGAAAGGCCTCTTTCTTTAGGTGAGAATTAAATTGAATTTGAAGGAAACTAGAAGACCCATAGAATTTTAGGCATAAGAGACTGCTTAAGCAAATGCAAGTAATTGGGAAATAGTGTCATGTAGGAATTTCAAATAGGTCAGTGCAGCTAAATCATACGGAGGGAGTAAAGTATAAAAATTCTGAGAAGTTGACTCAAATAGAATTTTATATTTCATTTTTATTTTGTAATATTTTTATTTTATATTTGTTACTATAGGTAATAGTGAGGCACTGATGTTTTTTTTGGAAAAGGGGAGAGGAAAATGGTCACACTCGCACTTTAGGAAAATGGCTTGGGATCTAAATGAAGGATGGATGAGGAGGCTTGAGGCAAAGAGACCCACCAGAAAGTTATTGATATAGTTCTGGCATGAGGTGATAAGGGCCTGTACCAAGATGACAACTGTGAAACTGGAGATAAAGGGAAGTATGTGAGAGATATTTTGAAGATAGAATGAGGTTCAGAGAAATACAGGGACTTCCCACTGGTCACATGGTTCAAAAGCCATATATAATCATTTGTAATTACATATATTTGTTACTATGTATCCTTAAGTTCTGATAGCAATATTTCTCAAGAAATGAGGTAGTATGATGCTAGATCATTGTCAAAATGACTGGCCTCCACAAAAAAGGATGGAACTTGGGCATCATAATTGGCATTGTACCTGATTGTACTGAATCAGGATTTAAGTTGTTATATAAATGGGAAAGCTGGAATATTTCCCTTGTTATTTAAGCATTTTTGGCCTATTTTACTTAACAAATTTTTTAAAGTGAGGAAAACTGAATTGTAGAATCAGCACTTGAAACCATTTTGAATCAAAGAGTACTCATTTTTGCCTGGATTACATGGGAACCTATTTATAGATTAAGGAAGTAGAGTGTCCCAAATACTTGCCTTACCATTTGCGGCCAGGATAGGAAGGGTGTTCTTCTCTACATGGAAATCTGTGAGTGTTAAATTTAATTATATGTTACAGTAATTGTGAGTTCAACATTGTATATGATCTTAGTATTAAAGGCTATACCATAAACAAATTAGGAGAGAAGTAGAGAATATTCTCTTCATTACTAAGGTTAGGGGAAGAATTATTGACCAAACAAGGAACAGAGATGATCATAAAAGATAAAATGGATAGTTTTGAATACATAAAATCAAAAATCTTTTCAGTGAATAAAATCAATCCAACTAGCATAAGAAAGTAAGCAATTGATGGAAAAATTAAAATCTTTACATTAATTATATTTGACAAGGTCTGATATCCAAGATATGTAGGTAACTAATACAAGTTTATATGACTAAAAGCCATTCAATGGAAAAGTAATCATAGGATATAAGCAGACAATTTTCTAAAGAATAATTGCAAACTGCTAACAAGATTATTCCAAATTATTAATAATAGGAATCCACATTAAAACAACTACGAATTTTCATCTGATACCTAGTAAATTGTCAAAGATGACAAATGACAGGAATAGTCAATGTTGGAGAAGTTATGGAAAGATAGATACATTAATCCACTGTTGATGGAGCTCTGACTTAGTTCAACTATCCTGAAAAGCAAATCGGAAAGATGAAAGAAAGAAAAAGACATTTATTAATTGTATATTATCTGTCAAACATTATGCTAACCATTTGAGATACAAAAATAAAAGATTAAATTTCTAATCTGAAGGAGTTTAAATTATAATAGAAGGATGCTACACATATAAAGATTAAGGCTATAACAAAAGGCAAAAAACTTCTTGAGGAGGTCAGAAACATCAAACATTCTTTTAAAACCTGTATTGTGTGAATGGGTGACCTCTTATAAACTAGTGCAATCTGATAGAATCCAATGTTATAAAAGAAAGGTATTGACTTTAGAGACAGGTGAAGAAGTCCTTAAGAATGGGGATAACCTCACCTCAATTATAGGCCCTTGTGAAATCTGATTGTTATGTTAGCTTAAGTCAGAAACAGTTATTAGACACTGGAATTGAATGAATTGTCATGTCAGAATTGAAGAATTTCCTTATTTGCACTTTTTTAAAGTGAAAGATTACCATCTTTCTGCAGTTGTTTAGGTGTGGTCTTGCCCAGAGGCAAGAGGGTGACCTAGATTACCCCTCAACCTTTTTTCCATCCTGTGATTCTTTGCACTCCCTGTGTGAATTTAAGCAGATACTGTTTTAAAGTTGAAGTTATTGCTTTAAATTCCAGAGTACTCTGGCAGAAAAAGGCAATATTTTATAAATGAAAAAATGTCCCTCTACATAATAAATAAAATGTTATTTCCAGGCACATAACTAGAAATGATGCTGTAAAACCTCTCACAGAATTTCATTCTGTTCCATAGTATAAGCATTTATTGGGTCCTACTATATTCTCGACTCTGTGTTTTGGAAGTATGGAAAAGTAAGTTGAACTGTTCTGTGACTTTTTTTTTCATTTATTTATACTAGATTGTAATTATTTTGTTGATGTCATACTGTATTTTTATTTATTCTCTTAAACATTTCCCAACTACATACACATACTTTTGAAATTTTGAGTTTTATATTCTTTTCCTCTTTCTAGCTCCTCCCTCACCCATTGAGAAGGCAAGCAATATGATATCAATTTTACCTGTGAATTCAAAAAAAAATCCATATTAGCCATGTCCCAAAAAAGCGAGAAAAATAAAGAAAAAAAATTATTCTTCAATTTTCACTCAGAGTTCATCAGTTCTCTTTCTGGAGGTAGATAGCATTTTTCATCATGAGTCCTTTAGAATTGTCTTAGATTGTATTGATCAGAGTAGCTAAATCTTTCATAATTGACCTTTGTTACAATATTATTGTTACTGTGCAAAATCATCTCCTGGTTCTGTTTACTTGGCTACAAAAGAATTTATATAGGTCTTCCCAGGATTTTCTGAAACCTTCTTTTTCATCATTTCTTACATAACAACAGAATTCTGTCATGATCATATCCAACTTGTTCAGCCATTCCTCAATGGATGAGCATCTGCTCACTTTTGAATTCTTTGCTTCTATAAAAGAGCTGCTTTAAATATATTTGGACATATAGGTCCTATTCTTTTTTCTTTTATCTCTTTGGGATACAGACCTAATAGTAGTATAGACAGAACAAAAGGGATGCATAGTTTTATTGCCCTCTGAACATAGTTTCACAGTTTTCTTCAGAATGGCTGGACCAGTTCTTAACTCCACCAACAGTGCACTAGCATTTCTATTTTCCATATCTTCTCTAGCATTTATCATTTTCTTTTTCTGTCATGTTTATTAGGAAGGTCTTTCCCTCTCAGGTTGATTTTTTTTAACTAAGTAAAAGAGGCCATTCTTTGCCTCATTTCTTACTTAGCTTTAATCACTGAATGGACATTGGCTCAGTCAAACTGAGACCTGAGAAAGACCTTAGCTTAAACAGTCCAAGTTTTCCCACTGCATCTGGGGCTATCTCCAGTTATCCTGATTTATATCTTGCCACTGAGTCCAGATGGCTCCAGAGGAGAAAGTGAGTGGTGACTTTGCATAGCCCTCCCTCTCTTCAATCCAATTCACTTCCAAGTCACAGCATCATCTTTCTGACGATGAACGAAGGACAAATAGCACCGTAACTAAACTGATAGGTGTGAGACAGTACCTCAGTGTTCTTTTAATTTGCATTTCTTTAATCAATAATGATTTGGAGCATTTTTTTTTCATGATAGCTTTGACTTGTTATGAAAAGTACCTCTTCATATCCTTTGGCCATTTATCAATTGGGGAATGGTTCTTATTTTTATAAATTTGATTCACTTCCCTACATATTTAAGAAATGAGGCCTTTATCAAAGAAAAGAAATATTTAAAATTACTTCTTTGTTTATGGGATTTTTTTAGCAAGGTTTTGCTGATTACGTCTTTTAAGGAAGCCTATTTTTGCTTTTGCTTCATCTGAGATCATAATTGTTACCCCTGCCTTTTTTACTTCAGCTGAAGCAGTATAGATTCTGCTCCAGCACCTTATTTTATTCTGTCTCAAGTGTGTTTCTTATTAACAGTCTATTGTTGGATTCTGGTTTCTATCTGCTTCTGTTTTAAGGATATTTGCATTCACAGTTATGATTACCAACTGTGTATTTCCAACTATGTCTCATTTTATTTTCTCTCTCTTCTCTTTCTCCCTCTCTCCCTCTCCCTCCCCCCCCTTCTCTCTCTCTCTCTTTCTCTCTCTCTTTCTCTCTCTCTCATCCCACCTCAAAAATCTGTTTTCTTTCTGATCACTGCCTTCCTTAGTCTGTCCTTCCGTCCTCCCTTTTATAACCCCCCTCCTTTTCTGTTGTCTCTTTCCTTTTCCAATTCCCTTTTGGTTAAGAATGATTTTTACACCCACCTGAAGATGAGTATACGTACATTCTTCTGCCTTTGAACTAATTCTGAAGTGTCCCCCTACCACTTTCCCATTCACTTGTACAAGCTCTTCCTTTCATTACTCTTTTACGTGAGAATAATTTCCTTCATTGCTCTTCTCCTTTCCCCCTTCTCCCAGTATATCCCTCTCTCTCATCCCTTCATATTTTTTAGATCATTCCAACATAAATGACTCAAACTTGTGCCCTCTGTCTATGTAGATTTCTAATTGTCCTAATAATGAGAAAGTTCTTAGGAATTACATGTATCCTCTTCCTATCTAGGAATGTAAGCAGTTTGACCTTATTAAGTCCTTTATAATTTATTTTTCTTGTTTGCCTTTTTTATCCTCTTGAGTCTTGTGTTCGAATGTCATTTTTTTTTATTAATCTCTGGTCTTTTCATCAGAAATGCTTGAAAATCTTCTATTTTATTAAAATCCATTTTTTTTTGCCTGAAGAATTATGCTCACATTTGCTTGGTAGGTCATTTTTGGTAGTAATCCTCATTCTTTTACTTTCTGGAATATCATATCCTAAGCCTTCTTCTCCTTTCACATGGAAGCTGTAAAATCTTGTGCGATCCTGATTGTGGCTCCGTGATATTTCAGCGATGTCTTATAGTATTTTGTTCTTGATCTAAGAGCTCTGAAATTTGGGTACAATATTCCTGGGAGTTTTCATTTTAGCATCTCTTTCAAGAGATGATTGGTGGATTCTTTCATTTTCTATTTTACCTTCTGGATCTAAGGTAGCCAAGAAGTTTTCCTTGGTAATTTCCTGAAATTTGATGTCTATGCTCTTTCTTTGATCATGACTTTCAGGTAGAATAATAATTCTTAAATAATCTTTCCTTGATCTATTTTTTCTGGTCAGTTGTTGTTTTTCTGATAGTATATTTCATTTTTTTTTTACTTTCATCGTTTCTTGATTTCTCATGGAATCATTAGCTGCCACTTGCCCAATTCTAATTTTTAAAGAATTATTTTCTTCAGTAAGATTTTGTGCCTCATTTTCCCATTTAGCCCTTTCTGTTTTTAAAGAAGTTCTTCAGTGAATTGTTGTTCTTTTACCATTTGGCCAATTCTATTTTTAAGGTATTATTTTCTTCAGTATTTTTTGTGCCTCTTTTTACCAAGTTGTTAATTTTATTTTCATAATTTTCTTATATGCTTTTCTTTTCCCAATTTCCCTCTACTACTCTTATCTCTTTAATTCTTCCAGGAATTCTTGCTGGGCCTGCATTCAATTAGCATTTTACTTTAAGGTTTTGCTTGTAGTTGTTTTCGCATTGTTTCTTCTCAGTTTGCGTCTTGATCTTCCCTGCCACCACAGTAGTTTTTTTTGTTTTGTTTTGTTTTCTTTTGTTTGTTTTTAATGATCTTGTTCTTTATTGTTGCTGTTGCTTGCTCATTTTCCCAGGCTATTTCTTCTCTTTGAACTTTATGTTAAAGTTGGACTCTGCTCATTTCAGTGGGGCAGGCATTGTCCCAGGATTCAAGGTTTTTTGTGCTGCTCTTTTCAGAGTTAGTTCTTGTGGTCTATTAAGTCTTTGATGCTTCCAAATTGGTATGTTCTGGGATGAGGATTGTTCACTTCTTTCCTGCTCTACACTTTGATCTTTACCCAAGAAGAGCCCTTGCTCCCCTGAAGCCATAAAGATGCTCTTCTCTACCCTCAAAGCTAAGACCAGGGCCCTTGCTCCATTATGCCTGACCACAAGCACTCCTTTTAGTCTTGGAACTACAACCTAAAACTGCATATGGGTGATGTGGTTGCCAAACAATGCCAGGTCCTGTGCGCCATGTCAGCTAGGGGTCCCCTGTCATCTCTTTCTTGCCAGTTTCTTACCCCCTTACCATATCTAGACTGAGAGCTCCCATAGTCATTGCTAATGGTATCTCAGCCACCTTGAGAGTTGGTGTGCCGCTAAATGTGCACCTGGTGTCACTGACCTCTCCTGCCTACCCCCTAAGTTTTCTTGGGCTGGAAAAAATGTCTTAATCCAATATTTTGGGGTTATGCAATTCTAAAACTTGGTTTGATCCATATTTTTAAAGGTTTTTTGGAGGAGAATACTGGGAAAGGTTGGTTGGGTTGCTGTTTCTATTCTTCCCATCTTGGTTTGGCCTATAATTATTTTTGTAATTCCCACCCCATCTTTCTGTTAGCACAGTGCCTTGTATGTGGTGACCTTAACATTAGAAGTTACATATACATGTTATTGCTATTAATTCTCTGCGAGCTATATTTTTAGTCTATTCTAATTCCAACTTCAAGAATTTTTAGTTATTTAAATTGTAACAAATCTAAGACAGAGAAAGAACTGATTTAGGCCTTGCAAGACAAACCCACATATGAATGAAATCATGCTAATTACTCTGCTCTTTGTTTCTCCTTCTATCTCTACTTTAGCTTCATTGAATCGTGCTAGTCATCAGCCTGACCACTATAATATTTACTTTCCTGGGCGGGGAGGGGGAGAACAACAACACAAAACTTCTTCAAGTCTCCATGTCATGAGTGTTGTATTCTTCTTTAATCATGGTAACTTCAAATATTCCCCAAGCAATCAGTGTTTGTAAGATTTTTGTGGGTCTACTCAAACTGAATTTCTAGTGCTCACTCATGTTACCCAGAATTATGACAGTAAATCGTAAAGGTTTTAGGAATAATAAGCCACCCACTTTATAAAGGGCTTCCATGTTCAGTTTTGCCTGAGGCAAATTGGTGTGTCATCACTATACTAGAAATTAAGCTCTGTCTGTTGACAACAATTACTTGTATAATTTGCTAAATCCCAGACTAGAACTTCGAGACAATGTCCATGATTAAAGACAGCCCCGTGGAAACATTAGGCTTCATGAAATGTTGTATGTACACTTATAGGAGTGATAGACTTTTTTTTCCTTTGGAGGAATGAGATGAGGAAATCAGAGAGAAAAGTTGTTAAATTCAAAAATGCTTGCTTTTCACATGAAGGATTAATTTTATTGTCTTCATAGAGTTTTTCACATTTAAACTATATCTGAGACTTTGTAGTGAAGGCACAATCTGCTCCTGATAAAATATTCTACACTTAACTGTGTTTCTGTTCTAGGTGCATGGATTGATTTTCTATTTAATCAAGGTCTTGATTTTCACACTTTAAAATATCAGAATACTTTCACACTTGTTTCTTACTCCTGAATCAAGCAGATGAAGAAAAAATGTTTACAAGCTTTTTATGATGTGTCTGGAGGGGCTAATTGGCAAGAACTGAAATCTCTGGAAAACAGTTTGATTCAGCTATTTTAAAAAATAATTTTGTATGTTTCTTTATAACCTGCAGACCACTCCACTGAGCAGTAACAACTTCCCCCACCCCTTTTCAGTAAAAAGACCATGCAACTTTACAATTTTTCAAGCTCCTACCTATTTAATCTAATTTTCATTTTGCTGCTTCAAATAGTAAGCACAGAACCTTGTGAATCAGCATTCTGGAATCCCCAGTGCAAATTACAATGACTATAATGTAGTCGCTTTAATAAACATTTGGTTGTTTCTGTTCCAGATCCAAAAATGCTACCAGCCTGCCTGTAAAATGATCCTAATCTATTGCATTTGAGATATCTTTTTGAAGACAGCCTAGTATTGGAAATTCCATAAGGAAACAATCTTTGTTTTTCATTGGCTGCATATGTTGTGTGTCTAACTAAATGCATTTCACGTATACGTTTTTTAAAGTACGTGACAGTATTACAAAATCGATAACTTTCATGATCTTCAGTA
This sequence comes from Phalanger gymnotis, assembly GCA_028646595.1. NCBI lineage: Eukaryota > Metazoa > Chordata > Mammalia > Diprotodontia > Phalangeridae > Phalanger > Phalanger gymnotis. The sequence continues at coordinate 132,551,149 of CM053623.1, read as the reverse complement.
ATGTGATCTATAGACTATTATAGAAGTAGTTAGATATTATTCATTCTTCAATTCATATTTCATTTTATGTTGTCAAATAATATATTTAAAAGCAACCATAAAAGCAGCCTTTTTTTCCTTTCATTTTACACCAAATATCTGTAGGTAGTTTCAGTAGTGGAAGAATGGACAACAAAAATTCTTCTATCTAGTTTTTCTTGTATGGACTGTCTCTTTTGTATAATTACAGCCTTCAGTACTTCCTATGTTGCTTGGGGGCCTGATGCTATCAACACAAAATCATAAGAGTATCTGGAGGGCTTTGATTCTGTGGAGATACTTCTTTTGATTAAGACCTTTCATAAAATATAATCCATAGTATAGAACATCTTTGGGGAATAGCGGTCTCCCTGGCAGTTGGATGACTAGTCCATATAGTTAGTGCATCAGTACATTTATTTGGATCAGGCATTGTGAATTATGAGACAAGGCTGGATGGATTTGGGAAATTGCATAGCAGTTTTAACAAGCTCAAACTTCTCCCTTATATAAACTCCTATCTTTTCAGCACAAATCTTCTTTGGCTATGCTGAATGGTTTGCAAATTTCAAAACATCAGAATCTCTGAGAACTCAAAATCTTAGGTGCCCCAAAAGACTATGGAAAGATATATGTTGGGCGCAAGCAGGCTACAACATATATTTAATGAGGAGCTAAGTTCAAGAAGTGATGGGGAATATCCTTGAGGCAGCATATGATAGGAAATGGAAGTCATATGGTCAGAGCAAGGACAAGACTTGGGCAACAAAACATTCTGCTCTTATCTATGAAGTGTAGAAATACCTAGTTAAGGTCTGAAGCACATTGGATGCATTTTCTGTGGAGGATTTATGGAAGGATATCCACACAAATTATACAAAAGAGACGTTATGGGTAGAATCATAGGTTTGGTACTTCTGTTTCCTCTCATTTTGCTCAATTATAAATCCTATGTGACATGACTTCTGATGTAATCATTCAGTCAAAAAGGCTCTCTTCAAAATCTCAGTGACCTCTTAACTGCCAAGTCTGATAGCCTCTTCTCAACCCTCATTCTCTTCAACCTTTCTGCAGTATTTGACACTATGTATCCCCTCCTTTTTATATAATCTCTTCACTCTAGGTTTTCCTTTTATCTGTCTGAGAGTCTTTTTTGCTAATTGTTAATTCACACTATGCCCACTAACTGTGGGTACCCCTCAAGACTCCATCTTAGGCCCTTTTCTCTTTCTGCTTCATGCACGGTGATCTTATCAGCTCCCATGGGTTCATTCAGTTCTCACTTCTGTGGAGGTGAATCCCAGCCCTAGCCTGTCTGCTGAGCTTCAGTGATGCATTTCCTATTGCCTGTTAGACAACTCAAACTAGATATCCCACAGGCATTACAAACTCAACATGCCTGAAAGAGGACTGCTTATGTTCCCCCTTCCCCTCAAACTCCAACTACATGCAGACTTAAGGGTACTATCATCCTCTCAATTACTCCTGTTTCAGAGCCTTAAGTGATCCTTTACTCCTCATTCTCACTAAACTCAAATACTGATTCTATTACCCCAAAGTGTCATTTACCCTTTTACGTCTCTTGTATATATCCCTCCTGTCCACTGAAACATGTTTTGTTTTGTTTTGTTTTTGAGTGGGGAGGGCAGGGCAATTGGGGTTAAGTGACTTGTGCAAGGTCCCACAGCTAGTAAGTGTGTCAAGTGTCTAAAATCCAATTTGAACTCAGGTCCTCCTGACTCCAGGGCTGGTGCTCTACTCACTGCGCCACCTGGCTGCCCCCCTAATCTTAATTCAAGCACTCATTACCTCTCCCCCCGACTACTGCAATATTCTTCTAAATGCTCTACTTGCTTTGATCTCTTCCTGCTTTCCTCTGTTCTCTACTCAGCCACCATGGTAATTTTTCTAAAGCATAGGTCTAACCGGGTCATCCCCCTTAGCCAATGAACTCCAATTAACTCCCTATTCTTTCTGGACTAAAATATAAATTCCTCTACTTGGCACTTTAGATCTCTTTGTAACTTGGTCCTTGCCTTAATCCTAGCATTTTTACATCATACTCTACTCCGTGAACTTCCTCATACAATTCTTCTGGCTTGCTTTTTCTTCCTCAGACCAACCACTGCATATCTCTTTTTTATGCTTTTTCACCTGGCTTTCCTCCATGCTTGAAGTGCTTTACCCACTCACTTTTGTCTCAATAGACTTGTATTCCTTCAAGGTTCCTCTCAGATCCCATCTTCTACAGGAGGCCTTTCCTGGATCCCCCCACCTGCTAGTTCCTTGCCCTTTCACATTATTTTCATCTACCCTTTATAAGTCTTATATATCCCTAGTTTATATATTCCCTCTCCATTAAAATATATGTTCCTTGAGGTCAAGGGCTGGGTTTTTTCCCCTTCTTTTTTCATTCTGAGTACTGAGGACTTTGTGGCTGGTACAATGTAACTATGTTTGCTGACTGATTGATTGACCTTAGAAGTTGTCCTATTTTAGGCTGACATTTGCAAGTCCTTCAGTTGTTAACAAAAGGAAATGAGATTTATGCAGTCATAATAGGAGATCGACAAAAGTGATCACTGAGGCCACCCTGAGTTGATTCGTTTGAGCAAAGCTGAAGTTGAGCATCAAAGTACCTAGAACACTCCAGAACTGCTTTGTATTTAGGTGCTACATCTAAGGAAGTTGAGTCAAGAGGCTTAGCGCTTACCCCTTTGAGCCAATCCATTCTCAAGGATGGCTTCAGTATTTTCCAAGGAAAAAAAATACCCTAACATGTGAAGCAAGGTTTTAAAATACTGCTTCTACCACAGAGGTTATCTAGTAGAACCCTCTCATTTTACAGATGAAGTAATGGGTCCCAGAGAGATTAAGTGACTTGCCTAATGTTACACAGGTTAAGTAGGTGCAGAGAGATGCTGTGAACCCAGATGCCCTGTCTCTAAATCCTTTGCTTTTTCTATTGCACTATCCTGAAATACAAATCTTACAGTACCTTTGCATTCCTGGGTGATCTTTCATCTAATAATAAACAGTCTCAAGCCTGCTTGGGTTCTGCAATATGAGGAAAGGTCAAGGTAGGTTAATATCTGAACCAACGAAAGGAATGACTAACCAATGAGATCTTAGTTTGATTGAGTTAAGTTGCAATAGTAAATTGGTATTGGGCTGATGCAAATGGACTTGTAAAAGCAGTCTTGAAAAATTTTAGAAAAAGTTTAGAACGAGTTACCTAATAAGTGTATTAATGATAAATATAACAATTGTTCACATGAATTTTGCCCCATGTTCATGAGCATTTCATAATCTGGCTGATTGCCTTGCCTAGAATCCCTCTTCACCTATACTTTCTGGCTTACCTGACTTCCTTCAAGTCCCCACTGAAATTCTGTTTTCTACAAGAAGCCTTTTTCTGATCCCCCTAAACTCCAGTGCCTTTTCCCTATTGATCATCTCCAAATTATACTATATATGTCTTGTGTGAATGATTTTTTTTGGTGTTGTCTCCCCCATTAGACTGTCAGTACCTTGAGAGCAGAGATGATCTTTTCCCAGCCTATTTCTTGATTTTGAATTTTATATCAAAATTGAATTCCCTTCATTTTGGAATGGAGAAACACTGTTCCAAGCATCAGGCTTTTTTGTGCTGTTGCTTTTAGAGCTAGTTCTGGAAGTCTGGTGCTTTTAAAGTGATGTGATCCTAGGAGAGGTATGGGCACTTCTCTCCTGGTGTGTACTCTCGTCTTTACCCAGAAAATGCCCCTGCTCTCCTGCAGTCACAAGCACTATTGCTCTCTTTGCATTGGAAATGAAACCACTGTCCATCCTCTCTTGTGACCAAGGCCCAGTGACTTGGACCACAAACCAGGACTGTGTATGGGTAGAGTTGCCAATCACTGATAGCTATACCACCAGCAAAGGATCGCCTGCGATCTCTTTGTCACCAATTGTCTGACTCCCTTATCATCTCTGGGCTGAGAGCTCACCAATGTTGCTGCCGCTGCTACCGTTGTGGCTACTGCCTGTAGGTTCTAGACATGCTTCCACCCCTGTGTCAAATTTTTCCTGCTAACCTACTAAGTTTTCTTAGGCCAAAAAAAGTCTCACTCTGATCTTTTGTAAGCTCTGCTGCTTAATATTTGATTTGGTAAGTTATTTTAAAGTTGTTTGGAGGGGAATGTTGAGAGACTTCAGCTGGGTTGCCCCTAATCCACCATATTAGATCTTGAGTCTTAGGAGAATTTTCCAGTAATTTAATATGATCTTTAACCTTTTTAGTATTCAGCTGAATGTACTAGGTACAAGTTATCTGATATATCTCACATGACCTCAGGACTTTAGCATTTTTTAAAAATCTGCTCTACATATATCATAACAAATTCTACCAAAGGGTCAATAGTGATGGTAGCTTAGGAATTAAGAAGTCATTGATACATTCTTATGGATACAGAATTATTTGATGACAAAAATACCGATTACCTGGTTTTATTCTGCCTTTTTATTTTTATTTATTTATATTTAACGTTATTTCCCTACGTATAAGATGCACCTTGATTTTGGGGCCCAAAATTTAAAAAAAAAAGTATTACATGAAGTTATTGAACTCAAGTTTTATTCATCTGCTCATAGCTTTCAGGCATCTTTGGGCAAGTCTGGTGTGTATAAGCGTGCTTAGTCCACTCCCTTTCATGAACCTGAAGCACCAATTGTGTCCTCCTTTGAAATCAGTAACTTCTTTTTCATCAGCAATTCTTCTTGCCTCATGCTGAACCATCTTTGTGGGCACAGGAATTCCAATTGCCCTTTGCTCTTCAATCCATATCTTCAATTCCCTCTCTAAATCAGTCCATTTTGCTGACTTGCCTCTCACAGCCTTCTTCTGCCATGTCATTTTCACAGTACGGTTTCTTCCCGCATCCAGTCTCCTATTGTTTTCTCAGTGGGAGGAGGACCAAACTTAAGTTCAGTAGCACGCTTTCCATTCACTTTTGCAAACTGGATCACTTTTAACTTGAGTTCAGCACTGAATGAAAATCTTTTCTGAGTCATTCCTGGGCAGAATGTGGCAAAACATAACCTAATATACCTGTAACAAATGAGAAGCAATGAGCGCAAAGACAACTAGAGCGAAAAAGCAGGAAATGCAAGTAAAAAAAATCTACAACCACTGTATAAGACGCACCCAGTTTTTAGACCCCAAATTTTTCGGAAAAGAGTGCATCTTTTACGTGGGGAAATATGGTATTAGAATATTGGTGAGTGTGGGGAAACCTATGTCAGTTTAAAATGTTTTTGAGAGGAAATCATGGTTCTAAAGGCATTCATGACTCACAACCTGTGACCCATGTCCTTTGTTACCCTTAATGCCCTGGAATGACACTAAACATCAAAATTAAATAACATTACAGGATACTATTTTAACTATGAAATAGACGTTTTATTTATTGGAAAAATTAAAGTGAACTATAATGGTACTTGTGGAGAAGAGACATTCAATCATTCTGCAGTTTTTATTTTTTTGAATTTTGATATGTAAAATGTGTTTAATCCATCTCACTCCGTTAGTCATTATATTACATAGCAGAGTCCATTAAAAAACATAAGTTTAAAGTACAATTTTTCTTTTTTTTAAATCAATCTGTCACTAAAGATTTGGGAAATGTTCCATCTGAACTGCTTTTCCAGCCTATTAGCAGCTTAAATTCTAAAGGGAATAAATGGATTTAGGGACTGACAAAATTGGCTCCAACTTTTCAACTGCTATGAATAATAATAAAAAAGTTGAGTTGCTTTTTCATAGATTTACGTTTCAGTAATGTTTCTTTGAATTTCTTTCCTTCTGCTAGACAAAACTATAGTCAATTCTTAATTATTTATCCTAATAGAGAAGAACAAAAGTATTGCTAAACTAATATAGACCCAATCCCACAATTATGTATATTAGGTGGGGAAGAAAGATATTTATGTTTGAGAATTGGCTTTTCTGATTCATGAATTTGCAAGATTTATGAATACCACTAAATATAGCTCATTAAGTAGTAAATGTGGATATAGCATGCCTTTTTTAATATCTAAGTTACTTTACTCAACTCTCAAGACTTTTATTTCTCCTCTTTCTTCTTTTCCTTTTCCTTTTCCTTATTTTCTCTTCCTTGCTAACTACCTTACTACCCTTGAGATATCTGGCCCCTGAGCCTCTGCTCTTCTGAGGTTCAGGAAGGGACTCAGCCATGTTTCACTTCACTCAATTTTTCACACTCCTTCTTTATGTCTTCCTACTTCATTTTCTTTACTTTTCACAGCTACCCTTCTCATACATCCATCCAATTTAATGTTCTTTTCCTCATTAGAATGTAAGATCCTTGAAAACAAGGACCAAGTTGCTTGTTCATATTGGTATCACCTGCTCGTAGCATGGTATCCAACATGTCTAAATATTTAATAAATGCTCTTTATATCTTGATGTCCATCTCACCACCTATCCATCCATTCACTCATTCATCCATCTATCTTTCATTTGTCTGTCTAAAAGTTCAAACCAAGTATCATCAGGACATCAAATAGGATGGTGTTATTATGAGTTGAAGGGAAGTAACAGGTGAAGTAGATCTAAGAAAACTATGGAACTATTTGGATCTGGGGAATACATGAGAGAGAAGAATGCCTATGGTGACTATGAAGCTCTACCAAAGCTCTGAGTAACAGGTAGGATGGTAGTACCATCAAAAGAAACTTTTAAAAAATTAGGAGGAGGGGAAAATATAATCCATTCAGTGTTTAATATCATGAGTTTGAGGTATGGCAAGACATCTGAACAACTATTCTCTTTCACTTTACCCTGTCCAAAATACTCCTCCCTGAACACACCTATTCTACATATGTTATTTTCCCCCATTAGAAAGTAAGCTCCCTGAGGGCAAGGACAATCTTGCTTGTATTTGTATCCCTAATGTTGAGCACAATGTCTGGAAAATAATAAGTACTTAAGAGATGCTTCTTCATTAATTCATTCACTTATTCATATTCTGTATTGTTTTTAAAATCAACTTACAAGAGTTGTGTGTCCTTTATTTCCTTTTTTACCTCTGGTATTTTAAAATGAATTCCTCCAGAATTTTCATGGTTGCTCCTGTATTCAATTCAGATTATGTTAGTAATTTTGGAAGGAATGTTCTTTTTTTCATCCCTTAAAGTTCTTAATATAATGTAAATAATGCACAGTACATGATGTAATGCCTTATGGCAAATCCCCCTCTTAAGGCTTTGGATTTTATTTTAAGTCAGATAAATTTTAACTCTTTTTAATTTACATGCTTAATATTTATTTTGGATTGAGTTTCCCCGTGAAAACATGAAAAAAGATATGTAAAACAAATTAGCAAATTCAGTATTTAACAATGCATCGACTGTTGGAAGTGCCAAAACATCTTTTTCATAGTTGAAGAGGTGAATTACAGAGTCCAGATGCATATTCAGACAAATTAAGATCCATAATTCATAAATTGTAAGGTAATGAAAACATAAAATAACTTAGGGAAGCCATAATAATTTCAATATTTACAAATATCAGAACATTGGTTGCAAATTGTATTACCAGTTTTCCTCTAGCCCTATATGCTCTCTATTAAGAAGCAGCTGCCTTCTCAGATTAGTTGAACTGGGAGGACTCGAGATGATAGAATGTGAAAGACTTTCAAGGGGCCTCAAACCACCCAGTTTATGTCCTCCTTTTGTAGATAAGGAAACAACTGAGAGCTAATTAGAGCATAAGTAGGCTAACTGTCCATTGCTCTTTTCACTGTAACAACTGATGCTTTCTGAAAGTCATTTCTAGACCTTTTTATACTATTTACAAATCCCAAGAACTAGACTTCCATGAATTTCTAGAATCATTCCCCTGGTTCAGACAGCTAAGTGGCTCGGTGGATAGAGCACAAGGCCTGCTGTCAAGAAGACCTTAGTTCAGATGTGGCCTCAGATACTTGCTAGCTGTGTGATCCTAGGCAAGTTACTTAACCTCTGCTTGCATTAATCTACTAGAGAAGGAAATGGAAAACCACTGCAGTATCTGTGGTCCACAGGGTCACAAAGAATCAGACACAACAGAACCACAACAACAATCAGGTCTTCTGAGTGGGATTAGACTTTGAATAACAAGACTGTAAGAGAATACCCCCATACTTTAATTTTTTAACAAAGAATTCTTCTAAAATTATAGTTCTCTTCATTTATTCCCTGCATATTGCTACTCTCCTATTCAAAAACATAATAATAGTGCTTGGATTGAATGGCAAGTACACATGCTATTAATTCGACTTTGTCCTTCTCTACTTAGTGAATCGTGGGTGCATCTGTATTCAGTGATTATAGAACCAATTTCACTTTTATTGATGTAGTAATAATTATAATACTAACTAGAATTCATATGGCATTTTAAAGTTTTCAAAGTATTTTACATATGTTTTCTCATTTAATCCTCACAAACACCTTCTAAGCTAGATGATATTATTATAGCCATTCTATAGATGAGAAAATTCAGGCTTAAAGAGTTTAAATGACTTGCATCACAGAGCTTGTTAAAGTGACTGAGGCAGGTTTTAAATTCAGGTCCTTCTAACTTTAGCCCAACAACATTGACTGTGCTATAGAGATATTATTTAAATTTAACAAATAAAGAAATATGTTAAAACTGACCCTAAATCAAATAGCCCACAATTCTCAATTTAAATCCTCTTTTTTGTTCCTGATATTCCTTTCACTATGCCACAATATCTCTATCGTACTTTTTCCTTGACTTACCAGTGGCAGTGCTAGATGGAAGGTCAAAGAGGCCTTACTATTAGGAGGTGAGTCTTCAAGAAGAGTTGAGTTGAATCTCATGTTAAACCATAGGCATCTATAGAAGCAGTGTTACATAGTATAAAAAGCAAGACAAAACAAAACAGTCAGTCATGTTAAGCATCTAGCATATGCTAGGGGTTGGGTTACAAATATAAAGAACTAAATAGTCCCTATTCTGAATGAGTTAAGAGGTACAGGCCCTAATTCTATTTCTGCGATTTTTGTTGTTCAATCTTTTCAGTTATGTCAGACTCTTCATTACCCCACTTAGGGTTTTCTTGGCAGAGATACTGGAGCAATTTGCCGTTTCCTTCTTTAGCTCATTTGACAGATGAGGAAACTGAAGCAAGTAGGCTTAAGTGACTAGCCCAGAGTTACGCAGCTAGTAAGGTTCTATGCCCAGATTTGATCTCAGATCTTCTTGACTCTAGGCCCAGCACTCTATCTAGCATGCCACCTAGTCACCCTTTTTTTTTTCACCTTAATCTCTGCCACCATGTAGTATTATCTTGAGCATATCACTTAACTTCTGCCATATTTAATTTCCTCTTCTTTAAATAAAAAGAATTGGCCTAGATTTGTAAATATCTATATATTTATTATCTTAGGCCTATCACTTCCTGTTTAAAATGTAAATAATTCTGTGTAAGACAAACACACATAATCTTTGCCCCTTAGGTGCCTAACACAATTAATGCTACAAGGACATTTGCTCAATAACAACATGCTGAAATTAATCTAGAGTGAAGTTTGGTTACTTTAGTGTTAACACATATTTATACAGCATTTTGTGATTATAAATCTCATCATAATCCAAATATAATCTCAGTTCGATATTTTTATGTCTTCTGACATTTTGTCTTTTGAAATCCTATTTCTTCTGAAACAAATGTTAACAATACTCAGCATTATTTGGTAAGCAAATGGCAACAATCATATTCATTTCAAGGGCACAAATGCCTCAAAAGAGATTAAGACCCTAACCTCTTTATTTTCACAAATCTATAAAAAATTCATTCAGCCATGCTTCTGATCACACAATTTCTGAAGGCTGGAGCTGATTCTCAGCCCTATTTGAAGCTTTACCACCAGAATGCATGTAGCTACTTGGCACCAAGATCTGGAGGGGGGAAGGGATTTACAAATGCATCTCCCATTACTTTTAATGGGAGCTACACGTACTCATCTAGAGAACAAAGGGCCCTACAACATTTATTTTATGATCTGGTACAGATGTAGTTTTCAAGAGCTATTCCAAACCCCTAATATTTGGGGCAGGTGGGGGGGGGGTCATCTCGAAAGGCTCCACTTTTAAGTTACCAAGACTGTGTTTTCATTTGTAATTTAATAGTCCAAGGTTTATGCCTAATAGAGGCCTATTATGATGGTAGAAAATTATGAATATGGAATGCATATGATAGGATTTTCAAAGCAGTGGACAGGTTAGAAGGAAAATATGCCTCCTTAGGCACTTACTAATTTCTTTAAAGCTTTGTGTAATTTTTATAAAGCATTTTCCTCACAATAACCCCAGGAGAGAGGAAATGAATATATTATCAGCTCTATTTTTCAGGCAATGAAACTTTGTATCAGAGAGAGTTAGATTTACTTGTCTTTGGGTACAAAACTAAGTGTTCCAAAGCCAAAACTTGAATCCACAATCAATTTTTGTCCTTCCTTTTCCAAGCTATTGACTCTTTCTTGCATACTTCTCATTTCTTTTATTAATTTTTCTTTTCCTCCTCTTATTTGACTTTTAAAATCCTTGAGATCTTCTAAGAAGGCTCGAGACCAGTTCATATTCCCCTTTGAGGTTTCTGACGTGGCTATATTGACAATGTTGTTCTCTTCTGAATTTGTGCCTTGATCTTCCCTGTCCCTATAATCAGAATCTATTGTTGTTGTCTATTTCTGCTCTTTGCTTATGGTGTTTGCCTAATTCCTGACTTTTAGGTTTGAGTTCTCTTGCTAGAGCACAGTGGGCACTGACCCAAGCTTCCTGTGCTAGACGCCTGGTACCTGGTCACTGGCTTTGTGTGCTGGGACCTCAGGTGCTGGCAGCCAGAGGCTGTAGGGATCTGGCAGTTTACCTGGTGCTGAGCTGGGGTCAGCAACACTAGCTCTGGAGGTAGGAGTGGGAAGTCTGACCTCTGGGGGATGCCGCCCATGCCTTGCTCTCAAATGTTTGGCTGCTAGAAGATGTCTGCCAGCCTGGAGCTGTGCCTTTTGGAGTTGTATTTCCTGGAGTTGTGCTGAATTACCATGAGATTTGGCTTCTGGAGAATGACAGTGCATATGGTAGTTTTCTGAGCTGCTGTCAACTGCTTTCCCTGCCTGTGCTGAGGTACTCCAGGTTCCTGATGTTGGTGCTTGCCTGCTCCACCACCCTGGGGCCCAGGATCTCCCCCTGGTTTCCTGAGATGGGGCTTACTGGGATGCCTCCATTCCTGTACTACTTCCCCTCCCCCAGACCAAGTGGGGCCTTTACCATTACTCTCTAAAGCTTACTAGGCCACAACACTGATGCATCCCGTCCTTCTGCTGTCTTGGTTGTTCCAGGGTTTTCCCTGGACTGATATTTTCAGGGCTTTCAAGAGTCAATAAGGGAAGGTGAGAATGACTTACTTCTTACTCTACCATCTTGTCTCCTGTAAGCAGCTACTTCAGTATTTTTCACGAAGAAAACTCCAGGTGGAGTTACAAAGAGCTGGACACAAGTGAAATGACTGAACAACATGTGCCTAGAACTTTGCTATCAAGTTATTAACATTCTGCCGGGGAGATAGCATATATACAAATAAATATATAAAACATATGAAGAAAAAAATACAACAGTCTATACCACCAGTTTTCAAATGATGAAAATTTTCTTTTCCTCATGCATACTCAATGTCTTTACAGGGGATCTATGAGGTCAAAACTATATTCAAAACAATACAAAAATATTTTACTTTTAGATTGAACAAATATTGATAGATATAAACCACATAAACAAAAGGTCTTTGGGGAACACCTTAATAATTTTTAAGTGTATAAAGTTCAAAAACTTAAGAACTGCTTGACTACACAATTTTATGGGTGAATGGTGTTTTAAAACTAGTTGAAGGAGTAGATAGTGCAAGGAACAAAGATAGGTTGATATCAGGTGGGATGAAGATGCTGATGAAATATCCCAGAGCCCTTCCTCAGCTCTCTGTTCTATAACATTTTTGCCAGTTACTTAGATATTAAGGGTAGCAGGCATGTTTATCAAACTTGCAGATGGTGTGAAGCTGGTAGTGATAGCTAACATGTGGGCTGGAAAGGACTGGAGCCCTTTATATATGTCACTTATTTTATCCTTTTCTTTCTCTTGATGGATCAATTCAAATCCTCTTCTAACTGTGTTTCATATGCTTTCCTGAAGATCTGAGGAAATCATAAGATCTTATAATTAGGTCTAGAAGGCACCTCAAGGTCATCTGGTTGAAATTCCTCATTTTATACATAAGGAATCTGAGCCATAGGACTCTCTGGATCTTTTGCTTTGAGCTTATTTATTTCTTCTCTTTCTCTGTCATCAGTTGCAGCAAATGGAGAAGTTTTGAATGCTGTGGATAAGTTCGCTTACCTTGGTAGTATACTTTCCAGGGATGTATACATTGATAATGAGGTTGACACACACATTGCCAGAGCCAGCTCAGTGTTTGGGAGGCTCTGAAAGAAAGTATGGGAGAGAAGAGTTATTAGACTGACTACCAAACTGAAGGTCTACAGAGCCATGGTACTGACCTCATTGCTGTGTATCTGTGAAACCCGGACAGTCTACCAGCGCCATGCCAGGAAACTGAAACACTTCCATTTGAATTGTCTAGGAAGATTGTGAAGATCACCTGGCAGGATAAGATACCAGATACTGAGGTCCTTTCTCAAACTAAACTGCCAAGCATTCAAACTCTGCTTTGGAGAGTGCAACTCTGATGGGCTGGTCACGTTGTTTGAATGCAAAATCTATGCTTGCCAAAAAGACTATTTTATGGAGAACTCACACAGGGCAAGCGTTCACATGGTGGTCAGAAGAATAGATACAAGGACACTTTACGGTCTCTCTTAAGAATTTTGGGATTGATTGTGTGACGTGGGAGACATTGGCACAAACCACTCAGAATGGCATGCCCATATCAGAGAAGGTGCTGTGCTCTATGAGCAAAACAGAATTGAAACAGCTCAAAGGAAATGCAGGGTACGCAGATTTGGAGAAGCCACCCCAAATATTCACATGGACTATTTGTGTCTGATCTGTAATAGAGCATTCTAAGCTTGTATTGGTCTGATCAGCCATAGTCAGACACACTGAAACTGGACTCTACCATAGTGAGGTCATTTTAGTCCTCTTTGAGAATGAAAGACAACAACTAACCAATTTCTTCTTTTTATCTCCTTCCCCTGTGGCTTCTTTCTATATCTTTTTTTTTCTACTACCACCTTCTCTCTACTTCAACCTCAAACACCAAGTACAATTTTATATCAGATTGAGTATAATTGTCCTTCAATGGCAAACTGTTCAAATTGTGAGATATGTGAAAAATCTATTTTCTTCTACAGGGGCAGCACTAAGAAGAAACATGTTATTTTCAATTCAAATTAATTTTTAAAAAAACATTTATTAAACACTTATTCTATACAAAATCTTACCTATCTTTTTAGGACACTTTGTTTACATAACACAAATTAGATAAAGATTTGAATTGCAAACTTATGATAGCATTAAAATGGAATCGTAGTGTCCCAACAGTTAGAGGTGGTGATGATTAAGATGAGACATCTGCAAGTAAAAGTCTCCAATCTTGACCATTCTTTGTAGCCATCAGTGTGCCATTCTTCTATTGGCTCTGCTGCTTCCCCATTTCTACCTACGTAGAACAATACTGACTAACCTAGACCTCCAGAAACCATATCCACAGTCCTTGGAGAAGTTAATCCAGGCAGCTTTGGAACTCAAACTCTGGGAATAAACTGCCTAATTAGAGATCAAATAAGGGCAAATTCACCACTTTGTCTGGTTGGTCCCCAAACAGACCATGCCTCACATCCCCTTCAACCATCTACCATAGCCACCTTGCCACTGACCCTTCTGCTACACACATATTCTCTTCCTTCACCTCTTACTCAACAAACGCAATAATGAAATTAAAACTCTTAATGCTTTTGGAAATAGCATGTCAGTTTAGGCTGCCCTGTAGTCTAACTCGCCATCCCTTTGACTCCTGAGGTGAAAACTCCCTTTTCTGACTACCCCTCCACAGTATTATCTGAATCCTCCTTTAAAATATAAGCTCTTAAGGGTAACTCTTATGTTTGTATACTTTGTGATCAGCACAGTAACTGGCCTGTAGTAAGTACTTAATAAATACCCTTTTCATTCAAGCATCCTTTCATTTAGGTCATGGTTAATTTGAAATTAACAAATAGAGCTGAACATAAATGACTGTCCATCTAGGACTACATGATTGCTTTCCTCATTTCTTTTTTTTAAAATATTTTAATGGACCTATGACTTCATCAAAGTGGAATATTCACTCAATCAGTACAGAATGCAACTCATCCATATCTTTTCATTTTATATGATTCTTGTATGATTCTTTCATAGAAGACCTACCCATTGTGGAGGGAGACTTTCCTGTAGCTATGTCTACATAACAGACAGTCCAAGTGCAGCATTTGGACTATCTATCCATTATTCCCTACTCTACCTATATGAGCTGACTCTTTTTCCAATCATACATGTCCTCTGCAATATCTCTTTTGCCATTTCTTGCAGGTAATCAGTGGGAAAATCTTACATTCTATAAATACTTACCAGTCAAATCCAAGAAGAATAGACCTGCTGTCTTTGCCGAGAGTATAGATATATAAGTGAACTTACTTGCAGAGAAGTAACCAAAGATTCAATCCAAAATAGAAAGTTTTTTTCAGTAGAAGCTAATAGAAAATTTGATTTCTAGCTTTACGTTGTATGGAATATAATGAAAAGTACTTTAAAATATATTAAAACATTATATTCCATAACAATTTATCATAACATAATGTCTTTTAGTTGTACTTTTTCCAGTTAACTAAGACCAATCATTAGCACCCTAAATCCCATCTTTTCTTCCAATTTCTTACTATTTTTTGATTACAACAATATGTGGCAGGTTTAGAATGAGGCTAGACTTGTAGAAGGGTCATCAAATGGGGAAGAAATACAAAGCCTAGAAGAGTAACAAGCTGAGGTCGGCCTCTGCCTCATTTGTGACTTTAGCACATTTCAAGTATATGTAAGTGATCTGATACTGTCTGGCTCTTTTCCCATTTCGGAACATCACTAGGCCTTTCTCCCATAACAGTAAGAAATTTCATAAACTTTTCACCTCATTGCATGTCATGCTTGGCAATCACTATGTGTAATGTCTAATGTGTTTCCGTGTCTTGACTATCATGGTGACTTCTGGGATAGCAAAGACATTCAAATGGTTCAACTAGAATAGTCTACCAGCTGGTAAAAGCTGTCCAGTGAAATCAAAATTTTGAGACACTGCTATCTGACCTACCCAGGCATTTCTTTTAATTTGATTCCTTCGTATATCTCAAAGAGCCTTAGTATATCACAAACCTCTTAAATCAGCTTTGAAACCTGTTGCATTCCGTATAGAGAAATGTTGCCCTCAAAATTTTCTGTGTCTGACTGTAGAGGAATTAAAAATAACAAGGACTTTTAGAAATTCTATTAATTAAGTCAAACTTTTCTCTCCCCTTTAATTTAATGTTCCCTGTGCATTTCTCTCATAAGTCTGTCAAGAATAATAAATGCAAAAGTCCAATAATGATGCATCCTTTTGACGTGGAGGTGTGATTTGATTCTAAAAGTTGATGCCAATGGAATGTTAGTTTCTTCTAAGTTGGCTAGTAATTTAGTACAACATTCTTCTCTGTTCAAAAAGCACATAACAAATAAAACAAAATCCATCTTCAAAGACTCTCTTTCAAAAAAGAAGTCTTCCATGTATATGCTAACATCAGAGAGATTCCTTAATTGATATAATGACAGATCTCCTGAATCAGCCATCTTCCAATTATCCATTTGATGTAACACACAAAACAGTGAATGGAATATCAGGCCTGGAATCAGGAACATGTGAGTTCTAATCTGATTTAAACATTTAGTTGTTATGTGACCACAGACAAGTCATATAACCTCTGTTTGCCTCAGTTTCCTCATCTGTAAAATCAGAATAATAATAATACCTCCCAATGTTGTTGTGAGGATCAAATAAAATAATAATAGTAAAATACTTAATGCAGTTCCTGGCAATATGTGTGTGGATAGATAAAATGATAGATAGATAGATAGAAGGATAGATAGATTGATAGATGGATAGATAGAAGGATAGATAGATGGATAGATGGATAGACAGACAGACAGACAGATAGATAGATAGATAGATAGATAGATAGATAGATAGATAGATAGAAGAATAGATAGATGGATAGATAGAAGGATAGATAGATGGATAGATGGATAGATGGATGGATAGATGGATAGATGGATAGATAGATAGATAGATAGATAGATAGATAGATAGATAGATAGATAGATAGATAGATAGAAGGATAGATAGATGGATAGATAGATACATATATACACACATACATATACATATATGTTATTATAATTATTACGTTGTTTAAATAAATAAGAAATAAGTGGTTAAGAATACAGAAAGCTAGTTAATAGAATTAGAAGCCCCAGTATATATAGTGCTCAAATTCTTTGACTTAAAATGCACTTTATAATTCTTATTAGACCTATATAGGATAAGATGAGAAGCAACACCTTCTATCTGTATGAGGCTTCAGAAGTGTGGGAGTTAATGGTGACAGAAGGTAATCATAGAAAGTGGAACTGGGTAGTATTTGAAAAATTCCTTTTAACTGGGAGGATTCCTGAGCTGTCAAGATTTCAGCCTTTGGTATAGCAGTGTTCCCTGACTCATTGTGGGGTAATTGGTCCAAAACTGAGTCAGAGGAAAGAATACCACCTACTGAATCACCCCCATTACTTCCTGCAGCACCTGGGTTTTTCTTGGAATTCTTCCATCCAAGTGCAGATCCTATCTGACCCTGATCAGTTTGCAAGGTCTGATAAGATCACCGCCTTGGGGTAGGATGGCAGCAGGCCATAAATATATAAAGCAACTGTACTCTCATGTTGTTATTTTTTCTAAAGGTTACATGAAGTGTAATTTAATCTTCGGTCACTGACATATGCCCAAATGGGATTTCTTCAAACGTAGAACTTCCTTAATGGTTTCCTGGTTGTAAATGAGCTCACCAATTTCCCATTAGGGTAGATTTTCATCATGAGTCTTAACAAACATTCAAGCTCTTCATAAAAGTAGGTTTCTTTTTTTTGTTTTGTTTTGTTCTTTTGCTCTCATGATACAGTGGAAAATTCTAAATTATCTAAAGTCTGGGTGCAGGAAGCTCAAGCCAGAAAAAAAAAAATAAAGAAATAATGTTTAGAACATGGGAAGTACATGGAACAAAATATAATGAGAGAGTATTCATTCCTGTAATTCTCTAGTTTTCCCAAGAGAAGGGATTACAGGGAGATCTCACAGGCTCTCTTGAATGCTTGGTGAGATATACCATTGCTTTAACTGTTCAGTTGTTTTGAGTTAGAAAATAATGAAAAAGCTTTGCATATTCTCATGGACAGGAAAAAAGAAAAGATTTATTCTTTAAGTAGCCCACACTGTTAGAAATTTTGCCTTCAAACATATCACCTTGGTTTTTCCATGCAAACATCTGGATACGCATGGAGAAAAATCACCTTTAATCCTAATGCTAAATCTTCTCAGCTGACCAAGCATGCATAGACTGATCCAGAAAACTCATTTGGTAAAAACTACAGGTCTCAAAATAAACCTCATAATAAAACCTCATAATAATTAGGATGGGTCTGGTCTATCTCTCAAAAATTGTATTCAGAATCTTCAACTCTTACACTAAAAATCACCACAGTGATTTTTAACACGGAAGCTAAGCCTCATGTTTACCTCTTCCTCTCCTTACCATCCTCCCATCTTTCTCCCCTAATAATACACACTAGGGGCCAAAGGTACCATATGCACCTGAGTTCACCACCTCAAAGGAGGTGACTAATAAGAAAGAAAGCCATATATAACATACATTAGTAGTTAGTATATTGAGTGTAAATTGGTAGACGCAAAAGCTATGTTCTGTAAAAAGTGGTTTTTTTTCCTGTCGAGTAGTTCAGTTGTTTTATTTTGTTTTTGCTGTTGTTTATACCTTTAATTAGCTCTTAGAAAATGGTAGAATCTTAGGATTTAGAGTTAAAAAGGACCTTAGGGATACTTCAGGGGTGGGGAACCTGTGGCCTCTAGGCCACATGTGGCCTTCTAGGTCCTTGGGTGTAGCTTTTCAATCCAGTCCAAGTTTTACAGAACAAATCGTTTTATTAAGGGGATTTGTTCTGTGAAGTTTAGATTCAATCAAAAGGCTGCACTTGAGCATCTATAGGCCCACATGTGGCCTTGAGGCCACAGGTTCCCTATCCCTGGCTCTAGTTCAATGCTCTTTTTTTTTTTCAGATGATAATAGTGGCTGGGTAAAGAAAGATACATCATGTATGCAGATAATTATGATACAAAGATGAGTGTGATAAGAGCAAAAGAGAGATCCAGGAAATGTACTCTAGGCAAATTGGAGGAGAGAAAGAAAATTTTTTACTGAAGAGATTTGAAGAAGTCTCAATGAAAAGTTAGAGTTTAACACTAAGCTGGGAAGAAAGAGAAGCATTCTAGAGTGAGAAAGCAAGTATTTTCTGCTATGGGAGCTAGTTTACATGAATAAGAGAAATACTATGTGTTATATTGAGTTTGAGAAATAGCTAGTTTCACTGATAGAAATAGGTAAATTGGAAAGTAGAAGAGCATATTTTAGAGAGAAGAAAATTAAAATTCTATTTTTAAAATATTGAGTTTAGATATTTATATGTGTTGATATCCAGAAGATAGTTGGTTATGTATAACCTGAAGTGAGAGGAGAGAGGCAGGCTAGAGATATAGCTTTGGAAATTAAAGATACATACATACATACATACATACATACATATAGAAAACAGATGAGATAGCTAAGCAATATTAATTCAGAAGCCATGAGTTTGGAACATTGTTATATTAATTAAGGTGGGACTTTTTTACTGTTTTCTCTTTTGGAGCACTTGTTTAATCAAGTGCCCATGATGAGTCTGGCCTTTGTTTCTTTGATTAAACTAGGAGAATTTGATGACCTCCTTGCCTCAAGGGAAAGCCTGGTTTGCATGGGTTTGAGTGACATATTTGTGACACCAGAAGCTTTTAGTCCATGTGGGTTTGAGTCCCAGGTTTGTGACACTTTTAGGTCACATGGGTTTAAGTCGCACATTGTGACACCCTTTGACCCTGAACAAGATATATAAACCCAGAGGCTGGCATTCTCCCTTGGGGCTCTCAGTCACTGGAAGAGTGGCATGGGACTCTGGGCAGCCATTTTAAGAGCCCCCGGCTCATAAACCCAGATGTTGATGCTTTCCTGGTAACTGTGAATTGTGGTTTGGTCTGTTTATATTGTGTATGTTTGTAATTTGTTTGTATTTGCTCTGAAGTTCAGGTTGCTGGCTTTTCCTCCTGAACTAAGTGAATGATATTTGTATGTTTTATTAAAGTAAGATTGTTAATCCCTTAACATCACTTTCCTTAGTAAAGCAGATCAAAGAACCTGTGTTAGCAGCCTGCTGTGTGCTGGTTGTTGTTGGTTTTACACAGCCACAGTAGCTGCTAGCAAGATTGTTGTTACAAACTTGTGATAGTCTGACCTTACTTAGTCTAAAATTTATGTTTATGCAATCCGTAAAGACTTAGTGAAGATAGTATGTTACAGTAGAAAACATTCTACATTCGAACTCAGAAGGACCAGAGTTTGGATTTTAGTTCCACAACTTACTACTTATGTGACTTTGGGCTAATGGGAAAGTTAAAGAAAATATTAAAAGACAACTTAGCTACCCTTGTTGAATTAAAATCCCCAGAGTACATATGGACTACATCCTACAGCAAGCAGATCACCGGACCACTGTCAAAAGGATCTTTGAAATGTTATGAAAGATGAAAAAGTTACCACTTGAATGGAAAAGGGAAAATATATTAGTTTTCAAAAAAAAAAGATGTCTGAGTCTTACAACTAAAGGCCAAGGCGGGTTTAATTCTTTGCAAAATTCTAGGCTAGTCAATTAGAATGATAGTGAATATTTGAAAACATTTTGAAAAGGAAGAGGTGATCACAAAGACCCTTTATGTCTTGGTCAAGAAAATATCAAGCCCAACTAATCTCATTGCCTTTTTAAATAGGATAACTATTCTGATAAATCCAGAAAATGCTATAGGCATACTTTTTCAAGATTTTAAGAAAGTATTTTGGCATGCTTTTTTTTTTTTTAGGAATGGTTGAAAGAAATGGGATAGACCATAATCCTTTGGGTTTAATGCCTAAATCCAAAAGTAGTTAATGGCTCAATATAACCTTGGAAAAAAGTCTTCAGTGTAAAATGTCCTAAGGATCTGTCTTTGGTTCTTTGCTGTTCAACATTTTTCCTAATAACTTTGATGAAGGGATAGATGGAATGCCCGGAAGATTTTCAGATAACCTAAATATGTGAGGCAGAGCTAACATATTAAAAAACAAAGATACTGTTCCCAAAGGTCTCAAAGTCTAGATATTAGGTCAAATCTAGTAAGATGTGAATTAATAGGGGGAAATGTAAAGTCTTACACTGTGGAGAGATGTGACTAGACAACAGTTCATTGAGAAAAATATCTTAGTGGATTATTTTAAAGGATCTGAAGCTCAGTATGGGTCAACAGTGAGATAAAGCAGCCAAAAGGCTAATGCCATTTTACCCCATATTAGGAGCTACATATTGTCCAAGACTGAAGAGGTCATCATATGATCTGGTCAGACCATATCAGCAGTATTGTGTTCAGTTTGAGATTCCATGTTTTAGGAAGGTCATTTATCATCTGGAGAGTGTCTGGAGAAGGACAACCAGAATAGTGAAGTGTGGATAATGGCATCATATGAGTATAGTGCCTGACACATTGTGGGCAATTAGATGCTTGTTGATCATAAATGCTTGTAAGATCATAGCCTGACAAATTTAGAACTAGAAGACGCCTTAGACAACATCTAGTTCAAATCTCTCATCTTACAAGTGAAAAAACCTTAGACTTGAAAAGAGTAAATCACTTGCCATAGGTAAGATGCGAAATAAGTGGCAGAGTCAGGATCAGAATTAGGAATAATATGGGAAAATTACAAAGAGGAATGTATAGGCTTGATTACAGGGGATGGGGAGAGAACTACTTCCTAACATCAGAGCTATACAAAAGCGGAATAGAGAGAGGTTCCTCTTCCCCAGAAGTCTTCAAGCTAAGGCTAGATATTCATTTGGTGGATATATTAGAAAGGGAATTACTGGTCATCTGTGGGTTGGACTAGATGGTCTCTAGCGGCTTTTCCAGGACCTAACTTTTGTGATTCTGGAGCTATCTTTTGAATTGATTTTTATTTGAATTGAATAAAGCTTCATTTTTATCCTAATTTTTTTTTTTTAAATAAAGGAATTGCAATGGAGTGTACTCTACAATGTCTATGTTCGAGGTGTAATTTCTCACAAGACTGCTTTTTCTTTAAAACGGATCCAAGAGAATATGGGCATAAATGAAGAAGTTGTAGGGAGAATTAAAAAAAAAATCAGTCCATGTTAAATTCTAAATATCTTAATTTATGTATAATATCTTATTCTGCAAGAAGTGAGATCTTGATTAAATGAACATAAAAAGGAATTGGTTCTAGATAAAGAAAGGAAGAAGGAGTGACATAAATAAATTGTGGCTAAATAGATTTGTTCTTCAGAATTTCCCTTTCATTATATTTTTTCTTAGCTTTCTTAAAAGCAAAATTATGTTGGTTATTTTTTTTTAGTTATGATCAAATCCAGGATATTGCAGTTATATTTTTCAGACAAGTTAGGTTCACTGTTCTTTTGGCACTCCAAATGCCTTATTTAATTATGTTTTCATGACATTTCCTGTATATGGTTCATTTCTTCCAAAAATTATCTCTGCTTCTAAGAGTTATAAGCCAAATGCCCACAGCAAGCCATAAAATCACTGGAAGTAGCAAAAGAAATTTATTTCCTACTCTCTGTTGGAGTTATTTCTTTCTTTTGATTTTTTTAAACTAGTGATAGAATATGATTGAACTCTATAAATTTCTGTAAGTAGGTATCTTTCAAGGTGTATCTGATTGTTGAGAGGGTGTTTTAAATGATGGAGGGGAAGAAAAGCTCTTTCTTCTACTTTCCTTCTGTTAAATTATTAGTATTTTGAAGCATTTGAAATTTGAGTGCATGCCCAAAATAAGTAATCTTTAGCAAGTTAAAAATTTAAAACAAGGAACAAATACTGCATTTGCATATAGTATTTTTATATAGATGTGAATATATATGTAAAATATTTTAGTTTTGTTTATATTTCCAGGTTGATAAAATTGTTTTTTAATTTTTTTATTTATTATACTCTAAAATTTTTTGAAAGTATTTTTGTTTTAAACATCTTTGGCATATTAATTTTGAAATTATCTTGCTATTAAGTATTATAACTCTATCAAGACACTGATGGTATCTTATTTATTACTAGCTTATGTATCATAATTGTAGTCCTAATTTAAGGCCTAGTCTTAATTCTAGGCCAATTTAAGGCAAAATTGTTAAGGAAAAGTATATTTTTATTACCTTCCTCCTTTCTCTTGCTTCTTTTATTCTTCTTTATCCTTTTGACACTCCCTCAATCCCTTATCACTTCCCCCCAGGCAACTAGTGAATTCCTCCTGCTCCTTTCATTCCACCCAGGAAGTGCCTTTCTAGACTGTTGTCCTGGGAGATAACCCTGTTTATTTCTTCCGCCATTAAACCTGACATCCCATCTCTGAAGGCCCCTAGTAGATAGTTAGCTAGTCTTTAAGGAAGAGCATATGCATAAATATGTGTTAGAGGTCATTTGGAGGCATATACTTGCAAGATAGCAAGTAACTTGTGAGCTGGGAATTTTACACTCATCCCAGGTATCCCCAAATGGGCAAAGCCCCTAAATATCCTAAAATGCTAATTTTAATAAACTAATCAAGAATGAGTTATTAACGGTTGGAGTCAAAGAAAACATCCTGACATCATGAGATCAACGCCTTTAGTGATGCTCACATCTTTCCATTTATTAATAATCTGATGAAAATGTTTCTGCACAGATTCTCCTGGATTGGCTATTATCCCTTCTTTGAAACTGATTCCCTCTGCAATCCTTCCCTGGATAGGAAACATTTTCCTCTTTGTTCTACCAAACTAAGATTGGAATTTCTCAGCCAAAATTTTTTTTAAAGGAAAGAATAACTAAGGAAAACAGAAAACAGGAAAAGAAAATACATGACTAAATGAATGAATACATATTAAGCAATCATATGGCAATCACTGGCACTGGAGATACAAAGACAAAAGCAAATATAAACCCTTCCCTCAAGGAGCTTACATTCTAATGGGTGTAGAAAAATAAAGCATATAGGTTGTAAAGGAAGGGTATTTTGGTATAGAAAATTTTCGAAGATGACGAACCAAGCCAGCCTGAGGGTGAGTAGATAGGTTGAGGTAATAGGTTCATAACCCTTCTTTGTAGCAGTGGTCATATTGATTTGATTTTGGCATTTCATTTTTGTTTGAAGGCTAATTATTTAATTTTTAGAGCATTGGGGAGGTAGTATTGTGTAAAGAAATGAGCATTAACCTTGGATTCAAAAATATCTCAATTTGAGTCTAGCATCATCTATATCCTAAGCGCCCTAAGTACAAGTCACTCAACTTCTGATCCCAAGATTCGTCATACGTAAAATGGACATACAAATACCTATTCTATGTCCCTCCTAAAGATACTATGACCATTGAACAGAATAATGCATTTAAAATACTTTCAAAATAATACAAAAGTTTAAAACATTTTTATTGTTCCTTTACAATGACAAGGTGATAGTGAAATTCAATGAGAGTTTGAAAGAGAAAAGAAGTAAATGTTTAAAAATGGACAACCTCATTTTTAAACAGACAAAATATTTTCTGAAAGTTAAGGCATTTAACAAAGCAAATAAAATGAAGTACTGAATTCTATCATCACAGTTTCCCAGTGCTACTCCTCCTAAATTTCCTAAGACTGGAAGCTGAGAATCCATTTCTTTTGAATTTTTCCCAAGTACCTTCAGTATAGTTGGAAACAATGGGAGCTGTTTTTACCAAATCCCAAGACAATGACTGCCTCACCCACCAAATGATGGTGGGTCACCTCAGTGCAGATCTTGGAAACAATGAAGGCTTTCAGTCAAGATGGTCTCAGACACCTTAGCCGCCCTCCATACCACTTGACTTTGGTCTCAGGTTGTCTAAACTTTACACTGGTACCATGGATCTCTTTTGCCCTGTGGCTGTATTTTACCAGCCATCCATAAGTGGATATTGCTGTATTTTACCAGCCATCCATAAATGGATATTGCCACCATTTGTCAATAGTCATTACGATACAGGCTATAATAACAATGCTGCTTGCTACTACTATAGCTGTGTAAGATCAACAACACCAGCACACAGAAAGGCTACCAGCACAGGTTCTTTGATCTGCTTTTCTATGGAAAGCAACTTAAGGAGTTTACAATCTCACTTTAATCAAACATACATATATCATTCACTTAGTTCAGGGGGAAAAGCCAGCACTGTGGACTTCAGAGCAAATACAAACAAATTACAAGCAGACACAATATACATAGAGCAAACAACACAAAGCAGTCTATCCATAGCAATACATAGTTACCAGAGAAGCACTAACATCTGGGTTTTCAAAAGAGGAGGGGAGGCAGTGTGCGGCTCTTAACAATGGCTGCCCAGAATCTTGTCTAATCAAATCACAAGACATTCTCACAGTGAGGAAGTGCCCCAAACAAAATGCTAACCTCTGAATTTACATAGTTTTCTTAGGGCCAGAAGGCTTCACACCTAATCAGAAAAAAGGGTACGGGCTTAGCACCTAGTAAGACTTAATCAAAGGCACTTGATTACTTTAGCATTCTAAAAGAGAAAACAGTAAAAAAAAAAAAAGTCGCACCTTAATTTCCATTACACAGGTTCACAAAGAATATAGTAAGTATTCAAAGGGAGAATTGCCTTGTTTTTAATCCACAGACTTTCTTCTTTGCTATCCTTCCTGCCATTAAAAACAATTTAAACAATCTATAAATGTGCATACTTTACTCACTCAATTCAAGACTACCTGGGAAGACCTTAGAATTAATTTAACTTAACTTTCTCATTGTATAGATGAGAAAAGTCCCCTAAAGATGAATCAGTTTCCCAAGGTCACATAGAGAGTAGGTGGCAAAGCCAAAACTGAATCCTCAATGTCATTTATTTATCTTGGTTCTAGCTCTTTCCACTACATCATGCATAAATTCTCTTTACTTTCAATTATTTTGATTTTTTTTTTTTGGTATTTTGCTGTCATTTATTGTATGATAAACTGGAAGACCTCCAGTGCTTTTAAGTGGAAATAGTTAGAACTGTGTCATTAATAAAACTGATTATCAGAAAACTAGAATCAATCAAAACCACTAAGAACTGGGGCATGTCTCTGAACCTTTTAGGAAATAATGTGATTACTTTGATGTATGCCATTTAGTCTGCCATTCATCTTGGCATTTTCTGGCCTACAGATGCTACTGCACCACTTGGTATATTTCAGGCTGCCAGGACAGACCATTGTCCTCTCTTGGATCTCTGTTACCATTCACTCAGTACATACATCCAAATGCATATCAATCCTCCTGGGCAATATTCAGCCCCACTTTTATCCATCTGCCCTGTGTTTTCTCCTTGACCTCATCTTGTTCACTTCTTCCTTTTATGAGATGCCTGGATGGCCCCTTTGCACTTATTCTTTGTGACATTTTATTTATTTCATTATAAGAAACTGTGTTTATTTTGCATCAGCAAAAAAAAAAAAAAAAGCCCACCAGACCCACCGATGATAGATTATTCTGCAGTTAATGACATGTCCTGTGTGAACCATGAGCTGCTAGAGTGATGTTGTTTGTGAGGGTACAAGTTAAAAGTAAATTGCTGCTCCATTACAAAGGCAGCTAATAAATATGGATAGAGTGTAGCTCTCCACCAAGAAAACCCCAGTCCCTGCAGGCATGCTTGCCTTAGTATTTACTTTAGAGGGCACTGACAAACCTAGTGGGAAGACACAAGGGAGGCTGCTCAGCAGAGGTTTGTCCTTGTTTCCCTGGAGAAAGCAGAAGTTCCAGGAAAATTGATGAGGTTGCCATTTCCGAATGAGCTGTCATGACGAACTTGAAGAGATACCATCCAGGATGCAGGTGGCCAGGTCAAGGGAAAAAAAAATAAGGGAAGTTGAAAAGCACTCCTCCCACAATTGCTGGTCTCGTGCCTCTAGGAGTGTGCCGTGGGAAAATTTGAAGTTAATATATGCTGGGAACTGTGCTGGAAACACTGATGGTATGCACCCCCTCTTTATTTCGGGCCAATGCTCTGTACACTGGAAAGTCAAGAAAAGATAAAGTTTCTTATAAAATTTAGAGAAGAATAGACAAATCTTTTTGTTTTCCTTTGTTTTATTTTGTAACTCATGCATGTCATATTTTATAATTCAAGGATAGAGAAAGGCCTGGAATTTTCTTCCTTTAGGAATGCCTAGTGAAGTAGTCCTTTTTTTGCTACTGACAGTCGACTTAGAAAGTTTCCCAGTGTACTAAGGGGTGAAGTGAATTGTCCAGGGTCACCAAAAATAATAATCGCAATAGCAATAATAAAAACTAACACTTATCCTGGACAAGCCACGCACTTCTCTGAGCCTCCATGCCCCCCCTTTATAAAATAGGTGCAATGATAACACCTACTTCTAAGAGGGTTGCTATCAGAGTCAAAAGAGAAAATGGATGTAAACCATTTTGCAAACCTTAAAGCACTGTGTAGATTATTGACATCTTGTTCTCTAGTCTGAAGTTCAGATAGTCTCAGAACAGATCACTGTCCTGCATTTTTTTTTTTTAATGTTTAATGTTCTGTGGGGTATTGTGTAGACTTTGAGGAATACAGCTATTGCTGGTGAGGATTCTTCCAAATAAGTTGTGAGTCAGGCAGATAATTATAATACCATTTCTGTTTTAAGTAACTGGGCCATATCAAACAACTACAGATGTAGAGCTAGAAGGAACCTTAGAGGTCATTTAGTCCAGTCCTGTCTTATTATAATAAGTAAACTGGGGCTGAGACAAGTAAAACCACTTGTACAAGATCATAAAGGTAGTAAGAGGAAGAGGCAGAATTCAAACCCAGTTCCTCTGACCCCAAGTCCAACATTCCGTTGTTCCATGTTACTAGATCAAAAATATTTTTGTTGGTTTTGTTATCATTGGACATTATTCTTATACTCTCAATAGAGTATTAATCAATATCAATTGAATTGGAAAGAAATGGTTAAAAGGACAAAAATTTTGATTTCCCCCTCTAGCTTGTAATAATTCCAGCTATCTTAAAAAAGCAAAATTGAAACAAAAAAAGCAAAATTGACTTAAGAAAACAACAGGATAGTCCATTTTAAATGTCTTAAGTGTTATACTTGATATTTGGGGGGTTGAGAGGATTTTTTTTTTATGGCAGAAATTTAATTACAAAGTTGGCTTCTACTCCTTTACATGTCCTGGAAATCTGTATTATCGAAACCTTTCCATCTCTGAGTAAACAAAGTTTTTCCAGACTCCTTTATTTACCATAAGGACATCTTGGAAATAATAACACATCTGATAATCTTTGATAGGCAGAAACGGCACCCACAGGCAGCACGTTGCTTCAGCGTGATCAGCAGCTGAACTAAATATAAATGAATGCTCTATAAAGTGCCATTTAGATACTAGTGTAATAGAGATGTAATGCATATGTCAAGTTATTGAGATGTCAGCTTAAATAGAAGCCAGTATGTCATCTAGTAATTATTGCGATTTAGGCCTGAGGCATTAGTGCTAATATTAGCATGTGAGTGAGTGTTAAGTATGCATAGTGTGAAAGGAAAGGGGGCCCGATTACATGTAGTAAATCCTAAAGAACTAATCGTGTTAGTAAGGTCAGTTTCATGTGGCTAAGTCAAAATAGACCACATTTGTGCTGATATTTTAATATCTGGATATTTTTGGCCTGTAATGTTATACATATAGTTAGAAAAAAAAATGTTAAGTCTGCTGTAGTCGTAGGAACCATTATAAACATGATGCAGGGCACTCATGCCATTCCAATCTACATGCATTGATTTTGAAAAAAAGTAATAATAACATCTACTGAAGATTTAACTTGATAGCTACACATTTTGTGCTCAATTTCTAGTTGCAAGATCATGATTGCTGCTTTGGACTATATAGGTTGTTCCTGAAAGCTCCCTGGAGACATGTTTCTTATATGCCTAGTGTTATAAATGTAGTTCTCTAGAGCACTTTATTGTGGTCTTTACCCTCTGCATCAGAGTTATGTTTTTTAAAACACTGAGCCAATGCAGGCCACCTGTGGCCTACCTCTCTGTCGAGACCATTAGCAGTTATGTCAAGCCATTTTCCTTGCGATGCTGATAAATATGAAAGAGACCTTTCAGATCCCAGTAGCAGAAGGTTGGGCATATATTAGATTGCACTTACAGGTGGTGTTTCTTGGCAAGCTACAGTGGGTTGTTTTTTTCCTTTTTTTTTTCCAAAAAGTCTTTGAAAGAGACGGTTTGGAACTTGCTGATTGCAAGTGGACGGCACATCTTTGTCTAACAAAACAAGTAAGCAGGGTCTGGCATTCCTTTCTAACCCACTCCCAAAGAAGGTTAAGTAATAAAAGGATCCATGAGAAGATTAAGATAAAATCTGTTTAACAGGACTGACACTGTCTTTCCTAATTCACTAAGCAGACAACAGAGTCAGCAGAAGGGATTGGACGCCCTCCAAATCTATTTAAAAGCATATAGTCTCCAAAGCAGAAGACATCTTTGCATGAACAGACTGCCCAGAGTTTTATATGAATGGGATAAAAACAGTCCATAGCAGAGACACATTCCTCCAAAGAAGGGGTCCTATGCATTTACAAATAAGTAACACAAGACAGAAAGCAGGGAAGTAGACCCAGACAGAGATAGGCAAACATTATATGACTTAACCAACTGTAACACAAGCAGCTATAGAGTTTATTGACAAAACAGAGAGAAAGAAAAAAGGTTCCCCATTATATAAGATGGAGGTTTCAACAGACCATCACAAGGGCAAGAACTGTGAATTACCTGTCTTAACAAAGTAGAACCAAGGAACCAACCTTGGTTTTCAAAACACCTTTCTTTCAGCCTGAGAAGCAGTTATCTAAAGGAGTCATTGGGTCTCAAAGAAAAGAGACGATATCTTTATGGCAATGTGGTTTGATATCCTCCTTCCTGTCTGGCCACTGAAGCAGCTACTTTGAGAACTCCAAGTCCAAAGATAAGATATCGTTTGCATATTTTCCATGGTTATATTCAGACACTGAACCCAGGCTCAGGGATAAAAGGTCCCATTCAGAATGTGGCTATTTTCTAATATCACTGCAGAATTTGCTTTTTTCTCCTTCTCAAATATTTTAAAAATAAAATTACTTAAGTACTATACAATATCTGTGCTGGTCTGAGAAGATAAAGTGAAAAAGAATGCTTGCAAATCCAGTTCATTTCATTGAAAAGATGGCATTTAAAAAAAAAAAAAAGAACATGCAGATAGATGAACGGTCTCCAAAAATTCAAAAATGAATTAAAAATGAAAATGGAGTCAGTTTTATCAAGCAATATGACCTATGAGAGATTTTTTTTGACTGTGTGATGCTGTTATTATCAGCATTATTTTGTAACAGATATCACACCCTATACATGGCCTTCATTGTAGTCAACTGAGATAACAGATTAAATCCATAAATTTTTAGATGCAAAAGAAGCTATTATTTAATTTAGTTCACCTAGTTCTTCACACTTTCAGGAAATGTAAGTGAGATCATTTATATGTAGTTGCATGTTTTGGTGACATACCATTCACACTCTCAGGAATCCTAAAGGGGAGTTATACATGCATATTTATATACCTACATATACACATGCATAACATACTCATATCATTTTGTATATATTACATAGTTTTCTCTTCTTGCGACTAATGATGGGAGGGCATAGATACTCCCCCTCTCCTTTGGGAAATCTCACAAGTTAGGAAAGTCAAAATAATATAGTCGATGATCATTGAGCTCAGAATTCATAGTCAAGAAACTTAGGTCATTTCTAAGCTGGGCTTAGGCATTTATTGTCTTATCTTGGTCAAGGTATGTACCATCTAAAAGCTTCAATTTCCTCATGTGTAAAATAGAGATGATAATGTTACTTTTAATATAGCATAAAGCGGTGTTTTAAAGAAAGCTTCTTTTAGAAATTTAATTTCCATATAAATGTGGTTTGTTCTGGTGATGATCACATTGGTCAACTTGGATCAATCAATCAACAAAAATTTATTAAGCATTCTTAACTGACAAAAATGAAACAGCCTCTGCCTTCGATGAACTTCCAATCTACCAGAGGATACAATGTGCACACATAAAAATACAGTACGTGCAAGACTAATACAGTGGAAAGGCAGGAGAGAGGGAAGGAATAATCATTTATCAAGTTCCCACTATGTGACACTCACTGTGTAAAAATATTATCTTGTTTGATCCTCACAACAACCACGGTTGGGTCTTAGTTTCCTCATCTATAAAATGAGGGATTTGGGGTCAATGTCTTCTTAGGTCCCTTACAGTTTTAAATCTGTAATTAAAGTGAGGATATCTATAAACACTTATTGAAGTAAATAAGCTTGCCTCTATGACCTAGGAGACAAATCCTAGAGAGATAACTGAGGGTGAATAAAGGGTTAAGTGATTCACCCAGGGTGGCAAAATTATTAATTGTCAGAGATTGGATTTGAACCTATATTCCTGATTTGAAGCTAAGAACTCTAGCCACTGCTTCTGGATATATAAAAATATAATAATAATAACAGCAATATAATAATAAATACTAATAATGATCACAATGATGACACTAATAAGTAATATCAAAATATAACATCTCAATAAATATTGACACCTTGGATCAAACTAAATATTAGATCTGTTTCAAACCTAGACACAAAAATCCGCTCAAATTGTATTCTACCACCAGAAAAGTGGCAATAGGCTAGATAATTGCACGTAGAAACTTCTTTTCTTTCCATTCAATTGCTTTCTAGTGAAAACCTACCTGAAAAAGCAGAACCTATGTCATTTTTTGATCTATGACTTGATCATTCTAGTAGTCTGGCTAGGAAGAGTAGAACAATTCCTAAAATGTTAATCATATAAAGTGACAATTCAAATATTATATTTACCAAAAAAAAAATTCCCCATAAGAGTCTAATCTGACATGTCTTCTCATTTTCATTAGTTTAGGCAACTCATTAGATATGCAACTTTGTAGCATAGCTTTATTTCTTTACTAACTTGTTTTTATTTCCAGAGATTAAAAAAAAAAAGAATTGTAATCATTGTTCACCTTAGAGAAATATATGTAAAGAGGAAAGGCAAATACTGTAGGATGTGTGTAAATGGAATGCACTAAGTGACAGATATAATAAATCAAAATAATTATTACTGTGTTAGGAAGCAAAATTTATGTGATCTGTAATGAACAGACCCACAGTAAAGTTTCAACTTGTAATACTGTTTTTCTCTTCTCTTGTAAAAATCAGACAGGTGTCACTGGCAGTTGGAGCCAATATTCATGCCACAGCACCTACACTCTAAAGACATTTTACAAAGACAAAAGCAGCCATTACCTGGACTATCTCATTTAATGGTTCCATACCTTCTGGGGACAGGAGATAAATGAAGGTAAGATGAAACCTTCAGATGTTGTCTTGATCAGTGTTGACATTTTTTCCTCCAGGGATGACAGCTGCTAATGAATTTATTTTAAGCTTGACACAGAGGATCAACAAAAATGCCTTTAAAAAATTTACTAAGTGTTATAAGGACATTGAAGCATATTTATCACAAGCAACAAAAGTAATTAGGACTAATTTGTGCTCTGAAAAAAAATTACCTTGATAGCCCTAGTTATGAAATTTGCTTCCTTCATTTCTAATTAAATATAACTCTTATTTCAGTTGATTCTGTGATTTTTATAGTTATTGAGACATTATCATGAGAAATTTCTTTTTCAAATTTTGAATTTAATTACTATAGAAATGAAGTTCTCAACCACAGATATATTGATTCTGTAATGACTAACCCTGACAGGCTTTGCTCTTCTCAGCAACACAATATGCAGAGACAGCCCCAAAGGACTTATGATGGAGAGGGCTATCTACATCCAGAGAAAGAACTACGAAGTATGAATGCAAATCGAGGCACGCTTCATCCTCGCCTTTTTTTGTCTCCATTTTTTTTTTCTTCTCTCTTTTGTATTTGTTGTTGGGTTGTGGTTTTTTTTTTTTTTTGGTTCTGTTTCGCCTTTCTCATGAGTCATGAGTAAATGTATAAATTAATTCAAAAAAAAAAAAAAAAAAGAAATGAAGTTCTATCAAAATTGAGCCATTTCTTTATTCATTTACTTATTCAGAAAGCTTCCTATTTAGTCATCCTGAATGAAATTCTTTAATTCTGCTATATTTTATTCTGTTATATTAATGTTATCAAAACATTATTAATATAATATAATATTATTAAATATTATTGTGAGGTTTTTTGTTAATTAGCTTTCTAACCTTGTTGTTAGTGTTAAATATAATTTCCAGTTTAGGCAATATGGTATAGGGAGAAAGAATTGAACCAGAAATCAAGAAACTTGAATCTTCATCTGGGTTGTATGAATCTTTTCCACAAAAAAAGATTTCTAAGCCTTAGTTCTAATTTCTTTAAAGTACCTTATTCTATCTTATTTGCTATTATGTTTGGATAGTCCTAATGATTTGGAAGTTTTTCCTAACATGAATCCTAGATGTGTCTCTTTTTCATTCTACCTACTACTTTTCATTTCTCCATTGGCTGAAGAGAATCATCAGATCCTACTATTTGTGGCTCCCTACTACCTACTATTTTTGTAGGTTAAAATATAAACTTTTCTATTTAACATTTAAAGCACTATATAATCTGGCCCCAACCTATCTTTTGAGGCTAGATAACCCTCTTATGTACTCTGGGATCCATCCCAAATGACCTCCCTGTTTTTCAAACATGACACTCAAGCTCCTATCTCTGTATCTTTGCAGAAAGCCTGCCCTTCATTCTGGGAATAAATCCCCTTCTTACCTTGAATTGTGACTCAAGCACCATCTTGTACATGAAAACCTTCTTGATTCCCTCCCCCCACCTTAAATAAACTCCTTCCCAAATTACCTTGTATTTAATTACTTTGGGGGGGTGTGTGTGTGTGTGTGTGTGTGTGTGCATGCACGCGCGCATGCTTATATTTATTTATATTTATGCTATACATATTTTATATGTAGTAGTTTTCTCCCCAATTAGAATGTAAATTCTTTGCAAGTAGCTATTATTTCATTCTTTCTCCTGATATCTTACAAGATAAACAGACTGAAATTACCAAAGATCTTGAGGGAAGAAAGTTTGGTTAAAGATCTGAGCATTAATAGATGTTGTTGGCTGAGGTAGTAGTTATTATTGTTGTTGTTTGTCTTTTGTTCTCTAAGAGGACTATGATATCAGAACTTGCAAATGAATTGGATTTAAGTGAGGGAGGGCTGCTCAAAGTCACAGCCTTCACTTTCTCCTTCTGAGCCATTTGGGCCCAGTTCCAAGATATAGATGAGGACAGCTGGAGATTGACCCAGATGCAGTGGAAGACCTTGTCCTTTTTAAGTTAAGACCTTTCCCAGGTCTCGGTTTGACCGAAGCAATGTCCATTCAGTGATTAATGCTAGGTAAGAAATGAGGCATAATTAGATAAACCAAAAGGGAAGATATTAGTGACAAAAGTGGTTATGGTTTCCAGATCATTTAAAGAGTCCAAACATCTAAGAATGAAAATTATAATATAATAAACAAGACAAAAATCACACCTATTGAGGTAGAGGACAATATGGAATCCCAAGAGAAGTGTGGAATCACAAGGAGAAGTTCCTTAGTGGTTTAAAAAAGAAACAGGATACATAATGGTTAAGTTTCATATAATCAAAATTATCTATTTTATTTCCTGTAATCCCCTCTATCTCTAAAAATCTCATAAAAATCTTCCTTTATCCATTTATCTGAGAATAACATTTTTCTCTGTTCCTGACCTTTACTTATTTTATTACCCTTTATCTGCTAAATCATTTATCCATTTTGACCTTATCTTGGTATGTGGTGTAAGATAGAAGTCTGTACCTAATTTCTGCCAAGCTGCTTTCTATTTTCCTAGCATTTTTGTCAAATGTTTATTTCTTGGCCCCCAAAGCTTGAATCTTCAGGTTTATCAAATAGTAGATTACTATGGTCATTTACTGTTGTGTTTTGTGTGCCTGATTTATTCCAATGATTCACCACTTTGTTTTCTGAGCAAATGCCAGATTGTTTTGATGATTACTGTTTTGTAACATAGCTTGAAATCTGAAATTGCTAGGCTGCCTTCCTTAGCACTTTTAAAAATTGATAACCTTGAGATTATTGACCTTTTGTTCTTCCAGATAAGTTTTGTTGCTATTTTCTTGGCTCTATAAAATAATTTTTTTAATAGTTTGGTATGGCACTGAATAAGTAAATTAACATAAGTAGAATCATCATTTTATTATAGTGGATCACCCTACACATGAGCAATTGATATTTCTCTAATTGTACAGATGTCATTACTTGTGTGAAAAATGTTTTGTAATTGTGTTCATATAATCTCTGGGTTTGTTTTGGTAGGTAGACTCTCAAGTATTTTATATTACCTACAGTGATTTTAAATAGTATTTTTCTTTCTATATCTTGCTACTGAGTTTTGTTGGTA
Organism: Phalanger gymnotis; assembly: GCA_028646595.1. Classification (NCBI taxonomy): domain Eukaryota; kingdom Metazoa; phylum Chordata; class Mammalia; order Diprotodontia; family Phalangeridae; genus Phalanger; species Phalanger gymnotis. Next base: position 132,516,053 of record CM053623.1, on the reverse strand, counting down.
ATGTATAGAAATGTTGGTTTATGTGGATTTATTTTATATCCTGCAACTTTGCTGAAGTTAATTGCTTCAATTAGATTTTTTTTTCTAAGTTGATTCTCTAGGTATACATCATCATATCATCTGCAAAGAGTGAAAGTTTTGTTAAATCATTATTAATTTTTATTCCTTCAATTTCTTTTTCTAGTTTTATTGCTATGGCCAGCATTTCTAGTACAATATTGAATAATAATGGTAATAATGCACATTTTTGCTTCACTCCTGATTTTATTGGGAAAGCATTAAGTTTATTTCCTTATAGATAATACTCTCTGTTTTAGATATATATTACTTATTTTAAGGAAAGCTCCATTTATCCCTATGCTTTCTAGTTTTTTTTTTTTTAATAGGAATGGGTGTTTTATTTTATCAAAGACACTTTCTGTATCATATGATTTTTTTCATCCTTTTCTTTTTGTCATTGATATTGTCAGTTATGCTGATTATTTTCCTAATAATGAACCAGTCCTGCATTCCTGACATATATGCCCCTGGTCATAGTAAATGATCTTTGTGATATATTGCTATAATGTTCTAACCATTAGTTTATTTAAATTTAGTTCTCTTTTTCTCTTTTTGCTCACCCTGATTTAGGTATCAAAACCATATTTGTATCTTAAAAGGAATTTGGTAGGACTACTTCTTTACCTGTTTTTTTTTCAAATCATTTATCTAGGCTTGAGATTCACTGCATCTTAAATATTTGGCAGAATTCAATTGTGAATCCATATGGCCCAAGGGATATTTTTTCTTAAGCAGCTCATTGATGGCTTGTTCTTTCCAAATTTCTTTCAAAAGATATGGTTATTTAAATATTCTATTTCTTTCTCTGTTAATCTAGGTGGTTTGTATTTTCATAACTATTCATTTTTTTTCACTTGGATCATCAGTTTTACTGGCATGTAATTTGGCAAAATACCTCCAGATAATTGCTTTAATTTCATCTTCATTGGTGATGAATTCATTTTTGTATTCAATGTATTCATTTTTTAAAATTTATTTTTAATATGTTTAGTTTTCAGCATCGATTTTCACAGGCATTCGAATAACAAATTTTCTCCCCATTTCCACCCCCCCCCCACTCCAAGATGGT
>CM053623.1:132493311-132514424 GCA_028646595.1 Phalanger gymnotis | reverse complement strand
TTTTGAAAGTATTTGTTTTTGATTATCTTCATCCCCATCTGCCCTCCCTTCCATCATCCCCCCTTTTTTTTATCTTCTTCCTCCTTCTTTCCTGTGGGGTAAGCTACACAACTGAGTATGTATGGTATTCCCTCTTCAATGTATTCATTCTTGAAAGTAGTAATTTGGTATTTTTTTAAATAAAATTAGCCAGTCATTGATCTATTTTATTGTTTTTTTCCCCCAAATTAAAACCAGATCCTAGTTTTATTTTTTAGTTCACTGTTTTGCTTTGTTTTACTATCAATTTTATGAATCTTTCTTTTGATTTTCGGGATTTCCATTTTGCTGTTTAATTTTAGATATTTAATTTGTTCTTTCCCAATCCATTGATCTGCTCTTTCTCTCTTTGATCAAAGTGCACATTTAGAGATATATTTTCCCCCAAGTATTGCTTTGGCTGCATCCCACAACTTTTGGAATGTTGTTTTATTGTTGTCATTCTTTTTAAAGAAATCGTTGATTATTTCCATCATTTGTTCTTTGACTCACTCATTCCTTAGGATTATATTATTTAGTCTCCAATTAGTTTTAATCTATGCTTCCATAGCCCCTTACAATACAATTCTACTTATGATCTGAAAAGGGTGAATTTAATATTTCTATTTTTCTATATTTGGTTGTGAAGTTTTTATCCATTAATGCAGGGGTGGGGAACCTGCGACCTCAAGGTCATATATGGCTCTCTAGATCCTCAGATGCAGCCCTTTGACTGAATCTATACTTCACAGAACATGGCCAGTTTTTGTGACGGTTCCATGTACAGCTGAAAAAAGGTATGCTTCTTTATATTCCAATTCAATTTTCTCCAGAGGTCTGTCATATCTAACTTTTTAAAGATTCTGTTCATCTCTTTGACTTCTTTCTTTTACCTTCTGGTTAGAATGATCTAACTCTAAGAATGGAAAGCTGAGGTCTCCCACCAGTGTAGTTTTACTATTTCCTTCTGTAATTCATTTACCTTTTACTTTAAAATTTTGGATGCTATGTCATTTGGTGCATACATGTTAAGTATGATATTATTTAATTTTCTAGGGTTCCCTTTAGCAAGATATGGTTTCCCTAATTATACCTTTTAATTAGGTCTATTGTTGCTTTTCCTTTGTCTAAGATTATGATTGCTAGACCTTATTTACTTCAGCTGAAGCATAACAGATTATGATCTAGCCCTTCATTTTAAATCTGTTTGTCTCAAAAACTTGTAAAAATGAATACTAAAATTTTTCTTGATATATAATTGGGAAAAATATGTAAAAGTGTTATTTGTTATAGAAATTGTTGTGCCTCTTTTAACAAGTTTTTTTTTCATAATTTCCTTCCTTCATTTTCATTTCCTTACCTAATTGTTTTTCTCTACTACTCTTACTTGATTTTGAAGATCATTTCTTTTTTTTTTTTAAAGCTCTTCCAGGAATTCTTGTTGGGTATGTGTACAACTCACATCTTTTGTTTTAGCCTTTGCTTATTGCTTTTTTGACTTCATTGTCTTCATGACTTGATCTTCCCTCTCACCACAGAAGATATTTATGTTCAAGTTCTCTTTTTGTTGTTTGATCATTTTTTCACACCATTTGTTAATATTGGGCTAAGTTCTTACTGTAGGAGGAGGGGAGTAGAGGATTTATGTATCAAACTTCAAGCTTTTTAGCACTGCTCCTTTCAGTGTTAGTTATAAGGATCTGGGAATTTTCAGTGCTTCCAAGGGAATGTGATTTATGGAGAGTTGTGGTCACTGCTTTCTTGGTCTGAACTCTGGTCCTTACCCAAGAAGGGTTTCAGATCCTTTGGATTTGCAATCAGTACTGCTCCTCAGCACCATTCCTCTTTTGGGACCAGAAACAATGCTGTTCCTCAGGGTCCCTGACCCCTTGGGTCCAGAAGTGATATTACCCCTCAGGGATCCCATTCTTTCTTGACTGAAAGTGCCCCTCTCTGTCCTTGAAATATGATCCAGAAGTGAGTATAGTAAATGGAGTTCCCAAGTAGCATCTGATCAGGTGTCCATTGCTAGCACAGGGGAATCCACTTGTCAGGTCCCCTTACCATCTCTGGCCTGAGAGATACCACAGCTGCTGCTTGTTTTACCACCATCTTGTCCTACCATTGAAGTTTCTTTCGTGTGGTCTCTGGATTGACTTCCATCCTCATGACATGTCTCTCTTTCTGACATCCTTTACTGTCTTGGGCTGGAAGAACGTCTCACTCTGATCTTTTGTTGCCTCTGCCACTCCAGAATTCAATTCAAGGTGTTATTTTAAAGTTGTTTGGAGGGGAATGTTGGGAGAATTCAGCTGAGTGTTTTCATACTCTGCTGTACCTGTGGAAGTCTCCTGAGGGTTAAAACTTAAGATTAATGGATGTATTGGAAAGGCACACTGATGTTTCAGGCGAGAATAATATCTAGTGCAATGAAGCACATGGATAATTAGTACGTAAGCACATAGTTACGTTTTGAGATATGTAAGTTACGGCTTTCAAGCAGTAATGCAATAATATATCATGAACTGAAATTCTAATCATCTTGTTTCTCTATGAATATTTGCAGGGTGCCTGGAATTCATTACTTCTGTGAAGTGCATAAAGATTACACAGGGTATCCTCTATAAACTCTGAAGGAGGTCCTTTCTCAGTATATTACACAAAGGCCTTTGTTTATAACTTAGGCTAACTCCCTAGGGAAGTTCCTTATGGGCTAAAGCTAGCTGTCTGTTCCCTGTAATCTGACTATGCATAAAACCAACTCAACTCCAATACATTAATTTCTTGGATAATTTATAGAAGTAGATACATTAAGTAACCTCCAGGTTATTATTTCAACTTCCAATCATTTATCAAGAAAGGGAGCATGGTATAGCAGATAGAAGGCTGGTCTTGGTGTCAAGACCTGGATTCAAATCCTGATCAACACATATAGATGTTGTATAGCCAAGGGTAAGCCACCTGACCACTCAGTGCTCTAGGAGAATATCTAAGATAATAAGTTACTATTGAACTGCTAATGTGCATTTGTGAAGGATTGAGATACATGGATAAAATCACAAGGTCATGAAAAATAATAGTTATGTTAGCCCTAAGAAAAATGATTTATCACTAGTTCACAAACAATGTTCATATTTATCAATCAAGCAAGCAAGCAATAATAATAGGATTGTAGATCTAAAGCTGGAATAGACCTCCGAGTCCATCTAGCTAAACTCTTTCATTATGTAGGTGAGGAAACTGAAGCCCAGAGAGTGTAAGTGAGTTTTCCAAGGTCTCTTAGGCAGTAAGAGTCAGAGGTGGTATTTGGTGAACTACGCAATAGGTATAGGAGAACTAGGAACTGTTAGCCTTAATACAAAGACTATACAATAAATCATCAGCTGTGACTTAATAAGAGGCCACCCCCCCCCAAGAAGAATTTATAGTAGTTACAGAAATGTGATTTTGAATGAAATTATATTGTGTTACAGACATAATTGAAATGTGTTAGATGCACAAAAACCAAAAAGTGCCTTCAGTTCAGTTATAGTATTTCTCATTGTATTTCACTGATTTGTATTTCTTGAATAAAATTAATCTGATATTTGTGCATTGTCTATGAAAAATGAGAAGCTACATGAATAAAACAAAGATGATTGTCAAGTATTTCCTCTGAGGAATTTTATGAGATCAAGTCATATTGCAACCCACAAAAGCTAATAACATCATGTTTCTAGCTTTGCAGTGTCCAAAGAAAGCATAGTGGAAATGAAGCCATAATTAACAGAAAATTATAATGTACAAAATATAAGTCCAGTTTTCATTTGCTTGATTTTGTGGTGTTGTTCTCATCTTATTTAAACATTTTAGAAGCATAATATTAAAATGGAACTGGATATCATTGTAGAATTTTTAATTAGCACTAAGCAGCCCTAATTATTATGATGCATAGAGATTTTAAAAATATATTTATCCAGCACTGATTGTTCATGTAGAATTTTGTCAGAGGCAGCTGAGAGGAAAATGTATTCAATACGTTCTCAGAAAACAATGTTTTGAGAGTTGAATCTAACAATCAGTTAGCTTTGGAGGCTTTGAGAAGTTATGTGACCTTCTAAGCCTTAGTTTGCTTGCAATATTGAATCTGGATTTGAATCCTTACTTTGTCACTTAACACTCATATGACCTTTAAGAAGACATAACTTTCATCAGGCATTGTTTCTTTATATGTAAAATTAGAGAATTTGACTAGATGGTCTCTAATGTCCATTTTAAATTTAAATCTAGGATCCAATTTGCTTTCCATATCTCTCAATGTGACTACAAAGATCAAAATCATATGACCTATGATTTCAGTATCAGCATAGGGAACTCATATGGAAACTCCTGTCCTCATATAGATTATAACTCATCTTCAATTTAAGAATTACTTAGGACACAGAATCAAATTGACTTCTGGTCACAGTTACATGTCTTAAGTAGGACTCAAGGAGTGTCCCTTTGACTCTAAGGCAGAACTTCCATTTTGCTATGTTGCATCTATTATTTTATTTTCCTTTTAATATTTTATTTTTTTCTGAATTACATGTAATATTTTAAACCTTTTTTTTCAAATTCTGAGTTCCAAATCCTCTACCTCCCTCTCTCTCTTCCCCTTTCCTTGAGGAGGCAAGCAATTTGATATACATTATAAATGTCTCGATCATACAAAAAAATCCACATTAGCCATTTGGCAAAAGAAAACATAGAAAAATAAAGTTTTAAAAAATATATGCTTCAGTTTGCATTAAGACTCCATCAGCTCTTTCACTGGAGGTTAATAGCATTTTTTATCATATGTCCTTCAGAATTGTCTTAGATCATTGTAGTGCTATGAATAGCTAAGTCATTCACAGTTGCTGTTACTGTATACGCTATTCTCCTGATTCTGTTTATGTCACTGTGTATCAGTTCATGTAATGTCTTCCTACATTTTTCTGAAAGAATGCTGCTTTTCATTTCTTATAGCACAATAGTATTCTCTTTCAATCACACACCACAACTTGTTCAGCCATTCTCCAATTGATAGGCATCCCTTCAATATCCATTTCTTTGCCACCACAAAGAGAACTCCTATAAATATTTGTGTGCATAGAGGTCTTTTTTCCCTTTTCTTTGATCTCTTTGGGTTACAGATCTAGTAGTGGTATTCTGGGTCAAAAAGTATGCACAGTTTTATAACCTTTTGGGCATATTTCCAAATTGCTCTCCAGTTCACTACTCTACCAACAATGCATTAATTTCCTTATTTTTTCACATTCCCTCCAACATTTGTCAATTTCCTTTCCTGTGATATTAACCAATCTGATAGATGTGAGATGGTACCTCAGAGTTGTTTTAATTTGCATTTTGCTAATCAATAATTATTTAGAACATTTTATATGAACATAAATCACTTTCATTTTTTTATCTAAAAACTACTTGTTCATATCCTTTAACTATAAATTGCACAATAACTTAGATTCTTATAAATTTGACTCAGTTCTCTGTATATGAGAAATGAGGCCTTCATTAGAGAAACTTGTGGGAGAAAAGGCTTTTTCCAATTTCTTGCTTCTCTTCTAATCTTGGCAACACTGATTTTGTTTGTGCAAAACCTTTTTAATTTAATAAAAATTATCCATTTTATATCCTGTAATGTTCTCTATCTCTTGTTTGGTTATAACTTCTTCCCTTATCTATAGATTTAGTAAATAAAATATTTCACACTTCCATGATTTGCTTATACCACTCTTTATGTCTAAATCATGTGTCCATTTTGACCTTATCTTGGTATAAGGTGGGAGATATTGTTCTGTACCTGCTTTCTGCCAAACTGCTTTCCAGTTTTCCCAACAGTTTTTTTTTTTTTGTGAAATAGCTAGTTCTTATCCCAAAAGCTTTGGGTTTTCTCCAAAGGTCTGTCTTATCTAACTTTGTAAAATTCTATTCATCTCCTTAACTTCTTTTCTGTCTGTTTCCTCAATTATAAAATGAGCATTGTGTCTATCTTACTTATTGGGGTCAAATACAAGATATCAAAGCACATTGTCAAATATTCAGAAATATACAAATATTGACATTATTATTGTCATTTTATTATTTAAATTTTTATTACTCATTTGCTTATTGAAATAAAATTTGAATTCCTTAGTTTAGCATTCAAAGACCTTTAAAAGATCAGTACAATGTGCTTTTGCAGTCTTATCTCACATTCTGCCTTCTTGGATGACATGACCTGGATAAATTCAACTCTTCACTTTTGCTTGAATATATCCTTCATTTTTCTGCCTCTGTATCTTAGCTTGTTCTATTTCCAAGGCCTGGATTCACTATTCTTCTCTGCTCACCATCTGTAATGATGACACTCCTACATATCCTTCAAACTCAAATGTTACCCCATTCATGATGAATTTATTGATTCCCACTCCCTATCCCCCAACAAGTATTCCCAAGAATATTGATAAGAAACACCTTGTTTTCATATTTAGTTATGAACTTAGTTATTTATTCTCATTTTCTTTCCTTTATCTTGTGTCCCCTTCGGAATTATGATAATAGGAATAATATTAACCACCACAACAATAATAATAATACCAGCATTTGTATAGCTCTTTGAAGTCTACAAATAAATTTACATGTCTCATTTGATTCTCACAAGAACCATGTGAGTTATGTCCTAATATTATCCCCATTGGAAGTTGAGGCTGAGATAATATAAATCATTTGCTCAGATTTACACAGCTGATAAATGTCTGAAGCCAGAATATAATTATAAACTCCTTGAAAGCAGAGGGTATATTTTGTTCATCTTGCTTATTTTGCCATTGTCTAGAATGCTACTAGTACAGATTTAAAAAAATGTTTGTTCAATTAATGATCAAGGAATTTCTAGGTAAAATTTTGCAAGTATCAGTTTTCACCCTCAAAAACTGTTATTTCCAAAATTCTCTGTGAGGCCAGAGGTATCTCAGTGGTAGGAGAAGAAGAAGGAAGAAAAGGAAGTTGTGGTGAATAAGTTGAATTTTTCCGTAAAATATGAAGCAAAGTTCTCAGCAGAGGGTGAGAGGAATGGAGGCCATGGGATGTTTGAGGAGGGATGAATGACAATAAAGTTATTTTTAATGTTAAAGAGTTTACCATATGTACCGATTTTACATTATAGATAATAATGCATGTCAAGTTTTTCTAGAAGGATTGAATCAACAGTAGAGTTATCAAAGAAAATGGAGCATAATTTTTTCTTTGTTTAAGAAGGAGGTCAAAGACAGGAAAAACAAAACAAATTCCCATACATATACCAAAATGTTCATAGCAGTTCTTTTCAGCCAAGAATTATATACTGTGTGTACTCATCAGATAGAGAATTTTGGAGGAACGGCTAGACAAATTAGGTTTGTAAATGTAAGGGGATAGTACAAATATGAAGACTTTGGAGGAACATGAAGATTTTGGAGCTTGCTGAATAGATGACAAGTGAGAACTAAGAAAATATACCTAATGACTAGGACAATGTAAATGCAAACAGCAAAATTTATACATTTTCTTCCCTTTTCAACAGAGGTATGGACTATGGATGTTAAACATTACATATACTGTTAGACTGTCACTGTATTAATTTTGCAGAATAGCTTGGGGAAAGAAATTGTCCTCTGTCCTAGGCTGGGGCATAACTTAGGCCAGTGCCGTATTAGATTAGGCTCTACATTGGGCAGGGGAGGGGAAGACTATTGTAAGTCATTCAACTTAGCTATAGCAGGAGGATATTCAACAATGATAGGCTTTGAGGTCACCAAAGATGATACAGTTGAATGAAGCTTCTTTCCTTGAGTTACCCTTCTTGATCCACCTGCCAAGCATCAGAATGCCTAGAGCTTCTTGTGGCTGTTTTATATTCGAGGGATGACTCTTATTGTTATATGAGCCGTTATTACCCTAACCAAGTCTCAAAGAACATCTTTATACCTTTTAAGGAAAAACTGTCCTAACTTGTACTGGGGCAAGGGGTTATTGCTTCTATCTCACCTTTTTATTTTAAATTCTTTGGTCTATGGATTAACTGGCTGGAAAGAGTATTCAGAAGTAACAGTGACATTAAAACAAAAGGAATCACTAAAAATTAAAATATATTTTCCCAAAGAAGCTTTAAAGTAATTTCTTACTTGCCACTCACACACACACACACACACACACACACACACACACTAGTTTGAAGGACATAGAGTATAGTGTATTTTGTTACAGCATGGCTACAATCATTATTCCTGATTACGCTGATTTTATAGAAGCATAGTCTTGCAAATCCTTAATTTAAAACCAAATTGAAGCAAAAATTGCCAGCATTAAATCTGCTTTATATAAAAAGCGTTGAACATATCTGAAAATGATTGAAGTCAGGAATCCTGTTAATAGAAAATTCTACTATGGCTTAAATAATGTTAATAGTGTTTGGGGAGCAAGTAGCATTCTGAATATTGGCTCTCTTTTTCAGATACAACTCAGGTTGAATTACCTATGTAAATGTTGGCACTCTTGGCCAGAAGTAATGCCAAACATTTCAGTTCCAGCTCATCTCTACTTAATATCACCAGACTTGTCAATTGTACCAAATGGCCCCCTCATGAGCACACTGAAACACTAGAGTGGAATGTGTTTGGGGAGGCTTCAAAAGCTGACATCTCAAAGAGCTGGTTTCAGGTTCTCCTGAGCCCCTTACATTCCTAAATTAAACATCCACAGAGGTTTCTATCTCAATATATACAGAATGTGCTCCATTTCTTTTCTCCTGGAGCATTTGGCAAGTTATATTTTACTGCAGAAGCCATCCCTTTGTTTTTTGGTTGAGTAGTCACCATTTTCTCTCCTGGGCAGCTAGGTGGCACAGCGGATAGAGTTTGGAGTCAGGAAGTCTTCCTATTTAGTAGCTATATGATTCTGGGCAAACCCTCATGACCTCACTTCCTTCATCTGTAAAATGAACTAGAGAAGGAAAAGGCAAACCACTCCAATATCTCTGCCAAGAAAACCCCAAATGGGGTCATGGAGAATTGGACAAGACTGAAAAATGACAACACATTTATCTCCCGCTTCTGATTTTTTCCCTCCCTAGAATCATCCGTGTCTCCAAATAGAGGTCTTATATTTTGCAATCCTGTTCGTGACACCAAATATATCGCCAATGTGACACCTACAGCGGCTGCTCTGAGAATGCAGGTCTATTCCAAGGTTTGAATCATAAGATATAACAGACTCTCTTCATTGAAGATGAAACCAAGACATTTAGTCAAACACCAGAAAGACAAATCCATTATAGTAATAAAGATGTCTACACACATTACCAATGCAGGGGGCACTGCCATCCCCAAGCCTTCCCTCCGTCAGGTCTCCCCACAAACAAACTGCCTTAAGCAGAATCACTCCCTCTCTCATTCAAGCCAACTGCTCTGCCTGCTCTCTCTCTCCCAGGTCTTACTGCTCTGTCTCACTTCCTGCTCCACCCATTCAGCAAGCTCCTCCCACCACAGGCTCCATGTGACCCAGGCTCATGTGACTCAGGCTTCCATGTGACTCTGGCTCAAAGCAGGTCACTTAGACCTATCAATGAATGTGAAGGATCTTTCCATTCCTGTTAACATAACCCATGGGCAAAAAAAAATATCTAACTCTTTAAAGATAATCTCAAGCTGGGAGTAAATGTCAAGCTATTGACATTGCAATGCCAATTTAGGGTTTTCATTCAAATAGTTCAATACAAAGATCTCCAGGTCTTTACTGAAGCTCCTTATGTCTTTTATATATGACAAAACTTTCATATGAGAAGCAGCATTCTATAATGGAAAGAGGCCTGGCCTTAGAATGAGGAAAGCCTGGGTTCAAGCCCTGCCTCGCATACATAATAAATATATGAACATGGGAAACTCATAAACCCTTGGTATCTCAGGTAGTGCCCTATGACTTCAAGTTTCAGAGCCATAATAAATTATAGAATCATAGCTATTGAGCTCCAACAGACTTCAGAGATCATCTACTTCAATGTCCTCATATTACAGATGGATGAGGAAACTGAGGTCCACAGAGGTTAAGTGACTGATACCTGATTATCCAGATAGTCGGTGTCAAAGATGGATTTTGAACCAAAGTCCTCTGACCCAAAACAGTGCACTGCACACACTGTCACTAGCTATGTTGGTAGAGTTTCTTCAAAAAAGGTGTTGTTGTTTTTTGTGGGGTAAATTGGGGAGCAATGTCCGGACCTGTGATTTTGTTGATTTCATTAGGGAGCTCCTGCGGAGGAACTCAGCTCTTTCCACCAGCAAGTTTCCTATGCTAATCATGGTTTCAATTAGAAAAAAATAGCCAAGTCCAAATCATGCCATCCTTCCTACTTTAGCTGTCTTTTTAACCATGTATCAAGTGTATCAAGTTGCTATAAGAGCTCACTGTACTTTGCATGACTTTTCATGAGAACTCAATGTTCCAGCATGACTTTGCTGATGCCTCGGAGGGCAATCAGTGCAGCAACAGAAGTTGATGCTGTGTACGGTATCTCATTTCCCATTCATGTAATTTTTCCTGTTCACTCACTATACTTGTTGCTCATATCCTCATAGGAAAACAAAAGTAAAGAGGATTTCGCTGTATAAATTCTGAATTAGGAAGTTTAGTTTATTGGAGTAAATAACCATGCAGAGATTTTTGTGTCCCTGAATAGAATTAAGGTCAAAGAATAAGAATCCTTTAGGTTTTCTTTCCCTCATTTTCCATGACTCAGTTCCAAATCTTCTTAGAATACATTCTTACCATGCATTCTTTGCATATTTCTTTGTCCCCAGGACATCATCTTCAGTCTGCAATGTTCTCAAGCATTCTCGCTGTTTGCAACTTAACATTTAAGTACATATATTAAAATAATTTGCAGCATGAGGTTTGCTTTTGGGGGAAGACTCATGGCTGAGAGATTTCAGAGCTGTTTATTGATAGCCTGTTGCTGTCCTAAGTGAATCACTCAGGAAGTTCAAACCTTGCATTTCACTTACTTTGGTATCTAATTTCTTCTGCTTGTGTCCTGAGGAATTCAAACGTGGAGCCTTCATATGTAATTGCTCCAATTGCATGATGTAATTCTCATGTTGCCGGGGGTGGGTGATGAGGGGGAGAGACAGAGGGAAGTAAAAATCCTCTTCATTTAAGCAGTATGTTTCTCCCCCATCTGCTAATTCAAGTTTCTGAGCTCAGATTTTGTAACGAACTCATTGGCCAGTAAGGAATTTCTTTATCATTATTCCCATTTAAGGCTTACTTGTCAAAAATGATTTGTCTATCTTCACCACCCCATCTTAAAGGAGATTGAAGGAAAACGCTTTAATGTGCATGAGTTAAAAATCAAACAATAAGTATTAATTAAAGGGCTACTACATGTAAACTGGGGGCACAAGCACAAAAGGGAAATGATCCCGGTCCTCAAAGAGCTTCCGTTCTGATGGGTGGGGGTGGAGGTGGGCAACATATAAGATGAGAATTGGTGGAGAATTAGAAATACACAATAACAATGATGAATTGAGAATTAGGATGTATCCTATAGTATCCACTGATAAATGTTTTTGAGATCATATAACAAAATGATTTAGAAAAAATATAATACTTGGATACATGTTTATAAAATAATTGGTAAGCAAAAAGTGTGCTCAGTAGTTTCAAATTGCTAAAGTAATCAAAATGTGGATGAAATCATTTGTCCCTAACCACCAGACAATCAGCGGAGGAAATTCTGGTTAGCTGAATATGCTGACTGTAATATAAAGTATCTTTTCCTTTAGTCTAGTAGATTGTAGAACTTAGTTGTGATGCTAATGTTTAAAAATCTTGCTACAGATGATTAATGAAGAAAATAGTTGATATTCTTATCTCCATTTCTAACATGTTCTCCATTCTCTACCCTACCTTGTAATAAACATATCATCCCAGCATGGAGCACACAAGTGATCGGATTTGTTTTATACTGGATACAGACTTGGAAATAGATACTGCTTCCTACTAACTCTTCAACCTATAGGCATTGTCCTCTGTGAGAGGCAACATGCTGCTCCATAAATCCTCATATCAGCAGCTGCTTTGCACTGAACAGAGAACAGCTCAATGACGGATGCTGCTCGCTCCAGCAAGCTGCCATCAAAGTTATTGACCGGGGAGCAGAGCAAGCTGTCAGTCTTGCTTTTGGAACTCTCTTAACAAAGATGTATCAATAATAGCCACTATTTGCATTTCTTTTTTCTTTCTCAAGCTCGCCTTCCTCCCTGGTGGGTTTGTGTGTATAAGGATGAATGTATGTCATTACAAATACCACGTGTGTTTAATAATCAACAATTATGTTAATAGAGTATAGTGTGAACATTGCAAGAAAATTTTCCGTTCCTTAGATATTGCACCTATATATTGTATATTTGGATTTTAATTTCTGTTGTTTAAGCAACTTAGCCCAATTGCCTAGTGTTTATTTTGTATAGATCTTTTACATATTTATGTATGTATTTTTTCTCCCTAGATAAAATGTAAGCTACTTACAAACAGAACATTACATTTTTATCTTTATATTTCTAGCACTTAGTACGGTTTCTTATACATAGTAGGTATTTAACGAGTACTTATTATTTATTCCCTATACCAAGTGTTCTAAGCTCTTGATCAAAGGAACAGGTAATACTTATCCTTATATTTTCATTAATGATTGGCATAGTGCCTTGTACAAAAGAAAAAGGACAAGAATAGGGACTGGACCTATAACTTAACATGTATTAGAAATTCCTAGATGAGAAAACTCCTTTTACTAAGGCAGAGCAGCACCCCCTCTGTAATTTATAACCTTAGAAAGTTGCCAAAGGCACAGAAGGGTTAGGTGAATTGCCCTGGGTCACACAGCTAATATGTGTCAGAGATGTGACTTAAACTTAGGGCTTCTTGATTCTGAGGCCAGCTCTCTGCCATACCACACTGCCTCTTGCCTTGTACCATAGTGGGTGTTTGCTAAATATTGTTTTTGAATTCCTGCTTGACTAGGTCTAGGTAAAATGACTATCTATCAATGTGAGAAGTTGAATACTTAGTGTAACTTAGCCTAACAGTGCCTTCAGAAGATGTTTTGGTAAACTTGAGGGCAGGGGAGATTTTTAAATTTTTGGCTTTGTATGTCCAGCACCTAGCACACTTCCTTGAACATAGCATTTTATACCCCTAGTGCCTAAAACATAGTAAGTGCTCAATAAACATTTGTCACTTAATAAATACTTGAAGTCAGATAAATGGAGCATATGTGATTGAAGGAGCACTAGACCCAAAAGATAGAATTTAAAATATCTGTAACACAATACTATTATGCCTCTTAAAAGAGCCATATATTCAAACAATATGTTTTAATTTCCATTCTCAGAAATAATGTATTCTTTTTTCTGCCTAAATATTTTGATTTTGCAAAAAAAAAAATCTGTTCAAACTTGAACAAAGTATTCTAATTGAATTCCTGTCAATTGTTAATGATGACATTCCACCAAATTTAGAACGTAATTTTATTTCCAAGTAAGAACTGAAAGATGAAAATAGTATTTCTATTTTTTTAGTTTTTCTGATCTGGAGAGGGGAGGCAGGAAGACAGAGTGCAGTTGAGTGGTAGGAGACTATGGACAGCTCTTTTTGATTGTTTTTAGTAATAATTTAATAATCATATTTTGTGTTTTCACATAATTTCCAACAGGGAAATGTTAGTTTTTATTGAGAATCTAATTTAATGTCTACAGAGATAAAAGTGTCTTCAACTTGACTTTAACTGTGATGATAGCAACTAGAAAATCAGGGAGAAATATAAATCTCTCCTAATCCAGGCTAAATCTCTTGATTTTAGAGTCAAAGATATTATCTACTGAAAAGCAAAGGAAACAAGAATGTGTTTAAAACATTTTTTCCCTGGGATTTCACAGTATGACTTTCAAGAAGCAACAACCACATGGGGATGTGTAGAAGACAAGTGTGTAATCAAATCATCGGCATGCTGGGGAGTGTAGATCGTGGGTCAAGTATGAAAGAGAAAACCACCTTCTTCAACCACTCCATGGAACTTTCCCATTTCCTGAACAGCACTAGCACCTACTTTTGGAGATTAATTTATTCAATTAACACTTATTAACTGTCCAGAAGTCCTACAGCATTCTCCTAGTCACTGTTTGAGACTAGAGCCTCAAAAGCTCCTCACATGCATGATTACTTATTTAAATGAACCTCAGTCAAACCCAATCTGCATCAAAACTGAAAGCATGGAATTTCCAATTGTGTGAACACATGTCTACTCGAGACAGGTATGTAAAACCACCCCATCTGTAGTAATTTTCAGTAACTACCAAGATGTCTGGAATCAAAAGTCTGACTTCAGCTTACACATTATAGGCCACAGAGATAGGCAGAATGAGAAAATGTGATAAAGATTGTTCAGGAGAAGATGCAACTTAATCGTCAATTTCAAACACATGTGTCTGGTATGCCTTAGGATACAGATATTCTAGAAAATGTTTTGCATGAATTCCCAGGGGACGGAAAGCTCTGAAGAGACATTGAAATACCCCTGGATGAATTAAGATTCAACAGTGAAACTCCAACAGATGGGGAGGGGAGAATTCTTCTCTTTCCCCAGCTGAGTTTTCTAATGTTGACAGTCCAAATTACAATAGCAGCAGACTGACCCAATGTATAGATCTCATCCATACGCCACTGTTTTGCAAGCATATGGTATACACTCACCATGGTTAAAAATCACCAGACAGAAAAATTATAAAAACATGCTGTTCCATGCAGCTGATATCTTTGTGATCCTATGGCAGATATGAGACATCTTTTGAAACAATAGATTATTCTTTTCTAGGGCCTTCCCCTGTATTTCCCAACACGAGATATGAATGAAACTATGTAAAATGAATGAATGGCCTTCATCAAATGAAATACAGAAGGGAAAACCACCTATTTGTGATACATTTGGTTTGGTTTATTGCATTGTTAAAGTACTTATTTATGTGTAGAATGCTACCTTTTTCCCATTCAAGTCCATGGGATGATTTAACTTTCGAAAGCTTTTATTTCCTTTCTTTTTTTTGGTAAGAAAATGAAGACAATTGAAATGACCACAGTCAGGTCATATTCTCTGGCATGACTTTTTACTGTGGGGTCTTATTCCTGTATGATGTTAATAACAGATGTTCACTTTTGTCTCACTCATCTTAGTGGGAACTTCCTTTCATGTGTCACGTAGTTGTCAAGTTTTCATCACTATTATATTCCCCAGTACTCCCAATGGATGGACAGTCCCCATGCCATTCTCCAAAGGGCATCCAATGTAATTATCATGATGTTCAAAGATACTGGACCATTTTAGTTTCAATTTTAAATCTGTTGGTATATCCACAGCTCACCTGCTGTTCAACTCAGGGTTGGTCATTTTATATTTCAGTGTCTCGATATATAGCTCTGTAAAATGAGCAGTTGATAACTGACTCATGTTTTGAGATCCTCCTGGAAATGAGAATCCACATGCCTGAGGTATGATTCACTTCATTTGTTATGAGAGACAGCCATTGTCTATATGAAAGGCATTACCTAAAAGAAGGGATAGCTTCCATTTTCTTGAAAAAGTGCACATCCTTCAAGTTTTAAAATAGGTGCAAGTTCCCATCCTCTGTTATAGTCAATGATAGAGTGAGCTTACTGAAAACATGTATCCCATATATTTTTCGTAGATATCAACATGGCGGACATTTTACATGTTCATGGAAGAATAGGAGAGGGAGGAGAAAAGACAACATTGTCCTTGAAAATATTGTCACCTATTTAGAAAGATGATGTCATACAAAACTAAGACGAGATCAACAAATAATCAGAGGTGCTCTAACAGTTGAAATAAGAGTGAATTAAGAATGCTGGTGTTAAGATCACAGGACTATAGATAGGAAAGGAACATCAGAGGGAGGGGAGAGAGTGAGAATTTGTTTATTAAATACCTACTATGTCCCAGGCACTGTGCTATGCACTATCCAAATTTTATCCTTATGACAACCCTATGGGGTAAGTGACATTATTATCTCCATCCTAAAGTTGAGGAAACTGAGGCAGGCAGTCATTAGTGACTTCATGCAATTTGAACTCAGATACTGACTCCAGGTCTGAATCTATGCCCTGCACTGTGTAGCTGCCCTTGAATACATTCCCATCATTTTACAGATGAGCAAACTAAAACATAAGGAGATTAAGTGACTTGTCCAATATCACAGAGATAATAAGCATCTAAGGAAGGAATTGAACTCAAGTCCTTTGATTATGGAAACAGAGTTTTTTTCTGTTTTTTCTTTTTTTCCACTCTATCATGAATAGTTGGGAAAGACTTTATGGAGGAGATAGGATTTTTCTTTTTTCCTTTTTTTTTCTTTTTAAAGCACAGAGACTTTTTATTCTACTTTTGAAGCCTCAATTGTCTCCCTCCCCTGACCCTCTATCCCACCCAATGAGAAGGCAAGAAAAACAAAACCTATTATAAAAATGTGTGATAGTGAAAATCAAACTTCTGCATTAGCTATATATTTTTTACAAAGCAAGAAAAAGAAAGAAGAAATATGCTTCAATATGTACTCTGAGCCCATTAGTTTTCTAACAGAAGATGAATATCATTTTTCATCATGAGTCCTTTAGATTTTGTATTGATCAGAATTTTCAGGTGTTTCAAAGTCAATTATCTTTATAATATTGATTTTACTATGTAGATTATTCTCCTGGTTCTACTCACTTTGCTTTGTATCAGTTTTTATGTGTTTTCCCAGTTTTTTTCTTCTGAAACTAGCCCCTTCATTATTTCTTAAGGCAAAAGTGTTTCATCAAATTCATATACCACAACTTGTCCAGTCTTCCCAAATTGATGAGCATCTCCCCAGTTTCCAATGCTTTGCCAAAACAAAAATAATTGTTATAAGCATTTTTGTACATGTCACTCTTTTTTCTCTTTCTCTGTGCTTCGTGTGGTATGAGTTATAGCAGTATTCCTGGATTAAAGCATACGCACAACCAAACAGCATTTTGAGCATAGTAAGGAGTTAGGATTTGTTTGAGCATGCTATAGGTTCCCAAGAAGAGGAGCAATAGAATCAAAGCTTTATTTGATTTGTGGTTTCAATATTTAGAATAAAGTGTCAGACTCATTATGTCAGTAATTGTTGTCAATTATTAGCAGTGTCAATAATTCGGTTGGGCATAAATATTGTTGTCTATTCTCATCTCTACCCCTTCATGTTCTACTCTAACTGGGCTACCCTATCTAGTCACCATTTGCCATTTACAGTCATAGAAATTAATGAAATTGAAAAGCATTCTTTGTTGGATAATCAAGGAGGTGGGAATGAGTATGAATTTTGCAGGAAAGTTGCTTGACTAGAGAAGAAGGTTCGCTATTTTCCTCATAAATGTCTGTGTAATTATTGTATATTCCTTTCTGTTTTTTAGATATTTCTTTGGATTTGGGAAGGCAGAATTGTTTGAGCATTGACAATTCATTTCATTAAAACAGATTAGGTTTTTACAAGCAGTCGTTTATGCCTCTATATTTCTCTTATGGCTCCACCAATTCAGGCAGGAGCCAATTTTATGTTTATGTTTAGATGTAGTTTAAAAATAGCTTTTTTGCTTTAGTACATATGTTTATGGACAATTGTTTCCTTCCACCAGCAAGTAGTGGCAGCCTTCCAAACACTTTGAGTCTCCTTGAATGGAAGGATAATCTGAGATTGATATGTGCTGATTCATTTGAGCAATATGCATTCAAAAAAGTATGTGTATTCAACCATCAAAATGCTTCACATTGTCTTATTTAAAAAGAAGATATTCTTTTCTAAGTTCTGATATAGGGTAAGGTAAACTATATCTCTAAGAGATATTTATATCTCCTAATACAAAAAAGTATTTTCACTAAATTATTATATATGCGTTTCTATGACAGACGAAAAAGGGTGGTATGGTAGATAGAGAGGCAAGCTTGGAGCAAAGAAAACCTAGGTTTAAAGCTTACCTCTGATACATACCTGAGAAAGGTACTTGACCTCTCAGTCTCCCTAAGAACCATCTAAGACTAAAAATAACAGCTGACTTGACAATCTTCATTAAGGAAAGGTGTTTCTGTACTAGGGAGCTACTTGTGCCATTGAATTCACAGCTTTAGATTCCCTTTAAAAAGGGTGTAGGGGGGAGTTAATATGTTTTGGAGTCAGAGGTCCAGAGTTTGAATCAAAACTCTCTTTCTTGCTACCTGTCTGACCATAGGCAAGACACTCTGGTAAATTGAAAGGATTGAAAGGATTAAATACCTTTAAGGTATTTTCTAACTTAAAACTCTCATTCTGACGTGTATACTTTTCTAATTATAGTTTAGCTAACATCGAATTTACCTTCTTTATATAAGATGAAAACTTTTTAGCTTTTAAACAAGTTATGAGAAATAATAGAATATATTGACAATAATTTTAAGACTGTCCAGTATAACATTGTGTCTCTAATTAAAAATAAAACAATGACAGGGAATGAAAAAAAAAGAAGTGGAAAGAAAGGGAAGCATCGTATCCCCTTGTAAAAACAATGCTGCTTGCTCCTACTGTGACTGTGTAAGACCAACAACACTGGCACACAGGAAGGCTGCTAGCATAGGTTTTTTTTATCTGATTTTCTGAGGAAAGCAACTTTAAGGGGTTAACAATCTCACTTTAATCAAACATAAATATATCATTCATTTAGTTCAAGGGGAAAGCCAGCACCCTGAATTTCAGAGCAAATACAAACAGAAATTACAGAGACAATATAAACAGAGAAAACACACACAGTTATCAACAGATAGCTGCCTGACCAAAGAATTACATAGTTACAACATCTGGGTTTTTAAAGCCGGGGGGCTCCAGGGGCTACCAGAGTCTCATCTGGTCAGATTACACCACACTCTTCCAGTGAGTGAAAGCCCCAAACAAAATGCTAGCCTCTGAGTTTATATACCCTGTTCAGGGTGAAAGGGCATCACAACCATGCAACTCAAACCTGAACTCAAACATGAACTAGGCTTTCTTGTTTCTTAAGCAAGTCATCAAAGACTCCTGATTTAATAAAAAAAAAAAGCCAAATTCATCAAAGGCACTTGATTACCTCAGTGCTCCAAAAGAGAAAACAGCAAAAAAGTCCCACTTTAATTACCAATACACCCTTTTATTTGATGGACCCATGGAGTGAATTATAAGAAACCTACGAAAAGAAAAGTTAAGAAACAACACTCAGGCTAAAATGAGAAGAATAAAAAGCTGACGAAAAGGGCAAAGATAGTATATTAAAATGAATTTGTTGGTTGTGATGTGGCAGTTAGGCTGCAACTTATTTAGTTTCAATAATTTTTTTTAGTTTATTTAGATATTTTTGGAGGGAGAGTGTTTTGGGAAACATCCTTTAAGCAAATTCTCATTTGATTTTAATTTTTGGTTCTGTGGGGTACAATAGGTTTCACACTTTTCTGAAATGAATCAAGTACTTTGTACGTAAACTTTTGTTGGAAGATCTATGTAGAATTAAAATTTCTTTCCATTATACAATTTCATGTAAAATGAATGTAAAATTTGAAGTGATATTTCCTTTGTTTCCGTGTATTTGGTTTCAATCCTTAATAACCAAAGCATCTAAGTAGAAACATAGAAGACATAGATAGCTCCATGGTCCCTTCTGTGACTCACCTTACTTGAAAATGACCCTTAGCAAGAAAGACAAAATCCAACCTCATTCATTTTTAAACATAAGGACAATCCTGATTCATGTATCGCTTCTCTGAAATAAATAAATTTTTAAAATAAGCAGCTATATTATCAATACATTTACTTTGATTTGAGGAAAATAATTTATAGAAATTTTAAGATGGTATCCCTCTCTTCCCCCAAGCAAATAAACCACAGCAATTTTTAAATACTTTATTGGATCCATCACTTCCTAGAAGTGATCCTTCTCTCATCTTGTCCAATGGGATTTGGATAAAGACAATCTTGAGACAGTCACTGTCATGTGACTCTCATGAAGCTCCTTTGAATGGTACAGGTGAAAGTCTACCTATGTCTCTTTTTCCTCTCTTGTCTGTATTATGGGAATAGGAATAGAGATTTTTTATCTAGAGGGATTACTGGGTTATTTAGAGGTTTATTGAGTCTACCCCTTTAAACTTACAAATAAAGAAACTGAGGCCCAGAGAAGTTGTCATGACCATGATCACACTGTACAGAGCAGTAAGCGACATAGCAGGGATTTGAATCCAAATGATTGTAAAGCCACTTTCCACCGTATGTCACATCCTCCTATGAATTGTACAAAAGCAATCCATTTAATGTCTTGGGGCCCTTTATTCACGTCTCATTACTTTACCGGGCTATTTTCCATCTCTAGATATCATTTTAATATATTTATGCTCCACTTATATGCTATTCATTTTGAAAATATGGTGCACCTATTTGCATCCAAGACATGGTATACCCATCCATTGCCCCAAAAATGAACTGCAATTTGAATTTCTCAGAGACTGTAGTATTCCACAGGCAGCTAGGTAACACAGTAGATAGAGAGTGCCAGTCCTGAAGTCAGGAAGATTCATCTCTCTGATATGAAACATGGTCATGGACATTTACTTGCTATGTGACTTTGGACAAGTCACTTAACCCCGTTTGCCTCCGTTCCTTATCCTTAAAATGAGCTGGCGAAGGAAATGGCAAACTACTCTAGTATCTTAACACAAACAAACAAACTAAAAAACCAAATGGGGTCACAGAGTTGGACAGAACTGAAATGATTGAATAATAAGTGTATTCCATATTCACAGTCACATGAAATTAAAATGAGAAAATCATTTTTTAATTTTTTTTATTTTAATTTATTTTTAATATGTTTAGTTTTCAGCATTGATTTTCACAGGCGTTTGAATTACAAATTTTCTCCCCATTTCCACCCCCACCACACTCCAAGATGGAGTATACTCTGGTTGCCCTGTTCCCCAGTCTGCCCTCCCCTCCGTC
>CM053623.1:132474213-132492811 GCA_028646595.1 Phalanger gymnotis | reverse complement strand
ACCTTCTCTGCTGTCTTTGCTCTTTATGGGTTGAGAGGTCTGGTACATGCCACAGCTCAGTATTTCGGGATGCCAGGGCACTTTCCGCTCATCTCCTGGTCTGGTAGGTCCGCGTCTGGTCTGTTTGAGCTGCGTTCACCTCCTCTCCCCTCGGCTGGGGGCTGGGAGGTCCGTGTGGGACCGACCTTGCCCAGAGACCATCCAGGCTGTCCTGCGGTGGATCCCTGCTTCCCTCTGCCACTTTGTGGGTTCTGCAGCTCTTAAATTGGTTCAGAGCCATGGTTTTATAGGTTTTTGGAGGAACTTGGTGGGGAGCTCACGCCAGTCACTGCTTCCCAGCCACCATCTTGGCTCCGCCCCCCATGCCCTCTTTTTTAAAAAAATTTTTTTGAAGTGGGGAAGGCAGAGCAATTGGTTCAAGGTCACACACCTAGTAAGTGTGTCAAGTGTCTCAGGCTGGATTTGAACTTAGATCCTCCTGATTCCAGGGCCCGTGCTCTACTCACTACGCCACCTAGCTGTCCTCCTCCCCATGCCCTCTTAAAGAACCGTCATTAAAGATTTAATCATTTACCTCTCACAATGTAAAAGCTCAGCTATCTAGTGGACTTAGTTGCAACCTCCCATTCCTATGTCATATGTAGTGCCATAGAGCACAGAGCAATGTATACAGATTGATTCACAAAAAAGTTAACTTGATTTCTTTATTATTCCATGCAGTTAAGTCTAATAACAATTCTGGATTACATTCATAAACTTCTTTAAAAAGCAAAAAGAATATCCCAACATCTTATAGCAGATAGAATAGTAGACTTGTAGACAAATGAACTACCCGGGTTCAAGTTTTGAAATGAGTGGTTCTACCATTTGGTACTAGTTTTGTAACCTTGAAGAAGTTTTTTGAATTCTTCGAGGCTCAATTTCTTCTTCTACTATATTACTCTAGTCCCCAATGCCTAAGAGTCAGGTATGTTATGTACTATTCTCCAGGGTTATTAAATACTCTAAGGAGATTGGGGGGGGGGCGGTATCTAGTTTCTGCTGTTGACTCAAGCCTCCACTTACTGTCTTTGCCCAATTTTAGGAGTCCAAGCGTTCTACTTTTACTTAACCTCTTAATAGTAAGATATGCTCTTACAAAGCAATGTTTATTTCCAAAATACAGCAAAAATAAATATACAAATATTTTCCTCCAACACCCAGGGATATAACATGTCCCATAACCCCTTAATTTCTGAGAAAGTAAAAGGGATTAGGTTCATAATTTTGGTTCCCATATGTCATTAATCCCACCACCTGACCTTGGACTCTGGATCCCAGTTTCTCAGAGCTTCTTTGCTAGACCAGTTGCAGCTTCTGGCCTGGAAACTTGCCTTTCAAGATCATTATGAATTGAGGTTTTGAGTCAGGAACTTCCTTTCCTGCATCTAGAGCTGAAAAGGACAAATGAAGCAAAACCAAGAACTCAAAACCATTTCTCAGAGACACAAGGCCTGTGAGGGGAGGGAAGGTGGTCTTTCCCTCACCCAGTTTACTTCATGGTGCTCTTGCTGTTAGTGGAGGCCATTGAGGGGAGAGAGAGAGAGAGAGAGAGAGAGAGAGAGAGAGAGAGAGAGAGAGAGAGACTGAGAGAGAGGGGGGGGGTTGGGGGGGAGAGTAGAAGATCATATCTCACATGCAGGTTTCCACCTTAGGCAGTCCTGGCATGCATCAAACCTCTATTACAATAATGAAACTTGCCTATCTATCTCATAGGGTTGTTGTAAGATTCAAGTGAGATAATATTTGAGAAAACATAAGAAAGCCTCATATAATTGATCCTTGAGAGTTAGATTATTTCATTCTTTATATTTGTATCCACAGCACCTAACACAATACCTGACACATAGTAGGAATTTGATTGATTCCTTTCCATTTAAACCTATTGTAATTTGATAGGAGAATAAAATACAGGAAATTCTAGTTTATCATTATTTTTTATATTTGGTTTTTAATAATGAATAATTTGCAGCAAATCCATTATTTTTCTCATCCTTAGTAATATTTTATGCAGGTAGAAAAGAGCAGTTTCTTCTTACTGGACGTAGAGGTGTGTTTCCTTAATATCAACTATTTTTCTCCTGTTCGGTAGTTTTATCAGGGTGATCAGCAGTTGAGCAGAAGAAGCAGGAGAGCAACCATAGACCTAATGTGAACAACTGCCTCTTTCTCTCTTTGAGGCTGCCTGCATGAAAAAGATAAAAGCAGGGAGACACATATACAATCTCTTGTCTAGCATACCTAAGCTGGCCTCACTATTTACATATGGTCAACATTTATATAAACAAATTTGACAGATTTTAAATACAGTGCAATTTAGTTTATTTTTATGAACTCATTTGGAGTCAAAGAAATTCATTTAATGGGACTTTGTGTTGGGGGAAGAAAAGTTCATTTGTGAAATGTGGATTGGATTTTCTTGATAGGAAGATGAGGAGGAGAAAGAAGCATCAGAACCTCCTCCATTGATTAACAGTGTGTGTGGCTCCAGGAGTCTGACTACCTGGCTTTCACTCTATAAGTGTATTTATATTTTCCTATTTTGTGTGTGTCCCTGGGAAAATCTGGTTTGTCAGACTGTGCTGCAAACTGTCTAAGATCTCAGGCACACAGAACACAGAAGAGCTGAGTGAGAAATATTCTACACAAAGTCATCAACAGGTCTGTTCTTTGATCATGTTTTTGCAGTCCTCACCCACTTTCTTAAGTCGGCAAGGCTTTCTATGACATCAGTTTCCACCAGCAATGGTTTCAATCAAATTAAACTGACTCAGATGTGCTAGGAAATGATAGCAATTCCGCCATTACTAAAAATTTGCAGAAAGTTTGTATGAATCAAGGTAGGATAATGCAGAATATCAGTAGGTATGACCAGCTGATAGGCTGCATCAAATGTCTCAGGGACTGTCAAAGGCTATACCTATGTTCCCCAAAGATACCTAAAGCACATTTGAGTTCTAAAGTTAAGCAATAGGGAAGTAGAATGACATAGTGGTTAGAGTGTTAGAACTGGAGTCATAAAGACCTGGATTCAAAGCCCACCTCTGATATTTACTAGCTCTGTGACCCTGGACAAGTCACATGTCCTCTCTGAACCTCAAACAACCTATCTATAAAATGAAGAGTTGGATTAAATGACTTCTGATGTTTTTCATAGCTCTAAATCAATGATCAATGATCTTATCACCCTAGGACTGGATTTATCAAATCACAAAGAACAATCTTGTATAAAGTTGTCAACAAAGAAGTAGGCTAACTCTATCCCTTCTGTTTCTGAGGTTTCTCAAGTTGGCCAGCTAAGAGAATTAAGCCAGAGTTTGTACCATGTATGCTCAAGTCCTCCAACAGGGAGGTCATACAAACTATATTATAATAGAATAGAAAGGGAAAGTATAATAAACTTGGGAATAGCTGGATGATTTTCTTTCTGACTACAGTTTGATTTACGTTAGTTCCACCTTAGTTTCCTTTAGCCTCCTGGATGTGTGGGCCAACACTTGTTTTCTTAAATTAGAGACAAGATGAAGAAAGTGTAATAAAATCAATAATAATAAAATTAAGGTCTTCATATATTCTGTGTAATTCAAGAAATAATAGATCAGGACAACCATCCAAACATAAACTACTGAATAGAACCATATAACTTTCTTGATGCCTGTGAAGCTTCATTGCCATCCTCCCACCCCGCCCCCCCCCCCATCTCAATCCGCATACTGAGAAGATGCTTTCAAAGGCTGTTTTTGCAGAACTACACGATCAGCAGTCTAGTATTTCACATCTGTGGACAAAAGCCTACTATGAAGGTTGCTTTTAGCATTAGACACTTGATTAGACACTGATAGAAGCATAGTATTTAGTAATACCATTAAAATATTCCACACTACACAATGACAACAGATGTCTTAAGTTCTGACAACTAATCTCAAAGTAAATCAGCTAACATAAAAACCACATCTGGAATCATAGAAATGGGAGAATTCAGCCCTGTATTATTCACTATTACATCAATTTGTATTGTTAATTTGCGAAATGCTGTGCTGGGCTTTTTTTTTTTATGCAAGAGAGGCCAAATATACATTTTACCCTGTGATCTTCGAAACAACTTACTGTAGAAAGCACTTTGTCAGGTCCTCAAGTGCTTCTTGCCATGTCCAACACAACTCAAACTTTCTGAAATAATTTCTACTTATTGAAGCAATATGTTCAAAGTGAACAATATAATTCCACAGAGGCCACTGTTGAGAATGTTAAGGTCTGATGGTGAGATGATGGACTGCATTGATTGTTCCAGCCAATCGGGATGGACGACTGACAGCAACTCATTCTATAATGTACTTCATATGTACTTCATACATAGAACATAGTCAGAAAAGAGTCAGAAATATTAGAACTATATAATTAGACATTTGACTGTTGCCAAAGACTTGGAACTATTAGTTTCTAATCATTGAGAAAAAAAAACCTTTATTTGCATATAGTCAATGGTTACACGCATTAGACAGATTTAAGGATAGTGTAATTTTTTGGTTATTTTTATGTACTCATTTTGGGGTCAGGAATTGCCTTTCAAGAAAAAAGAAGAGTCTGCTTGTGAAAGACCTTTTTATCATTTTGAATGAATTTGAAACAATTACTTGTTTCAAAATTCCATTATGGAAGAATAGAGGTTTTAATGTTTTTCATACTTTATTCATTTTAAAGGAGGGATTATAATATCTATAGTGCCACAGTATAAAATCTAAGTCTTTGGTGTTAATGGAGCCAACTCAAAGGACATAAAGTGTTTTAAATATGTAAGCTTGCTTTGAGATCTGGTTCAGCCTCAAGGTAATCAGATTCAGACAGTTCTATTGGCTACTGAGGTAATGAACTGCATGAAAGCTTCTGAGATTTTTCAGGGAAAGATTTGGGAGAGAGGTGGGTAGAAGCTGGAAGAAAAACACCTGCATGAGGTGGACATGTCCTCCATCTTGAGATCATGCAGATTTTATGGAGTCCAGCAATTAGCATGAGATTTGTGCTTCTTTGTTCTGTTCTTCATAGATTCTGAAAGAAGCTGCTTGCTATTATAGTGAACACCACCCTGGTTAACACGATCCATGGTGAGAATGCCTATAACTAGTGAGCACTGAGAACAGTAGACCAGGCTGGGCAAGAGAACACATGTTCCCCTAAAAAAAAACCAACAACGAAATCCTCCTCCTTTGGCTCTCAGCTAAGAAGAAAATAGCTGCCTTTAATGGTAACAGTCCTCTGAAGTCATTTCTTTGTCTTCCCTGTGACCAGGAGTTAATGACAGAGTTAACACAAGTTCTTATGGCAGCTGGGTCCAGTCAATATACACCCACAATGATTCCCTTTTCCCCTGCAATTTCTGTTCATTTATTTGCTAGTGTTTATCTTAGTGTGTTGTAAAATATGTTAACAGCTACTAATATTCCTTTCTGTGTTATTATGTGTCTGATAGAAAATGGGAGCCACAAAGTCTGAACTAATGTGATTTGACTCATCCAGAACCAGTTTCAGAGGTAGGCACCTGGTGAGGAAATGGCTGACCAAGGAACTCTCTACAGGAATTTCCAAACCTGTTGGTGCTACATACAACCACTCTATAAGATAGCCCAATGTGATAAACAGGAGAAATAAGAGCAAAGTGAAGGATTTATGACTGGAAACGTCATTGCTCCTAGACTATATGTGAAAGGAGGGGTAGAGGATTGGGCCATGGTGGGCTCTCCCAGGTTCCTCTACCATACCATATTGGTGGTATAGTCAAATTGCTACACAGAATTTTAAAATCCTACAAAGTTTTATCATCTCATTAAAAATCTGTTTTGTTCTGTCTGAATATATTGCTTAATTTTATTTTCCCATACGTTCATTGTGCATGAAAGAGAATAAATAAGGTGAGAAAATCTCATTTTTAAAAAGACCTTTTGAAAAGACAATCAATATTTAGCCATTCAGAGAGTTATTTAAAGTGACATACAAAAGAAATGAGTATTAGAATCAAATTTGCCAGGTACTATTGGTCATGGAAGATACATGCAAAAGTTTTTTTTAAATGAAGAATTTGTAACTGAATTTATATCTAGCACTTCATTTGATAGACATTCCAAATTCTAATTAAAAAGTTCCAATGCCATGATCTGTAAAATGGAATTTTGGAATGTATTATGTGGCCAATTTGGATGTTTCCTGCTATAAATCTGTGACTTTATGATTTCTAATAACCATTCATAACATACAATGAGTTGTTTTACTCTATACAAATCATTTCTATCCTCATTCCAAACAGAAAGCATTTATTTCCATGTACAATTTCTCAGGGACCAATCTTACCTGACCAGAGGTAGAATTTCCCTCCTCTGGTTGTTTTCCTTTTTAAAGATCTCCCTTACCTGTGTCTCATATCAATACTCTCTCATGCTTCATTGACAGATATTTCTTCTCTTCAGGGAGAATTTTCTAGACTTGGAGATCTCTGTGGTTATTACTCAGGGCTCCTCAGGGGCTTGGCTTACAGTAGTTAGAAACACAAGTTTTGAGAAGTCAGAAAGTAATTCTCCTAAAATATCCAAATAAATAAACCCAGAAGAGCCTTTTCAAAAATAATTTGCCAGAGACACTACAGTAGTTAAGCTAGTTCTTGCATGGAAATATTACAGTGGAGTGAAAGGGTACAATTCTCTAATGGACATACATACAATCTTGCTATCGAAAGGCTGTTATTTCATAGGAAGTGGTAACCATATGCCTACTATGATTGCCAAAATGCCGATTGTACACTGTTGATCAGGAGAGATAATGGAGCATGGAATATGCGGCAACCCCAAACTATCAGACAAAGTACCATGGGAACTTTAAAGTCTGTGCAGAATAAGAGAGGGCATTAAAGATCCCATGATACTATTAAGCCCTGTTATAATTTTCATAAACTTGTCAAGTGCTGAATTTTACCTCTCATTTGCAGTGCTGACATTGGGCTCGAATGATATTAAGATTTTATCTTACAGCCCTAATAAAAAGGAGTGTCACAAGGGTACTTAATAAAAATGGATGTGAAATTTTACTAGGGATTGGGGATTTGCCTGATCAAAGAGTATCCACTTACGAATGTTATAAACCTCAGATAAAACGAGTTGTTGTGTGATGGCATGTCTGCTTCAGAGATAGAGATGAACAAATATTTTTTTTAATTAAAAAGAATAAAAATTCTCCATGCCAGCAGGTGGGCAACAGAAATAGGAGGATCTGGAGCCCAGCTGTATATACTTAGATCTATATTAACTTGAGCACCTCCCTGGTGCTTCTTTAATATAACATCTTTGTTTTTCTTTTTGCCTGTATAGCAAGAGCAGAATCATATATTTTTTTCCATATTAATGTACATTTCTATAATGTCCTAAGATACATTCTGCCAACACTTATATCATTGTTAATATTACAAGGATCTGAAAATGGATTTAATTCATATGTTTCTGCTTAATTTACACATAAACAGTTATTTTAATAATGGTCCAACAACTCTGTGTTTGTTTTAAGGGCTTAAAGCAAATATTACTGTACCCTCACTATAACACTGTCCTTATGATATGTAGGTGATGAGTGAATTCGCCTTATAGCTTGGAATGACTTGCTTTTGCTATTGTGTAATGAAAACTTCTTGACAGACTCCAAAATTTTCTTGCCTTAAACTGAATCACACTCTTTGGTGAATTGTGTCAAAGCTAAATCTTGTTTTATCCCTTTTTGAGGAATCAAATTATTACTGGAATATTTTAGTGATTTTAGAATAAATCATAATGAACACGAATATGAGCTGGGGAGAGAGTACAAAAGACACACATCCAATTATAGGAAGTAGGAGAATCTATATCAACGGGATATGATTAGACTAGGAAACATTACCCCACCACTTGACTCTTAGTGGTGGAAAAAATTAGGAGAATGTGAAGTAGCTAGGTCAGGTAGTGGATAGAGTACCTGACCTGGAGTCAGGAAGACTCATCATTTGACTTCAAATCTGGACAGGTTACTCAACCCTGTTTGCCTCAGCTTCCTCATCTGTAAAATGAGCTGTCAAAGGAAATGGCAAACTACTCCATTTTCTCTGCTGCGAAAACCCTAAATGAAGTCACAAAGATTCAGACAAGACTGAAAACGACTGAACAACTGAAGAAAAAAAATATCTATATTGGTCTGAATCTTGAGGGTGAATTTTAATCACCCTTCACCCCTCAAAATGTTATTGTTCAAACTGTTTCTCCCTTCCACTCCTTTTGTACCTCTTCCTTCAGAAAAATTTCGTGTCTTTTTTCTGCTTTCCATGAGGTTTCCAAAGTTTAGACTAATTTTGCAACTCAAAACCTGTGGGATGTAAACAGCTTTAATATGGAGAAATGTAGTCTTCTGTCCTACATTAGCTCATCCACTTTGTTGGTTTTTAAGAGACTTAGTGAGCAATCTTTGCAACTACTCAAACAGTTAGTAAAGCAATAACCAGTAGAAATGGGCAGGAGAGAACCTATAAACATATCTATAAATGGTCTCTTGGTCTTGACTTTCAGTCACGCTTGTTACCAACTAGGAGTTATGCCAATTCTTAATGATTACAGTTTATTGGGTTTAAAAAAAAGATTTTTTTTTAAAAAAGCCAGCAGCAGTGAAAAAGGAAAAAACAAAGTGATTGGCAGGCCACAGAGGAACTAAGTACCCAGTGTAGGAAATGAATGCCATTCCTTTTTTGATTTTACAAACAAACATTGTAATTGAAAAGTCTGGCCCAACTAAATACATTGGAAAAACTGATCTCCCTTAAGTCGTTTTCTTGTTTCACAGATCATTCTTAAAGGAAGGCTTGATGATCAAAACATAGTCAGTAATCCCAAAATTCTTCTGTGTTCAACAACTCTCACTGCTTCTCAGAGAAGTTGCACAAACAGAATAATTCCAAGATTGAGTTAACTCTTTCATTCTGTGAATTGTGCAGTCTGAATGAATGCATTTGCACATTACATATTCATGCCTATACATTACACACACACAAATATGTTTACAGATGGTGTTATACAAGGTTACATTCCAATAAATTTGTGATTAACTGTAACTGAATTTTCACATTAAAGATTTATCTATATGCTACCTATTTTCCCAAAGTTTTGGAGTGATGAAACTCTGAAGCACAGCTGACCCTTTCTCAGAATACTACTCATCAGTGTGGCATTGGAGCAGGTCATAAAAGTACTGGAGTAGCCACTCTTTTTTAACTGTACCTGTGATTTTCTTGATATAGAGAACTCTACCATTGTAGATTGGCCCCTCAGAAGTTATATCTGTTACAGATAGACTGAGATCTGTTGGAGAGTTACTTTAGCCATTGAGGGGTTAAGTGCTTTGCCTATGGTCACAGGATTGATATATTCATCTTCCAAATTCCAAGACTAGTTCTCAAACTACTATGCTATTGTATCTTTCACCTTTTCCATATAGCAAATATAAATGGCATAAACACAAATTATTTTCAAAAGGAATTCTAAGAGACATCTCCTGGATTCCTGTGAGATTTAATAGACACCAAGATGGAAGTCATAGATCAAGGTGATTTTCATTTTAAAATATTTGTAAAAACTAACATTGCAGTTTGTCTGCTTGAGTTAGTGTTTCCAAACTCCTGAAAATAGGACTAGTCCTAGACAAAATTAGGAAGTAAGCAAAGGTTTTCTGGACATTCCATTGCTGTGACCTTGGTGTCAATAGCTCCAGGGGCCTAAAATGCTGTATCTTGGTGTCCCCACATCCACTCTCTGCTGCAAAGCGAGACCTAGTCATTCTTCATCCTTCTAATAAAAATGATGCGATAAATGTTTCTTTTCCTCAGGAGTTTAATCTAGTCTTTCCAAGGTGACACCTTTCATTTATCCTTCATTCACTCCACTCATTCATTAAATATGCATTTATTAAATACACAGAAGAATGGTGTAATGGATATAGATACAACTTTGGAGCAAGTACAATTGTGATTTTCTTGTTGCCTGTCACATACTGGCTGCATGATGTGGGCAAGACATTAACCTCTCAGTGCCTCATGTAGCTCTTTAAGACTATAAAATGCTTTCTAGTCTCTAACACTAAAAAGCTGTTCCTGATCTGTATTGGCAAAATGCCTTTCCCTACTAGGAGCTTCCTATACTAAGTAAATCATATGTTTAGATAGTCCCACTTCTCTCTTGCTAAAAAAAAAAAATTAGAGAAGGCATTGTGTTCAGGAAGTGCATGGCTGCATATACCAAAGAAAAAATAGCTCCTGCCTGCAAGAAGCATATATTCTACTGGGAGGATACCATACTTCTGTATGAGGAGGGCAGGAGTAACAGCAACTGGAGGGCCATGAAAACTTTTCCTGTGAAGTATCTAAATTGATCATTGAAAGAAACTAAAGATGTAAGGATGGACATGAGGAGATAATATAACCCAGGCTTATGATACAGCTTGAATAAAGTCATGGAGGACAGGAGATGCATGGTATTAGGGCAATCATCTCAAAAGATTATCCTTAATAAAGTGCAAATAACTGGTGATTTCCCAACCCGATGGATGTTGGCTTTTAATAAGGACATCATACCTATACTTAAAGAACTGAATTTCTAATAGCATTAATTCCAGGAAGGACTGGGATGGGGGAAGGGATTGGTATTGGAAGTGGGTGGGGTTGGCACTACTGAAATCACAATACTTGCTTAGTGCTTGCTCATTCCACTGATGGTAAAGACCAGCTCATCACAACTATTAGGATATTCATGTCATTAAAAGGGTAAAGATCCAACTGTTAACATTATTTTTTTTTTAATCTGAGGAATCAAACGAATCATATGACACAATATAAACTTTCATACAAAGCCCTGCAGATTACTTTGCAAGGACTTTATCCACTTTGCAAGGTGAATGTTTAGACAAGTCTGAATGGAAAGAATTCACAAAATGCCTACCTTCATTCCCTGATTATAAAGGATAAGTCCTTTGCTAACATATACTTTACTTTATTAAGATAAATAGTTTTGATGGCTCTTTTCTAAGAACTGAAAAGGAAGGAAATTTAGGCATCTGAACAGATAGACCAAAAGAAACAAACAAACCTGATAATTACATTTCATGTCTCCCAAATTATATAAAATACTATCTTAGTGGCATGCTGATTCATTTAATTTTTCAGCATTGCTTATGTGGCATAAACGTATTTCTAGATTAGTTATCCTAAAATCAAACTCCTTTGGTAGTTGTAGCTTCCTCTCTTCCAGGTCACTCTTTAAAAATATTCTCTCGTTAAGAAATGTTCATAAGAATGAAAATGAGGGAAACGTCTTAAAAAAAACTTTCAAAACATATTTCCTATACATTTGTCATTTCTTGATTTTGCTTTTAAACAAATAGTGATGATAACTCTCTAGTCCATCTAAAAACTCTTGATTGGCTTATTCCATAAGGCAAACAACACAAACACAAATTTTTAAAAGATAGTAAGTCAATTAGATATATATGCATATGTGTGTATATACGTGTGTGCATATATACACACATACATATATACATATGCATGTATATACACATGTACATATACATGTACATACATATGTGCATATATGTGTATGTGTGTACATATATATATATACATATATATGAATAAATTTGTGGCCCAACAACAGAATAAAAAGCCTTTTATATTTTGGTTGGCAATTCCATTTATTGGCATTTGATCATATCAGAAATTTTTGACTCAGATAATATGTACAAAATTCAAAAGCATTTAAATATCACACCAATGTCAGCGATTTGTATATTACCAATATTTTGGCATAGTACCTTCAGAGTGCTCAATAGCTATGCAACAGAATTAAATTGGCCAGTAATGGACAGAATTACTCCAGTCACTTTGTACAAGTAGTAAGTTTATCTTATATAATAAACCTTGTCTGTTGTTAAATTATATATACTGTTAGTGCTTTCATATTTTTGAGTTTCGTAAATAGGGATTGAAGTAAAGCAATATGAAGGGAGAATCGTTCCAGTGTAGCCCTATAGGTGAGATGTGTAGATATTATAGGCACACTATTTATTAAGCTCTTACTGTGGAGCACTATGCCAGTGCTGTGGATGTCCAAATAAGAAAGCAAAATAGTCTTTCCCCTGGAGGAGCTTATAACCAAATGAAAAAAGGAGATAGGGCATCTATCCATAGCAGCATTTATATGCCAATGGGCAGGAGGTGGCATAGAAATCTGATTCTATGCAAGATGAGGTGAAAACCACCTATCAAAGACCAGGGATAAAATGGAGACCTTAGGGATGCTGTGTGCATCAAGTTGGCCATCCTGACACTAACACATACTGATTCTGAGTAGTGTTACAACTCTTCTTCCCTATCTTTTTGCACTTTATTTTTCCCTAATTACGTGTAAAAGCAATTTTCAACTTTCTCTATTTGTTTTTTAATAAATAATTATCAAGACTGAGATTGTCCTGGGCAGAAATAAAACAATCACATCATGATCTCAAGACTAGAAAATTAATTTGAAAGTTTTGGGATTGATTTAAATTAGTGATATCAAAATTCAAATAAAAAAGGATCTCAATCAATTGCATGTTGACTTAGAACCCCAAAATTAACATTATCTATGTTATAGTGTATTTTTACATATTTTTAAACATTCCCTGATTGCATTTTAATCTGATTCTGACAGTACTCAGGAGTTTTGGGGACTCCTTGCAGTTTACTTGTACCATGAGTTTGACACTTCTGATTTAAGTCACTCATCCACTCATTGGCATCCATAGTGACATGAGTTCACTCGTTGGAGTGCACTTAGAAAATATCATAATTGAGGATAGCAGAATTCTTATGAATGTTATCTGTCTCTGTTGTATTCCTTTGTAAACTGTAGTGAGGAATATGGTAGTGGCAAGAATACAAGTAGGAATAAGCAGTAGAAATAGCTAAGGAGAGATAAGAAAGCTAGGGTTGCTATTTCCAGTGGGTTATCCAAGCAGAGAAGAAATCTCTCTGATGTTTAACTCTGCTCTTCAGACACATTCACCATAGCAACTTGGAAGCAAATGCAGATGCCATCCCCCACTAGGAAACAAAGGTCTACCCCTAGCATCTTCCCATCTTTCCCACTTCTTTCTTCTCTTTCCCATGACCTACCCTTACTGACATCAGAGAAGATGAAAATTTACTACCCAGATTCCAACAAAAAATCTTCCATAATTGGTGGATGGGTTTGAAAGATGTTTCATGATTTAGTAAATATAGCCACTTATTTCAGCTATCACCATCATTAGAAACAAGTATAAAGTTAAAACACATAAATTGCTAAATCACAGTTATTTAAAACAGGATTTTTTAAAAAAATGAAGCATATTCAGTGACTCATCTCATTAAAAATGTGGTTATTAATAATTTTAGTGAGAGCAAGAAGCCTGCAGCATGCAGCATGAATAAACAAAATTTAAGTATTTATTTTACTTTCATCTCCTTCTTCTTTAATGTTTCATTAATCATCTATGTATCATTTATTTTTTTAATAATGCATCTATGTAACTTATTTGTGTATTTTGAAGGTAGTGATTACTATTCTTATTTATTCATGGGAGCATATAAGCAAGTCTATACAAAACTTATATCTTACAGATATAAGAAGAGCTGATTTCAAATACCACTCACTTTGTGACCCTGGGTGAGTCATTTAAACTCTATTGGCCTCAGTTCCTCATCTATAAAATTAAAAGGTGACCATAGATGACCCCTTTTAACTCTAAATTTCTTATCCTATGATCCTATGCCCACTGAAGTAGCTGATCAATTTTGCCATTTCAGACAGTCAGAATGAGAAGGAGTGATGCTAAAAAACAAACAAAAAAAGAAAAATGATTGATTCAAATGACTTCTTATGGACAGGATCGAAAAGAATTTGGTGTGGTGGAGGGTACACTTGACTGAAAAACGGAAGACCTAAATTTGATTCTGAGTTCTGTCACATTTTAGCTTTATAGCTGTAGGCAAATTACAATTTTTCTGAGCCTCTTACTTTATTGGTAAAGTAGAGAGAGGGCCATATGAATTAGCTCTCTTAGGTGGTTTTTGAGAGGGAAAGCACATCGCAAAGTTGGCAATACTATTTAGTGTTAGCTATTATTATTTTTCTACAAGTAACTACTAAAACTGTAACATTTGTCACAAATATTGCATTTTATAGGCCTTGTCAGTTAAGCATATGTATTATCTACAGAACAAATCTAACTTTTTAAAGTGTTTTTATCTTAAAATCCACTTCCAGTTCATAGAAAATATAATGCGTAAGTAAACCATTGCTTATATTTTTTATTTTTCCTTTCCTTGCTCATAATTACTGCTGACATAGATAATATTTCCCATCATACTATTTCACAGTAACGTTAATGCATTTTAAGCAGCCCCACCTAATATCATTAGTTGAGTCTCTGCCTAGAACTGCCACAGACTGACAAGATTCAGCCACACTGTTCACTTTCCCCATGTAGCTCACTCACTGGCCTGTTCCACCTCCTAACTTGCTGTATGGCCTCTGCTCCTTTCTTCTCTCCTTTAGGTATTATTTCCCCCTATTAAAATGTAATCTTCTTGAGAGTAAGGATCATCTACGTTTCTTAGCACAGTGTCTGGCACATACCCGAGC
This sequence comes from Phalanger gymnotis, assembly GCA_028646595.1. NCBI lineage: Eukaryota > Metazoa > Chordata > Mammalia > Diprotodontia > Phalangeridae > Phalanger > Phalanger gymnotis. The sequence goes on along the minus strand of CM053623.1, from coordinate 132,478,061 downwards.
TTCATATTTTCTCTTTTCCATCTCTCTTTCGCTCTCTCCCTTTTCCTTCTCTCTCTCTCTCTGTCCCTGAGAAACCCCACCGATCTTTTACCAATTTATAATTTTCTTCCTATGGAATAATACTGGACCCATCACACCTGTATGTTTTTTCCATCTAATGTCAAGTTTCCATGGAGTCCATTAATTACACTACATGGTGTATGTTTATAAAGGTAGCCCTAACAATAGGGAAAATATAGCAAGCCTTAGTAACTGCTTGCATTGTTATCATTTAGATAAACTGCATATTGCAGACACCAGATAAAGTGGGAATCACATTTGACACCTCAGGATTAAAAGTGTGATGCTGCAGGACATTGAACCTGGAGTCAGGAAGACAGGTTCAGGTTTCACTTCAGATATGTAATTATTATATAAGTCTGAGCAAGTCACTTAACCTTCCTTTGCCACAATTTCTTCATCTGTAGAATGAAAGGATGGATTCAGAGGCCTCTAAAGTCTTATCTAACTTTAAATCAATTATTCTATGATCCTTTGGCATTTATAAAGTTTATATTTCACCTTTTTGTTGTATTGTTTCTTAGGGTCAAAATCTGGAAGTGAATATATAATATATACACAAATTTCAGTTTCTATTTACAAAAAATCAAACTAGGCAAAGATAGATTCTAGTCTTCATAAGTGTACTTCTGTGGCCATAGCACTTGTATAAGTTATTCATGTATTCTAAAATTTAAACAGAAGTGAGGCTTACCTCCAAAGAGCTGAGAAGTAAATACAGCTCATGCCAAAAGAGAAAGCATTCTTACCCCATTTGCACACACCACAAAAATGCTGCAAAGTTCACCAAATTGGCAGAAATTCTTCAGAGACGCCCAATGTGTAGTGTAGTAGAAGTGTTAAAAGTCATCACTGAGGCACCCTGGCAGTAATAGTGCTGTGGGAATGGTGGCAGAGGGCCTAATTCTACTCATTGCAAAACGCCCCCTCCAAATTTTGAAAGGCTACACTTACTGAGAAATTCCTACCATTCAGTCCAACATGCTTGTTCTCAAACAAATTCTACTTTCTGTAACAACTGGTAAAAAAAAAATGTAAAAAAGGGGACTTCTAATTAAGAGTTTTCTACATGCCTATCTCCCAAGCAACTAAGGAAATAATTATAAAACTGATTCAGAAAAACAGTTGGATACTTTTTCTACAACATTCTGATAAACTATCTCAGAAAAATAATCATTTTCCACATCTTATATCATCAAACTATTAAAGAGGTGAGCATTCAAAACCATTTTCCTCACGTTACGACAGAGCAGCTCATGCAAAGGCAAATAGAATGAACAATGGTCTTAACTTTTCTATCTCCTACTCTCTTATTCACATTTGCTGCATATGCCAGATGTTTCCTAATAAAAACTTCTTAATATAAACACATCTAGTGCACATATTATAAAATGAACTGGACTGTCATTTTTCACAATGACCATTAATGAATTCAATATTCTCACTCTATTTAAGGACTAAATTTCATAAGTCACTTCATTATATCTTATGCTATCAAAATTCTGGTATTTGAGACATGATACATAGCAGAAATTAAATCTTGCATCAGTGCAGAAAATTACAATCTGCTATTTTAAAAATAGTTTGTAAATTCTTAAGAGATAATTATGAATTTTCGCTTTACTTTTTTCTCCTAAGTTGACTTTTTCCCCCTCTTAAAGTATAATAAGTGACTTTACCTGTACCTTTACTCCAAAGTAGAATTTCATTATTTTTTAAGCCTGATGCTTCTCTTAGGTAAATTGTGCTCAATAAGATATTTGAGCTTGCCAAAAGGACCAAATTACACTTGAAATGTACCTATCTAATGATTGATAGCTGCTTGCCTGCAATATCCTATTAAATTAGATTATTGAAAGATTCTGGATTCATTTTTTTAAGAGAGATTATTCCAAACAAAGGTTCTCTGTGAAAATTAATCCTCATTTCCCACTCCCCCAACCCACTGGATTGATTAGCCTAAGAGGATTGGGGTACGTCCATGAGAGAGTATTAATTAGATATAAATGAAGCCGATACTGTAAAATAGAACAATCTGAATTTAAATGTTCCACTTCAGCAATTGTTTCAAGATTACTCTTGAGGGAAAAAAAAGTCTATGAATTTAGAATACTCAAAAGTTCATTATGGGGAACTGAAGAATGATTCTTGCATGTGCTGCTGTAAGCACTCCCTCATTGCTAATGTTGTGCAAAATAATTACCCAAATAAATACCAACTCCCTATTTTTTCCATTTACATGTAGATTTGGAATAATTCCTTAGTGTAATATAAAATAATTTCTTTTTTCTAAAATGGAACTGTTGTATTTACTCCTTAGAATCGAAATGAAAATATTAGGAGGCATTATAGGGGTGAGGTGATATGACACATTTTTATATATTAGCATAATTTATATACAGGTAAAGACAAATGTTCAATAATGCTACTTTTTGATATTTAAAAAAGTTTTATATTTCCCCAATCACGTCTAAAAATACTTTTTTTTAACATTTGTTGCTAAATTTTGAGTTGGAAATTTTATCCCTCCCTCCCTGCCCTTCCACTTCCCTGAGATGGTAAGCAATCTAATATTGATTATATATGTGTAACTTCATGCTGTATAAGTCTTGTAAGTCTATCCAGGTTTTTCTGAAATCATTCTGCTCATCATATCTTATAGCACAATAATATTCCTTCACAATCATATACCAGAACTAGTTCAGCCTTTCCCCAACTGATGGACATCTCCTCAATTTTCAATTCTTAGCTACTGCAAAAGAGCTGCTATAATTTTTTTTGTACAAATATCTTAATAGTGCTACTTCTTGAATGAGAAACTTTGTAATTACAGTTGGAAAAAAGTCTCTATCTTATTCTAGGCTATTTGACTTAATTTAATCTATATTTAAAGATGTTCTGAGTTTTCATTGTCTATAATTAAAAAAAAATTAAATGCCTATTATGTGCTGGGCATTGTGCTAAGCACTGGGAAAGAAATAAAGGTAAAACATTCTCTGGCATGGAGGAGCTCACAGTCTAATTTCAGATGGAAGGCACTAGAATGAAGGGGGATCAGAAAAGGCCTTCTTGTAGAAGGAGAATTTTTTTTTGAATTATCTCTTTTTGGCTGCTTGTGGTATTTTCTCTTTGATCTGGGAGTTTTGGAAATTGGCTATAATATTCCTGGGAGTTTTCATTTTGGGATCTATTTTAGGAGGTCATCAGTGGATTCTTTTAATTTCTATTTTCCCCTCTGGTTCTAGAATATCAGGGTTTTCCTTGATAATTCCTTGAAAGATGATGGCTAGGCTCTTTTTTTTTTATCATGACTTTTGGGTAGTCCGATAATTCTTCAATGATATCTCCTGGATCTATTTTCTAGGTCAGTGGTTTTTCCAATGAGATCTTTCACATTTTCTTCTATTTTTTCATTCTTCTGATTTTGATTATTTCTTGATATCCCATAAAATCATTAGCATCCACTAGCCCAATTCTAACTTTTAAGGAATTATTTTCTTCACTGAGCTTTTGTACCTCCTTTTCCATTTGGCCAATGCTACTTTTAAAGGAGTTCTTCTCTTTGGTGAGCTTTTGCTTATCTTTTTTCCATTGGACCAATTCTGCTTTTCAAGGCATTCTTCTCTTCATTGGATTTTTGTGCCTCTTTTATCCTTTGGCCCATTCTGTTTTTTTTTTTTTTTTTTTTATGTGATTCCTGGCAATTTATTCTGAATGAGCTGTGTTCTGTTTATTTTTATTTTTTTTTTTAATTTATTTTTGACATGTTTGGTTTTCAGCATTGATTT
>CM053623.1:132458507-132473713 GCA_028646595.1 Phalanger gymnotis | reverse complement strand
ATGATCTCAAAAAGGATCATGTATATGTTTGAATGGTTCAAAATCGCAAGGTATATAGAATTCTCTAAGCAGAAGGCATCAAAAAATTTATTCAGGGCCCACAGCGACAAATTAGCGAACCAACCTCCCCATTCCAATATTGTGATCACAAGCCTCCAGGCCCAATAAGCCTGCCTCACAAGAGTAGCCAGGAGGCCACAGAAAAATAAGATGGCATAAATCATATTCACTGGCCTCAAGTCCTCACTCGAACTCCTGCGTCCACACATGGGTCAGCTCTGCTTTGGCTTCAGCTGTAGTTTGTTGCCTCTCCTTGCAGCCAAGCCTCTGGCGTTCTCAAGCCCCACCTCAAGGACCAGAGACCAGAGACCACTGGTTCTCGAGCTGGCCCCTCTTAAGTCATTAATCTACGCCCACACAGGTTTCACACCTGATAGGGCTTTGGGCCTGGGGCTTAGCACTTAACAGGTGAAAGTACTTTCAAGGTAAACAAAAGCCAAAACTCCTGAAGTGCCTTTCACTCAAAATAAACAAAATAAACAAAAGTCAAATTCCTCAAGGGCACCCGTTAAACTAAGCCCATTTTGCTTTACTGGCACAGTTTGTAAATGCATGCTGAAAAAGGTCAGTTAATTTATAAAGACATTAACTGGCTTAAAAATATATTGTACTGTTAGGGTCCCTAAACTCCTTTTGTTCTCAAGGATAAATATTTTATTTATCTTATTAATTATTTAAGAACTGTTTTTATTAAAGATAAATATAATAAAAGTATTGAGGCAATATAGCATATATAATAGAGAAATGGCCTCAGAAACAGGAAAAACTTGAGCTCACATTCCGTTTCTGATTCATATTGTCTGTGTGAACCTGCAAAAGTCATTTAGCTTCCCAGTGCTCTGCAATCCTCTACAAAAATAAATTGAACAGAAGATACCAATCTTCAATGATAACAGTACTGTCCTCATCTGGGAGTTTCCTATACTAATAAAATCACAGGTCTAGTCCCGAACAATTAATTATGGAATCATGGACATAGAGGAATGTGACAGTAATTAGTCATATGATTGTTGAATATTTTAAACTATAGCCCATAAACATTATCGATATCCACAAAGATGAATAAAATTAACTCTTGCAGAGGTATGTATTGTGCAATACCAGTAATTTCAATGGATTATGTCATTCTCCATACTTTGGTGTAAAGCGTATTATAGATAGCACTTTTATGCTTCCCTAAGTGATTCCCTGTGTCACTCCCTGTAGAAGATACTCTAAACCTTCTCATCCTTCCCGAATCCTATTACACTTCCCTTTCCCTCATCCTGACCCCTTTTGCTGCTGAGATTGACTTTGCTTGACTGTAAAGATTGAGGCCATTGTACATGAGCTCACTCCTCTCCCAGTCTCTTCATCTCAAAATCCCTTGATGCCATTTCTGATTCTCTCTTCCTTTTCCCCAGTCTCTGAAAAAGAGTGGGAACTCCCCATTGCCAAGGTCAACCCTTTCATATCTACACTTGATCCTCTCCCCTCTTTTCCAACATGTGGCATCTTCAGTTATACACCTTCTCTCTTAAATTTTCAACTTCTCCCTAACTATTGCTTCCTTTCCTACTGTGTCCAAACTTGCCAATATTTCCCCACCTTTAAAAAATAAAATCCTTCAATGGATTTTATTATAATTTTACCTATCATGCCATATCTCTCTTTTTCTCAAACTGTTTGAAAAAGTTTTCTACAGTTACTACACTGATGGAAAAAACTACTCTGTAGTTTGTCTAGATAATAGATATTTTTTATCTATTTTTTCCTATGTGATTTGTTAGACCAAACTCTACTTGAGATGCTACAGAACATGACTAGGAGCTCTTGCACTGGTTCAGGGTTTAATGAAAACAGCATCTATTGTATGTAAATGGAAGCATTTGGAGGTGCTTACTATGAATAGGGAATCCTATATACCAATACTGAAATATTAAATATGGCCCCTAAACATTTGTTACTACTAAATCATGGGGGATGGCATCTAACTTAAAAAAATCGGCAAAATAAAAAAAAAATTTGAGTGATGTTTTATAAACTTACAAAGACTTCACAAAATATTTTAGAATTTAATATATTTCATATTTTTACATGGAATGTCTAAAGCTCTCAGGAATTTTAAGTAAAAGTTGATCAACTTACTGACATTGTGCTACAAATTTTCAAAAGAACTTATCTCTTTGATAATTAACCAGTTCATCTCTAGGTACAAGAAGACTTAAACATATTACTAACGATGGCTTGTGCAAAAATAAAATAAGGCGGTATAAGGGAATTTAACCAGAAAGTTTATGATCAGAAAAGGTCAGCTGATAACTGTGAAAGATAACAAGCGGATACTCCAAGTGCTACACTATTATTCACAAAAGATATTCAAAAAAGATAATGACCTCCAGTATATTCAGTAGATCCTCTCTGGAAGGCTTATGGGAAGACATATAAAAGAATGATATTGGATGAGAAGACATGACTTATGTGAAATCCAAAAAGATTAATCACACTGATGAAATAAAGGATTCATTGCAGTATTCAACCATCTTGTTTTTTTTTAAACAAGACAAATTAATAAGGCTTATTTCATAGCCTCTAAGATGTGGCTGAAAATGACTAAGCAACAATTTTGTGGCCTCAGAAATTCTTGAGGAGTTATCTAGACTAGCTATCACTTTTCCTACAAATTGAGTAAGATCTATACAGTAAAGAACAACTTTAAAAAAAATTAAACTATTAGAACATTTTTTTTCCTTTAAATCAATTGAATTTATATCTGTTGATTTTTCTTGTTAGAATACAGAATCGAAATCTAGCTATAATAATGGTCACTTTTGCAAGGTTGCTTGTATGTCTTCAACTGTCTCTTCCTCAACCAGCCAGGGGATTCTTTCTGTACCATAAAATGGTCTCCAGTCGTAAGAACTTGTTTCATGATGTGTGAGCTAATATACTTGCTCTCCAACAGATGGCTAGATAAAGTCCCTCATCATCACTCAATTCAATGGCTTTGCAACACTGTTAAGCTACTCAGAAAACACTTTCACCTACTCTTCTTGGTAATGAGACTTATAATAAAGCTAACATTAGTTCTCTTTGATCTTTTGTCCTTTTAAGTTGCCCAAGAGACTATTCTCCCATTATTACTGGAGTAGAGAAAAAGTGTAGATATCCTTGAAGAATAAGATCAGGTTGCTTTCCTTTCCCTCTGCCTCTGCCTGTTGGACATTCAGGATTTCTTCTTCCTATATCCTTAGGCATGAAAGTGAACTGGCCATCCCTCAGTTATATCAGTCAAGTTGTAAGTTTGACCATAAATCAAGGCTTCTTATTCCTCATTCCATTCCATTCAGATAGCATTTATAAAGTCCTATGCTAGCCACTGGGGATATAAAGGCAAAAAAAAAAAAGGGAATGCTCTCTGCCCTTAGGGATGTTATAAGCAATTTTTCTCCCTTGTTTTCATTGTCATGATTTATGTTGTGCTCCTTATTCCACTTTGTGTGTACGTGTTTGTGTGTGTGTGTGTGTATGTGTGTGTACTACACTGTACATTATTCTTACGTGAGCAACAATTTGCTTTAGGCCGAATGTATCTAATTTAAACATGTCCTCATTAGATTAGCTGGCTTTTTTTTTCTTTCTTTTCTAAGATGGGGTATAACGATATCATGAAACATATTTCTTCATTAGCCTAAGGATCTTGATGATTCATGATAAATCACTGGCTTCTGAGATCAGAATATACTGCCCTCATTGTAATCTCTCTGGACAGCTCTTGGTAAAACAAGTGACCAAAGTACAGAACCCCCTCCTATTGAGGTAGTAGAACTTCCATCCCTCTCTCTTAAGTTACCTACCACTAACAGATGGAAGCACAGCAAGGATTCTGCATAACGGCAGCTGAATGACCCCAGAGACCTGTTCCTTCCTAATCAACAGAAAGAACACTAGCAAAATTCTACAATTGATACGAGTACTTACAAATTCTCAGTAAGCTGCATTAAAGGTGATGAAAAGGGAGATCCTGTTCAGCTTTACATCACTCTTCATAGCCAATGGTTTATCCATTCATCAGTCATTTTGAATGACAGCTGTCATGCTTCCATCTGTCATGCCTCCAAGTAACATGAGTTCTACAGGTATAAGATTTAATAAATAAAATGAGAAGGTATTTTCTTTTTTTGTTTTTGGCATTTACTTTTTTACTGAGTAAATGTCAAGACTCACTAATAAACTGTAAGTTCTACCAGATGTTCAGTTTTTACTGTGGCATATTTATGGTTGGGCATATAGACATGTCTGAGTATTCTGTTTTCTTTTGTTTTGGGAGGCTTGGGGGGATGAGACAAGGGAAAGGTGACAGTAATGTCCCCTGTTGAAATTTGATTCCCTCATTAATATTCCCAGATTTAGTCTTGGAGACTATTGATGTATTGATGATCAGCGCGTGACCTTCATTTCGAAGCTAATTTTTATTCAAGAAAAAGATAAATAATTGAGATTCTATTTTTTTTAATCACCATTTGGGTAATTTCTTGGGTTCTAATTATGAATCTGACCCCAAATCCTTGTTGTGTGACCCTGAGCAAGTCACTTAACCCTGTTGGCCTCAGTTTCCTCATCTGTAAAATAAGCTGGATGAGGAAGTAGCAAATCACTCCAGTATCTTTGCCAAGAAAGCCCCAAATGGGTTCATTGAAAGGCAGACATGACTGAAAATTGACTAAACGATTATAAAAAATATAATAGGTTTTTTATTTAGGAAGTGCTTCAGTACTTCAAGAATCTAGAATTTCATTAATATGTACTCATGCCCACTGACACACATTGAAATCGTTCTGTGCCCATGAAGCTGATCTTCATGGGTTTCTATGGCCCCCAAATCCAAGATCCTGTGAACAGCTTGTTGGTGAGCCTCTTAGCCCTTACCTAGTCTGGCCGTCAAATGACAATAATACGGTAATTACTGGGGTCATACTTAAAAGTTTTCCAGATTGATCAGGCCTGCCATTTTTTGCTCTGCAAAACTAATCTTCAACACCCTGCTGTCACTTTTATACTATTCATCAGAATGTGGCTTTAGTGGGGGAGGGGGGAGCTCATAAAATATTTTAAACAACTAACGCTTAAATTAATGGGATATGTATCTGGACTTGGAATGTGATTGCATAGAGATAAATGAACCGTAATTATGTTCTTTATATCAAGATTTGTCCAATATCATCATCCTCATCTGATTGAAAATAACTTGAAAAATAAGCAATTCTTGAGAAAACAAAATATTCCTTCATGGACTTAGAGCATTATAAAACCAGTGAAAAGAATTATATTAGCTATAGTAATTATATAATACACATCATACTTATAATAGGTTATATCAGATTTGTAGAGAATAATGTTTTCTTGGCATAGATTTTTTTAATATCAATAATAGCTAGCATTCATATCAAAGCACTTTAAGACATTATCTCATTTGATCTTCCAAGAACTCACTCTTTGAGGTAGGTCCTATTACTATGTTCATTTTACAAATGAGGATAATGAGCCTGGGAAAGTTTACTTCACTTGTCCAGTGTCACACTATGAGCAAGTTTCTAAGGCAAGATTTCAATTTGGGTCTAATGCTTTATCCTCTGTGCTACCCAATTGCCACACATCTAACAGGCATGTGTGTCTGCCCATCATATTGCAAAGCAGAAGCAAGCGGAGAGAATTTTTCCTTTAAGATACTTGAAAGGTCAACTGGCTACTATTTAGATAGTTTTAAATTTGCTTAAGGTTTTCAGTGTGCTGTATTTTTTTAAATAGCACATGCCACCAAATGTGACTGTGTACTGAAGAAGCAATGAACCTTCTAAATTTTTAGTTTATGGGGGGGGGAGGAAATGGGGAGAAAATTTGTAATTCAAACGCCTGTGAAAATCAAGGCTGAAAACCAAACATGTCAAAAATAAATTTAAAAAAAAACTAAAAAAAAATGGATATGATATAATGTAGCACACATTGATAAAAATTTCTTATTTTAACATTCATCTTCTTTGCCTTTGGTCAATCTTTAATATTAGGCCCAGTGAAAAATTACAGAGTTAAGGGTAATCCTGTAGATAGATTCTACCTGACTAGGCACTTCAAACATGGATTATTAGCTAAACCTGTAATTATATGCCAGCCTTCAAAAAACTTCCTTTGTTTTTATGCTTTGAACAATATGAAACTGAATGCTTGAAATATATAATGTATAAATCTTATAATATATATCTAATCCCTGTGAAGTAACTCTATCTACTGCTCACTCTTTAGGTTCTGAGTACAAAAGAATCTCGACTTGTGGGATGGATTCTAAAATAAAAGAATGTTGGGATTTAGATTAATTTTATTTTGAGAGCAATTCAAAGAATTGAAAAATTTCGCATTGGCAACAATACTCAAAAGGACATTTGATCTATAAATAAAGGCCTAGGGATTGAATCTTTCTCTACCATTTACTACCCAACCCAGAGCAAGTTTAGGTTAGTCACTTGGTTATGGGCCTCAATTCTCTCATATGTAAAATGAGGAAGTTTTGGATAAGTCAATGATGCAATGAGATTATATTCTTGCTATTTCACTGGAGATTTTCAGTTCCAATGCAATTATAAGAAAATCACCTCAATGTAGAGGTTTTAAAGCTCAGATTAAAGTTGGAAATACTGTAATGAAGGATTTTCCCCCTGTTTTGAATGAATTCACATGGTAATCAAATAGAAAAATACTATCCTAACAAAAAACAGGAAAGCTTCCCAAACTTCTCAGACCCTTTAATGTCCTAATCATTTTCTGATTGACTTTCTTTCCACAAGTACCAAAGTGAGTGAATTTGAGTATTAAAATCCAATGAAGATTAACAGAAAAAACTCCTTATTTGCTCAAAATAATACATAACACACCTTATAAATTTCAGTGATGTATAACTCTCCTTAAATTTAATACAGAAAAAGTTATAATTTGCTTTAACTATTCCTCCCCCCCCCCCACCAAAAAAAAGTAGTGACCATAGTTAACAGAAACACACTAAATAGATGATTCTAAACTCAACAGAGATATTTGTATTTTGGAAGGATGATGAACATGTTGACAATTCCTGTTAAATTAAAATTATCTAATTACCTTCAATTCACAAACCCAAAAGCCTGGTTGGCCCTAGGGTATTGGTATCCAGATATGTAACCTTTCAACCCTAGGTTACTGTTTTGAATCCAAACCAGATTAGAAGTGACTGAAAATTGTTAACATGTGATGGTTGCTTGGTGGCTTGTGGGAAATCGGTTGGTGGTCTCATTTTGGTCCCTAATAGACAGGTATCCATCTCATAACAAGAGTCATAAGAAATCCAGTAATTGGGCCTTTATTCCCAGGCTTATAAGAAGGCATGACAAGTGAATTACTTTCTCACCCTTAAAAAAGGCATCTTTAGTATCACAATAAGATACAACAGAGTTCCATACCTAGAGAGAGAATAGAAGTCATACTATTTCAAGATAAATCTGTTTATATTTGTGATATGGAAAATTAGACATAATCCAAAACTGCTAGCCTAATTCTTTTTAAAAAATTCAAATCATAATAAATTATAAATTGATAAGTGGGTTCAACAAGGAAAAATAAGAAATGGATGTTCTGGTGAAATTATAACAAAACCTGTTTCGCAATTTTATCAAGAAGAAGGATTAAATTTCTGAAAAATACATAAAAGACCTTCACAGAGGCATAGATCTAATTTCATACCCTAATACTGTAATACTGGTTTCCAAGAGCCCCATGACATTTACTCTATAAGATGATTTCCTAGTGCTTACCTGACTGTGCCAAGTAACTGAAAAGACATTTCACATTCAATATATATATATATTTTTTTTTTATTTTGGCAACCAAAATGTTCAAAAAGGAAAGAAAGAAAGAAATTGGTCTAGAAATCTTAGAACCTTCCTGTAACATCAGTAAATGAGTAGAATGTCTGTCATTATGTACATTTACAATGAATTTCCCAATTAACAATTTAAGCCACTGAATTCCATTCAACAGAAGTTAGTGAATTCAAATTGAAAATACTGCATCTCTTTCCTGCCCCTCTCCCCTAAATAATCATCCTAGTTTTCCTTCTAGAAATGTAAAGTCACCAAGTGTTCACTGGTAAGTGAGAGGTGAAAAGAAACATAATTTTTATGTCTTCTGAGTATATCCCAAATTTCCATTGTAGGGCTTAAAGACCTTGTTTAGGGAGAAGGAGCGGGACAGTGGAAGAGAATCATGCTTCTAATCAAAGACTCCTACATTGTTTGAATTGCAAGGGAACATCTAGTCCAAACCCTTATTTTAATTTAGTAATTTTTTTTTCTTTTTCGGTGTTTATCATGTGCAAACATTTAAAAGCCTTCACAATCTAGCTCCAAATTACCCTTTCGGCTTTATTTTTATTAGTCCCTTTCAAGCCCCCAACAATCCAGTTAAACTGGCCTTGTTGCTGTTCAACACAAATGACCTTCCATTTCCCATCTCCATACTTTTGTACATGGTGTACTTCATGTTAGGAATTCACTCATAGGACCATAGGTTAATGCCTAGAGAGGACTGAGAAGCTATCTAATCCAACTCCTGTTTTTTCCAAATAAGGCCACCAAAGAAAGTGAATTGCTTGTCTGCAAATTCTACCCAGCAGTGGGGTACCCGAGATGTTCAAAAAGGACAAGAACCTCAGGTGTGAGGGATTGTTGAGACCTTTTCAGGGCTGCTTATCCACCTTTGGTGTCTACCAGGCACCCTACTTCACCTATGGCTGCAAGAAGCTGGAATACACACAGCAGCTATACCCCCATAAATCCTCTCAGCAGAGGGGCTAAACCAGGTTAAGGGTAACTGACAGGTCTCAAAACTCTTGGTGAGTTACAGGGATGTCTACCCCAAGCATGTGAAGACCATTGCCTCCCCCACACACACACATACACCCTGTGGAATGGGAAGATGAGAACAGTTTGTTCCAGCAGCCATGGTTGGCTGAAGCAGGCACTATGGAGATCTTAAAGCTTGGTCAGATATAAAGAAACCAAGGTCATCCACTGCATCCTAAGCCAACACCAGTCATCATGACATTTTTCCTTCTAGTGCACTCCAATGACTCTGAAAGAGGTAGTGAGATGGACAAATTTGTGCAACTCTGCCTCACTTAAATCAAGTTCATGTATGAATCAAGACATCACCCCATGATGTCATTGGTCCTCTTCAAAAACAAAGGACAAGCAACAACCTATTGATGCTAGTTTCTACTCTTTGGCATGAAAATACAATTCTAATCCCTTTTCCACATGACAACACATAAAATTTTAAGATTACTAATATATTAGGTTATCCAGCATTCCCTCTATTTTGCCCTACTCCCCTACCTTTTCTGCTTCAGGCTAGTTATCTATATAACCTCTTTATGGTTTGCTTTCTAATTCATTCGATTTTTATGTTCTCTTCTAGAGTTGTTCTGGCTTCTCCAAATGGGAAATCAAGAAGGAAACACAGTATTTCGGATAGGGAATCACGAGGTCAGAGTACAGCAGGACTTGGACTTCCCTTTTTCCAGTTCCAATTCTTCTAACAATTTAGTCTAATACTGCATTCAATTTTTCTTACAGCTGACTAATTGCATTTATAATGAGGATAAATGTGCTTTTAAACTTTTTTCTTGAGTGTCTCTCAAGTTTCCATTTTAGAGCTCCAATCTCTATGACTCTTATATGTGAAACCTACTCTTATATTCTTTAAGCATTTGAATGTTTTCACCTGATTGCAAGACTTTATATTAATCCTTCTTTAATCTGATTAATTTTGTCTTATCATTCCCACTTCTTGGGATCTTTCTGGATCATGACTGTTATTCTATCATTGGCGTGGCACCTCCTAGCAACTGGGTATATGAAAATTTATACAATTTACTATCTATATCTTCACCAAAATAATAAATAAAAATATTGAACAGTTTAGGGTCAGATGTACTCATTTTCCTTAATTATTCACTCATGTCTCTTCATCCTTTCCACATGATCTTGTGAGAAACTTTAGCAAATGCCAAGCCCAAATCAGGGCTACATCTGTGGTGTTGTTTTCATTGAACTCCTTCAAATAAACAAATAAATTTAATCTGGAGGTATTTGTTCTTGTTAAACCTATACTGTGTTATGGTGATTAATACTTTCTTCCCCAAGTGCCTGGTCCTTATCCTTTTAATAAAGCAATCCCTTCTTTGCAGAGAAGGAGGGCTATGGGTATGGAGTACTGCATATGTCAGTTTGTGTCAATATGTTGATTACTTTTGCTGAAGTTTCTTTTTCTTGTTTCAAATCTTTATAATAAGGGAAAGTGGTTTAGGAGAAAAAGTGGCAGGAGATATAGGAAATGTAAACAACATAAAATAAAAGATATACATAATTTTTAAAGTAATGGATTCTTGAATTTTGGCAGGAATTGACATCACACATAGTATTCTAGAGAGGCAGTGTGGGGTAGTTAATGAAAAATGGGATAGTCTTACATTGAGAAAGGCCAGGGTTCAAGTCCCCCTGTGACACATAATGACTATCACTTAACCTGTCATTTTCTAGGCAACTCTCTAAGACTAAGGATTGATGGGAAGCTGTTGACTTGCACTGGTAGAGAACATTTCCACTTCGAAGGGTTCCCTATATGCCATTATAGTCACAAGTCCAGGCCTTAGCATAGTACCTAGCAATGGTAAGCACTTAAATAAATGATTATTGATTTAAGGAATTTCAGCTTAAGCCCCTCATCATACGATCATAACCACAAGGACATTACAAATAATGAGTCAAGAACTCTCATTTTAAAAGGAGAAAAGTGAAACCCAGAGAGGTTATATAATTTTCTTATAGAGAGTAGCAGCAATCACTTTCAAACCCATGTCCTTTAAATTCAAATCTAATGTGTTTTATTTTCATTGTACCATGTTGTATTCCTTTTGATAAAGCCTACAGGTTTTCAAGAAAATATATTTGTTTTGACTATTTTTGTTAGATAAAAATCCATCCCTGGCCTATAGCCCGTAACTCACATGTCCCATAACATGGTCCTGAAATTCAAATTGTACCTTCCAACTACCTCTTAGCCAGCTGTTCAATTCCAAAATCCTCCTTTCACTTCTAAAGTCACAACCTTCATTTGACAGTGGTGATGAAAGCATCACCTGTGCCTCCAAAGCTTTTCTTCCTGAAGCTGAGGACTTTTAATCCCTGGAGATTCCAACTAGGTTCCTTCAAATAGTATCATTTATCACTATATGAGTCACCAGAATTAGCTAAGTGGTTTGTTATCAGCCTTGACTCTTCTCTAGAGGCTGTGCATAACAACCCTGATAGATTCCCTGGAAAGATAGTATATTTGAGTTTTTCATGTTAGTTCAACTTCTGGTGCCTTGGCAAGGAATTTCCAACCACTAAATCTCATATATTCTTTATGAAGCCAGTTTGGCTTTTTCTAGGAGTTCCCATGAAACTTCATCATCATACTGTTGAACGTAGGAAACTGTGTCATCCTGAGAGAGGACAGTTCCACGGACCGTGTGAAGACTTTTTGTATGGTCCCAACTATACTATGGCCCTTGTTCACTTCTTTCTATGTCTCTGAACACCTTCCCCAATGTCCTAGACAGATTTGAAATCCCCCTCTAAATCCCAAGACAATTTTTCTTCTTCTTTATTTTCCCACTGAAGGAATTTTTCCCCTATTCTTTCATGGAAAAAACTTCACTCACACAAATAAAATGAAAAGTGGAAGGATATTCCCAAAGCTATTCAATCTCCTCCTCTTACAGGGACATCAATCTGCATTTAATTTGCATGTAGTTATTAAAAAAAAAAACTCTTGAAGAAAAACAAGCATAGGGGTGCTCCTGAAGATCACCGAGGCATTTTCTTTTTCTTCCATACATGCTAATGCCAAAATCCCTAGCTTATTGCTATCAGCTCTTATAGCTACCTGCTAAGACAAACCCACATACTTGCTAGCAATGTGACCTTGGATAAGTCACTTAAACTTTGTGAGTCAAGTTCCCCCATCTATAAAATTAAGATTAATAATATTTACCTTAACCTGCTTTCAAAGGGAAGTAAATACAGGAAAGACTTTGTAAACTTAGAGTCTATCTAAACCATAGAATCATAGATTTAGAGTTGGCAGTGACCTTAGAGATTTTGTCCAAACCCTTTTTTGTAGACAAAGACAGCAAAACCCAAGAAAATCGTGATTTGCACAAGATTCCATAGGCCATAAGCACCATAACCAGAATCTAAACCCTAAGCCTTGAATTCAAATCCAGTGGGGTTTTTTTTCTGCCCATTATACATACAACATGTATCACTAAGTATATATTATACTCTATAGAGTGACTACGGTTCTAATTTACTTCTGTGTCATAGTGTGGAAGGGAACTGGGTTCTTAAGGGTTGTGTCACTGGAGAACAAGTTCTGCAGGGTCTTACAAGGAGTTTATTAATACCAGTTAAATCACAAATTCTTCAAGTATTCTTGTTCCTCATTAATCGTTAATTCATAACAAAGGGCAGGATTGGAAGGAGAGTATAGCTAGGTATTATAGTGGATAAAGAAATCAACTTAAAGTCTGAAAGACCTGAATTCAAATCCAAACATTAGATACTTACTAGCTGTGACACTAAACCAGTCACTTAACCTCTGTCAGCTTTAGTTTGCTCCTGTGTAAGATCAAGTTGAAAAATATCACTTTCCTCACAAGGTTATTGTCAGGATTAAGTTGGATGACATATAAAATGCCTTGCAAACCTTAAAACTTAGATAAATGTTAGTTATTATGTTCTTGTTAAATAATGTGATTATATTTAAAATATGCACAATAACAAACATTTTCACAGCAATAATCCTTCCCCAAAAGTCCTACTCATTTCACTGTTTCTTTAAATGTTGAATTTGACCCTTTGTTTTGAAGATGAGAACTAAAGCTTACAGAAATCCCACCCAACTGAAGAACTACAAGTATAGGTGAGTCTGTAATTGGCAGACCAGTAAGCTAAATTCAGAAAAAGCAAAGATTAGAGATTGGGTAATAATTTCTTTTTGATAAAAGCAACTCTTCTAAAGTGCAGAAGTGATGATGCTTATTTAAGTGGGAAAAGTCCTGTCTGTGCTACAAGACTAGATGGAAAGGTTACTACTTAGCCATATCTTTAATATTCCATTTTAACATTGTTTTTTGAGTTATTGATGGCACATCTCCAGGGATGAATACTTGGTTGAGTTATTGGGGCCTGTTTTCTGTTTTGGACTAATAATTAAAAGAGGATTTTTTTTTTTTTTTTTGCTGCAGAGGCAATGTCTAATAGTGGATAGAATAATGTGCTTAGATTTAAAAGGCCCTGAAAATCAAATCCTACCTCTCAGAAATAGTTTGAGCCAGATAAAATTACAGCCTCTCTGATGCCTCAAGCAATTCATCTACCAAGTTCAATGATCTGTGATAGGAGAGAAACTGTTTTAATTTGTTCGTTTGTTTTTGTTTTGTTGGTTTTGTAAGAGGAGCTAAATAACTCTTGAACTTTCTTGAATGAGGGAGTGACATGATTAGTCCTCTGCTTCAGAAGGATTATTTTAACTTTTGTATGCTGGATGGATTAGAGAAGGAAAAGACTAAAAGTTTAGAGATCTCTTTTTTTTTAAATTTATTTATTTAATTTATTTACTATTTTTAGTTTTCAGCATTGATTTTCACAAGAGTTTGAATTACAAATTTTCTCCCCATTTCTAACTTCTCCCCACTCCAAGATGGTATATATTCTGGTTGCCCCATTCCCCTGTCAGCCCTCCCTTCTTTCACATCACTCCTCCCTCATCCCCTTATCCCTTACTTTCTTGTAGGGCAAGATAAATTTCTATGCCCCATTGACTATATATCTTATTTCCTAGTTGCATGCAAAAACTTTTTTTTGAACATCTGTTTCTAAAACTTTGAGTTCCAAATTCTCTCCCCTCTTCCCTCCCCACCCACCCTCCCTAAGAGCAAGCAATTCAACATAGGCCACATGCATATCATTGTGTAAAACCCTTCCACAATACTCATGTTGTGAAAGACTAACTATATTTTGCTCCCTGTCCCTTTTCGAAAGTATTTGTTTTTGATTACCTCCTTCCCCATCTGCCCTCCCTTCTGTCATCCCTCCTTCTTTCCTGTGGGGTAAGATACCCAATTGAGTGTGTATGTTATTCCCTCCTCAGGTCAAATCCTATGAGAGCAAAATTTACTCATTCTTCCTCACCTGCCCTCTCTTCCCTTCGAACAGAACTGCTTTTTCTTGCCACTTTTATGAGAGATAATTTACCCCATTCTATCTCTCCGTTTCTCCCTGTCTCAATATATTCCTCTCTCATCCTTTAATTTGATTTTATTTTTTTTAGGTATCATCCCTTCATATTCAACTTACCCTTTGCCCTCTGTCTATATATATATGTGTGTGCGTGTGTGTGTGTGTGTATACATACATCCATATATATGTACATATACATATATATGTGTGTGTGTATATATGTACATATATATATACATATATATATATGTATGCATGTATATTCCCTTCATCTACTCTAGTACTGAGGTCTCATGAATTATACACATCATCTTTCCATGTAGGAATGTAAACAAAACAGTTCAACTTTAGTAAGTCTCTTGTGATTTCTCTTTCTTGTTTACCTTTTCATGCTTCTCTTGATTCTTGTGTTTGAAAGTCAAATTTTCTATTCAGCTCTGGTCTTTTCCCTGAGAGAGCTTGAAAGTCCTCTATTTTATTGAAAATCCACATTTTGCCTTGGAGCATGATACTCAGTTTTGCTGGGTAGGTGATTCTTGGTTTTAATACTAGCTCCAGTGACCTCTGGAATATCATATTCCAAGCCCTTTGACCCATTAATGTAGAAGCTCCTAGATCTTGTGTTATCCTGATTGTGTTTCCACAATACTCAAACTGTTTCTTTCTGGCTGCTTGCAGTATTTTCTCCTTGACCTGGGAGCTCTGGAATTTGGCAACAACATTCCTAGGAGTTTTCTTTTTGGGATTTTTTTGAGGAGGTGATTTGTGGATTCTTTCATTTTCTATTTTACCCTCTGG
>CM053623.1:132445094-132458407 GCA_028646595.1 Phalanger gymnotis | reverse complement strand
ATAATTTTAAAATTGTCTCTCCTGGATCTATTTTCCAGGTCAGTGGTTTTTCCAATGAGATATCTCACATCGTCTTCCATTTTTTCATTCCTTTGGTTCTGTTTCATAATGTCTTAATTTCTCATAAAGTCACTAGCTTCCACTTGCTCCAATCTAATTTTTAAGTTAGTATTTTCTTCTGTGGTCTTTTGGACCTCCTTATTCATTTGGCTAATTCTGCCTTTCAGGGTATTCTTGTCCTCATTGGCTCTTTGGAGCTCTTTTGCCGTTTGAGTTAGTCTATTTTTTGACATGTTATTTCCTTCAGTATTTTTTTGGGTCTCCTTTAGCCAGTCATTGACTTGTTTTTCATGGCTTTCTTGCATCACTCTTATTTTTCTTCCTAATATTTCCTCTACTTCTCTAACTTGTTTTTCCAAATCCTTTTTGAGCTATTCCATGGCCTGAGACCAGTTCATGTATTTCTTGGAGGCTTTTGATGTAGGCTCTTTGACTTTGTTGACTTCTTCTGGCTTTATATTTTGGTCTTCTTTGTCACCAAAGAAAAATTCCAAAGTCTGAGTCTGAATCTGAGACCATTTTCATTGCCTGTTCATGTTCCTAGCTGACTACTTGACCCTTGAACTTTTCATAAGGGTATGACTGCTTGTAGAGTAGAGAGTACTTTGTCCCAAGCTTGAGGGGCTGTACTATTGTTTTCAGAGCTATTTCTACACAGCAAGCTCGGCCACATCAGTGTTACTCCTCCCCCAAGAACTTCCAACCCTAACTGTGACTCAGATCCAAGCTGGCTCTGCATTCCTGCTCAGATATGTAACTTAATTCCTCCCACCAGGTGTGCCTGGGGCCTGAAGCAACTGCAGCTGTAGCTTTGTAAGCAGCCTCAGAGCTGCACCACCTCTGCTGCCCCCAGGGCAGTGGCCTGTGAACTCCTTTCACTCTGTCCCAGAAGCTTTTCCACTAACCTTCTCTGTTGTCTTTGGTATTTGTTGGTTGGGAAGTCTGGTAAGTGCCACGGCTCACTGATTCAGGGCACTAGGTCCTGTTCAGCCTAGCTCCTGGTCTGGTTGTTCCAGGCATGGCTCACTTCTGCTCTACTCTGCTCCTAGTTCCGTGTGATAGACCTTACACCACAACCATCCACGCTGTCCTGGGCTGTAGCCCTGCTTCCCTCTGCTATTTCATGGGTTCTGCAGTTCTAGAATTTGTTCAGAGCCATTTTTATAGGTGTTTGGAGGGACCTGGGGTGGGGAGCTCACACAAGTTCCTGCTTTCCAGCCGCCATCTCGACTCTGCCCAGTTTAGAGACCTCTTAAGAGGCTATTGCAATAATGCAAGCAATTTTGTGTAATTCAGTTCAATAGATACTTATTAAACACTTACTGCATAACAGGCACTGCACTGATCCATGAGGGGACAAAGACAAAAAGGAAATTGCCTTTGCCCTCAAAGAATGAATTCTGCGCTAGAAATATACAACAGGTACATAGAAAATTAAAGATAATCAGTAAATACCAAAGAATTTGGCAGGGAAAGCATTGACAATTGAAAGAATCAGTAAAGGAATTGTGGGAGTTTTTATTTGAGTTGTACCTTGAAGGACACAGAAGTGAGGAAAGCTGAATGAGTGTAGTAGCCACATGAGTGGAAAATAGGGGTTGGAGACAGGAGATGTAATGGAGACATGAGGTGTTATGGAGATAGATACTACTGGACTTGGCAATTGATTAGAAATGGGAGCTGAGGGAGAGAGAAGTATTAAGTTGACTTAAGTTGGTTTAGCAGGGTGATGAGAAGGACAGTGTTACTCCCAATAGAAACAGAGAATTTTAAAGAAAGATTAGATGTAGAAAAGGAAAAATGCATTCCATTTTGGACACCTTAAGTTCAATTTACCAATGGGAAATTCAAGGGGAGTCATGTAGAAAGCTTTTGGCACTGTATGACTGGCTTTCAGAAGATGAAGGCTAGATATGTAGCTCTGAGATCAATCTGAATACAGGTGTTTATTGGATCCCTGAGAGCTGAACGGGCAGCGTTTGGGGAAGGAAAGGAAGCAGGCCCATGATAGAACCTTCAACAGCAAAAGTGCTTAGGAGGTGGGATATAGGTAAAAATTCAGCAAAGGATACTGAGAAGCAAACTAATGGTTAGAAAGAAAACCAGGAGAGATGCAATGGAGGAGAAACTCTCCAGGAAGAGAAAATAGTTAATAGCATTAATCAAATGATTACTTTTCTCTTGTCTTGCGCCTAACATTTTACTGTGTTTTGATATCTTTGTAGTGATGTCCAGCACTGCTGTTTTTGATTGTAACACTAACATTCTAGGCAAATGTTGATTAGTTTATATGTGTTCCAGAGCAACAGCTGGCCCTGATGTCAACTAAAAGGAATTTGTGCCTTGATAGTCATTCTTAAGTCACTGATAATTAACAAAATTCAATCACATAAAAATATACACACACATATACATATATGTGTATGTATACATATATGTATAAATGTGTTTACTTTTCAGTCACTGAACATGAGCAGTGATTCATTGGAACCAATTACTTCTGTTATATTGATTATGTACTATTAAATATTCCAATTGAAGCTTTCCCATTGCTAGGAGAGAATGAAATAATTCAAAGAGAAGGATTTGCTGAAATTCTTCGTTCAATCCAGTTATGTCACGAAATCTATTAGCTACCCATTTATTCTTTTGTCTATCTTTTTTTTGTCATCATCCCTAAGGAATTTTACCACTTTAGGCTGTCTGAACCTCCCTTTTTAGTTATCGATTAACTCTTCGATGATGGATAAATTTTATTTAATTTCTGATCTTCATCTGTCATTTAGGATATGGGTAGAAATTCCTCATCAAATAAATTATTTTATATACATAGATGAATACGTACATATATATTCACATACATACATCTATATTAAAGACCTGTGATTTTTTCAATGTAGTGAAATCCTGGTGTAGAAACTCTCTCCTAAATGCAAATTAGCAACTCCTCTGTAACTTAAAATCTTAGATAATTCCCTCAGGCCCTGAGAAGTTATTTGCCCTTGGTCATGAGGCTAGTATGTGTCAGAATCATGATTTTAATCCAGGTCTTCCTGATTCCAAGGCCCAAACACAATGAACTATGTTATGTTGCATCTCAGAGTCAAAATATACCCAGACGAGCACAGCATCATTTTCTTTCATTCAGAAGGTACTAAGGTATACCATTGATGACAATGTTTTCATAGATTTTTGTGATCTAAAAGACCTATGCAAGAAGAATGTATATTTAAGTGTTTCTTAGAGCTAAATTCAGAGAAAATAACCCTAAGAATAGCAAAGCATCTATAGGATTTATTGTTCTTCACGTAGTCCCTTTGAGGTTTTGCTGAAAGATATGTATGTTTTTTAGCTCTACTAGGAATTTGGTAACTACTGCATGGTTTCTCACAAAAGAGACACTGTGGTAATA
Organism: Phalanger gymnotis; assembly: GCA_028646595.1. Classification (NCBI taxonomy): domain Eukaryota; kingdom Metazoa; phylum Chordata; class Mammalia; order Diprotodontia; family Phalangeridae; genus Phalanger; species Phalanger gymnotis. Next base: position 132,454,935 of record CM053623.1, on the reverse strand, counting down.
CAAAACTATTTGGTTAGATTTGTTCAATCTGGAAAGAGTAAGAACAAGCTGATCGTCACTCAGTTTGGTTTGCCTGACACTTGAAGTTATATTGAAATAGTTAGGAAAGTGAATCCAACTGGGGTTGAGACACATTGTTTTATTTATCTAGAGATGGATAAACCTTTGAGTACAGTACATAAGTGTTGGTAGGTTCCCATATAGTGATTGGCATATGTTAATGTAAAACCTATGTCTCTTTGTGATTGATTTGTCATATGGAAATGTGGGGCATACGCTTTACATTATGGCTGAGACCTCTTATGCAGAGCACACAGGGAAAGGTTGTTACTGTGGGTACTTATTTACTGATGGCATATTTCAAGTGTGGGCACTCCATTGCCAAGATTTTTTAGTGATAAGCAATTGCAGAAAACTCAGATTTTTGGGGGGTACTTTAGGCATGCAGAGATTTTTTTTCTGGCTGAACAGTTTATTTGGGAGATACGGATGGTTAAATGGTTCTATTTGGTCCTGTATAGAAGGTCAAGTAAGAAAGGAAAGAAGTAGCAGTAGCAATGACATAATCAAGTTTGACATCTTCACGGGGGGGCATCATATTGAAAGATCAGATTTGGACACGATTTATTTAAAAAGTAGATTTGAAGAAAAATGAAGAGATTAGTGAGAAAGGACCTAGGGGGAAAAGGTAGGAAATTTAAAACTATCTAAGTAGCATGGAAACTGCTTATAGGAATATTATTAGAGGCCTGTGAGAGTTACCAGAAAAATAAAATAAAATAAAACAAAGTGAAGAGGTTAGGAGTAGTGGGAAAACCTTTAGTGATCAAAAGACAGGGTATAAAGGCTTAAGGGAAATTTTGGGAACAAAAATCTAAATTGAATTTTTAAAATCACTACCACTATAATAAAACATTCTTCTTTGGATTTTCTAAGTGTAGCTGAAGTAGGAACCCCACTGGAGATTGACTTGGCCTGCTAGTCTACAAGAGTGCAAATGCAAGAATCAAAAGACATTAGTAAGAATGCAGAGAAATTGAATGAGTTCTTTGTGTTATGCCTTCCCTTTAGAGCATGATGGAGAACTATCTACCCTGGAGTTACTTTGTACTATGAATGAAGGTGAAGAATTGTCAGGGCAATCAAAACAAAGAAATGATTGAAACAATATGAGAAATTAAGTGGCCATAAATCACAAACTTCAAATGGCATTCATCTGAAACTTCTAAAAGGAGAAGAATGAAGTAGCTAAGCTACCACCAAAAATGTATCAACACCTTCCATCAGAGAACAGCATATCAAATGCCTATCTAGTCTTTAAAAAACGGCAAAGGAGTTCTTGTATTGTTTAGCTTTCATAAAAACAAAGAAACAAATATTGTAAGCTCCAAAATTATTCATGCTTTCAAATATTCTATAGAATGTTATGGTAGATTTCCATTTTCCAAGAAGTTTATGATTCTAACCAACCTGTTAGATTATTTTGTTCTTGCTAGTGGGAAGTTTGCAATTGTAGAAATGTTTTATTACTTTTGGAAAGAATTTCTCATCACCCAAATTTCCTTTTCTTTTCCATCTCTCTGACTGTGTTCCTTCATGGGATTTCTACTTTGAAACTTATTATCAAATTATTAGACCCACCATGATGGCTTAGCAAGGCAAATATTGTACTGCAGCCTGAAATCATTCAAGATGGTATTTATGGGACTTCAGCTTGGTCTGGCTGACAAGCAATAATTTTATTGTTACAGCATGTGAGGGAACTTTAGTCGTGAAATATCACACTGAGAAGAGTTCAATAAAATCAGTTTGGCAAACTTTCCTTTACAATGCAAGATGTATACCGTTTTTGCCAACCCTCACATACAAAAACTTCTTGCTTGTTTGGTTTATTTTGTGGAGGGGATGAGAAAGGGACAGAAGTGTTTGAAGGTTTGTGCAACACCATGGGGTATGATATTAACATACATTAATGAATGGATTATGATCCTGTCAAAGCTTCCAGTGATGAATATAGGGCCCAATAAAGATAAGGCATTGATTTGCACAAGAGACTGTAGCTCTCTGTTTAATCCTTAGCAGGTGGGCACTGTCCTAGGCTCACCATCTTGCATCACCAGTGAACCTCAAATGTGACCTCTCCAGGGGAAGAAGGGTAATTCATTCACGATGTTTACTTTACCCTAAAACCCTTTTTAGATGGGGACTCCTGACTGTGTGGAATTTTTCTTAGTTAAGAGTGGCAGATGTGTGCTGTGACTGGCATTCTTGAATGACTCTTTAACAATCCCAGTGTATTTGACCTTCACCTAGTTTTAAAACAAAGTCTCCAGAGCTAAAGATTGCATTTGTGCTGTAATATTTGTAAAATTAAATTTTGTTTCTTGGCAGATTTTCACCTGAAATTTAGTTTTATGACAGGGGTTGGTCATATGTTCTCTAGGTCTTAGACAAGAAAGGATCTGTTCTTTCTAGGCATTTTTCTTTGAAGCCAAACTATACAATACCCCAAATCTTTGCCACCTCCCCATCTCTAAGACCTGTATTTACACATATCTTCTGAGATACCTCCACCTATGTATTTCAAGCACACCTCAAATACAACATAAATTGCAACACATCAACTTCTCTCTAAAATACATTCCTCTCTCTTTCTTCCCTATTTTTGTTACTGGGATCATCCTTCCTCCTATCCATGCGGGCTTGACTCAATGAAACAGATTCAATGGCCTTTCTATATGTTTGCTAATTGTATGGACGGGCAATAGTTTTTCTTTCATTTTCTTTTTATTTACGTGTGAATTAAGTCGATCTTTTTTAAGTGGTTGTTGATGTTATACGAGAAAGCTGAACTTACTTATGGAATATGGTATAATCATCACAACATCATCTATATCTGAAGTCCTTCTATATCTATAGTTAATCCCCATCCCATCTGGCCTCTTCATAGCACTTCCTCCTTAATAGTGACTCATACTTTTTAGTGACTATCTCCCCTTGTACTTAACATTTGGAAAAAGTAGATCATTGAATAAGAATTCATTTATCAAAGAATGCCATATAATCCTAATATTTTCATGTGATATTCCCTGTTGGAGGAGAGCCAAATGCATTTTATAACAAACAACCACTAAATACAGCAGGATCTTGTATTCTCTATATCAAAATTTCTTAACCTTTTTTGTGTACCTGGTGGTCTAGTGAAGCTTATGGACCCTTTCTCAGGGCAACATTTTAAAATTTACTTTTTAAATGTATTGTTAAAAAATAAGATTAGACAGAAAACTGGTGCATTGAAATACAGTTATCAAAATACTTTTTTTAAATACACATTTATAGGCTGCAAATCAATGGTGCAATTATATTGATGTAGTCTGTCATATAAAATAATTTTTGAAAACCCACCTTGTCCCCTTTCATATTTTCATCAAAAACCTATAAAAACTTACTCTTCTCATAAAGATTCATAACAAAGAGAAAGAAGCCAAATGGGCCAACATACTTTTTTTTTTATTTATGGCTTTCTTTCCAGTAAATTGATAACATTTCCTTTTTAAGTTTCTTGAAAATAAGTTCAATAGTGTTCTTAAAATGTCACATCCACAAGACATTTCTTCTGTCTTCTTGGTCTAAGCTAGCTTGTCTTCCTATATTTATCCTTTTTTTGTGCCACTTCTACTTCTGTACACAGCACAGTATAGAATAAAGAGTTAGAACTAAATAGAGTTATTCTGTAATTTGATGATGAAAACATTTTGGTATAGACATGATGACAGATCAACTTCATTTTTTAGCTGTTTGTTGTTGTTCCAGTTTCACCTATAAATGTTCTCAAAATAATCTACTTTAGTTCAGTTTTACTCAAGCCATTCTTCAGATTCATTTTCCATGCCACTGTTCTTTATAGTTAGGTACGCCAGTACTGGCCATAATATTCCAATTTCTTCCTCCTCCACAATATGTTGCAAAAGCTTACATTATTTTCTAGTGTTGTCCTTGGATATTTTGTCTCTTTACTTAGAAGTCGTATTTTCTGACAAAGGCAGTTTCTGGGCTCTTTTGGCCTTCTTATTGTGACAGAAATTTATTTTTGTCATATAAGACACATTTGTCAATAAGACACAAAATCTTATTGTGTAATAGAAATTTCTATATGAAATATTGAAGGCCTATAGCAAAGTATTTTTCTTTGTCTATTTCACATTTTAAGTGTAAGAGTGTGTTTGTTGTTGTTCAGTCATTTTCAGTCAGGTCTGACTCTTCGTGGCCCCATTTGGGGTTTTCTTGGCAAAGATACTGGAATGGGTCACCATTTCCTTCTCCAGCTCATTTTACAAATGAGGGACTGCGGCAAACAGAGTTAAATGACTTGCTCAGGGTCATGCATCTAGTAAGTGTCTGAGGCCAGATTTGAATTCGGCAAGATGAGTCTTCCTGACTCTAGGCCCGGTACTCTATCCACTGTGCCAGCTAGCAAATAACTTACTTGAATAAGTCGGGTTGGCACTATTGTAAACAGTATAAAGAATGCTATTATCTCTGTCCCTTCTATAAAAGCAAATGATCTGACTATGCACACTTATTTTGAAAATGGCTCTTAAATCAATAACCTATTTCCTATCTATTAAGATAAAGTCAGTTTCATTATTTGTGATTTTATTTTTACTAGCCACAAACGGCACCTTCTCACAACATTCTTGACAAAGGATTGATGATAAAGAGGCTGGAGGTTATACCTACCTTTAAACTAAAGTCCATGAATATCCATCTAGTATCTATTTATCTCTTTGCCTTTCTGACTCTTGGTCTTTCTATCTGTTGGTTTGGATTATCAACTCACAGAATTCCTTTGCTCTTCCCACGTTGCAACACGTGTTGGTGTTTAAGCAGTAATTGTCTTCATTGTGGTCCTTTTACCTATATTCATCATGAATTCTGCAAAACAAAGACAAATAGTCCCACAAAATGATGTTTCTCATTTCCTTCATGTATAACATCAAGCCACTACTATCAATTTCTTTGACTCCTGAGACCCTGTGAGCTATTTTAAAGCCAGATGGGTGGTTGAGTAAATAGTGCTCTTACTTTGGAGACAGGAAGATATAAGTTCAAGTCCAGCATGAGACTGTTACTATCTATGTGACCCTGTCAACTCATTTAACCTTTGTCTACTTCCATCTCCTAAGGTATAAAATGGGAAGAAGAAGAATACCCATCTCACAGATTGTTGTAAAGCACCAAGTCTTTCCTCCATTTTCCCTTTTTAGGAATATTTTATTTTTCCTGATGATAATCTGTAGAGAGGCCCTGCTCAAACTTCTTCACTTATTCTTTTAGGAGGGAGACTAGCCAGTCCAGTAGGCACATATCGAAGTCTTTTGGACGTAACAGAAATGAAATCATTACACATACTGCAAATCACTGAAAAACTGCCCCTTCTCTTGAAGGCTGCTAGAAATGATATCTCCAATTCTTTTCATTCTTCTTAGTAGCCCTCCTAAAACATAATGCTGTAGCCATTTGCTTGTGGGGGTCTTCATCATCAGAGCTTTCAATTTTCTTACCTACTTAGGATCTCATCATTACCCTGAAAAGCACATCCAATTTCTTTTCCTTTCTTTTCCAGATCTCTTACCTGACCACGCCAAATTATCTTTTGCTTAGCTTTCTGATTCAATCCATCAATTAAATAATAAGCATTTCTTAAATGCCTACTATAGAACAAGCACTGTGTTAGGTGTCAGGGATACAAATGCAAATTGAAACAAACCCAGATCTTGATGAGCTTTACAAATAAGTAAATATAGTATACAGACAAAATAAATATACAATGATGGGAATAGGTGACAAGCAGTTGGAGGAATCAGAAAAGGGAATCTTGGTTATATCACTTCAACTAAAAGTTTAAAGGAACCAAGGGTTGTAAGAGGCAGAAGTCAGGAGGAAGAAGAATGATGAGAAACAGGGGTGGATGAGAGGGCATGGTCTTTATTCAATTATCTTCATCTCGTGCTTGACTCCATCTACTTCTTTGCCTCTTCAAATCTTCTTCATCTCCTTTGTAGAAACTCCCGAGCTTTCTCATCTTCAACTACAGATGTTGTTCTACTGTCACAATGGGAAAATCTCAGTATGTGTAGCAAGAGGAACTAGGTTCAAAGTCAAGCTGTGCTATGTACCACCCATGTGACCCTGAGCAAATAAATCACTTATTCTAAGCCTCAGTTTGGACTAAATTATCTCTTCTGAGCTCTCAGTGTCTGAACCTAAGATAGCAACAAGATCTCAGTGACCAAAATATATTTACCTTCAGGTTTTTTATAAAATAAGTGCTCATCATGTGTACTTCAATATGGGATGACCAACTAACCAATGAAATTCTGTGTCATGTTGCTTTTAAATGTGTGATAAAACCAGCTACAGTAACTCCTTTGTTTGCTTCTTCAAGGAGAATCTATGCGCTTTTAGCTTCGACTTTCTTTTATCTTCTGGTTTCATTTATTGGAAGAATGTCAACCCAGATTTGATTTTGTCCTAATAGCAATAGATCTACTCAGTCATTGAATAAGAATCTCACATTTAAAGGACCAAGAGTTAGTACTTATGGATTGTCTAAAAACCATGTGACTCAGCAACCTACAACCCCTCTTCTGTCTCTGCACAAGTAGAAGTGTGTAACATATGACAAAGGAGGACTTTGCATTTTTTCTCTATCCCATGGGTTGCAATGGTGAAATAATTTATCCCTGTAATGGCCTAACAACTGGATCAGGTTCTCCATAAATTACCAGGCTGGTCCTTTGAAAGAAAACACTATCTGTCACCAGAACTATACTCAGATCCTTCCCAACATGGATAGGCCTGTCAGAACTTAATCGTTATTGGCATAGCTTGCAAGAACCTATTGTTACCTCTAAACCATGATGTGGCAATCATAGAAGGAATTTTTTGGGGGTGGCAAATTATAACATATTTTAAAATGACTAGCCATTAAAGAATAGCAGTATTTAAAGCTGAAAAGGATTTAGAAGGCATTTATTCAAACTTCTTCATTTTACAGAAAAATAACTGATTCCCAAAGAGGGGAAGTGTCTTATCAATGGTGAAAATTTTGTACTTAAACATTTCCTCATGGATGGTTCTATACTCTGTACCCTTTCAACTAGAGCCATGATTTTGCATTCTTTCTCATAGCCTCAACATAGTTTGTCCTGAGCATAGTATGCCAGGGAAAAAGCCAATATATATCAGAACAGGGCTTGAATCTTGATATATTCATGAAGGCTTCCCTATTGCTTGAATATTAGCAGATTAGATAATTAGCACAATTAGCACAAGGACATATCCCGATTGTTCTTTAATTAAAATTCTTTGCACGACAGAAATAATAGTAAATTCAAATTCCCTTTTATTTAGCACTTTACAGCTTTCCTTATAACAACCTTTAGAGGTCCTTTGTAGACATAGAGTTGGAAGGAATCTAAAAAGTCCAAATTTTTCAAAAGAGCCTCAGAGAGGTTAAGTAACTTGCTCAATGTCACACAGGTAGTAAGTGGCAAAGCAAGGATTCAAACTCAGGAAGAGGCACTCAAAGTTCAGCATTCCAAATTTAGCACTCTTTTTGTACAGCGCCATGGACCAAAAGTTTTCATATATTCATTCTGGTTATCTTTCTATGGTACAATTACTATTCAGCTTTTGGACCAAGCACCCTTGGAAGGTTTCAGAGATATCATAAGGAGTCCCTGATTATACAAGTTCTAAGCATTGTACTTTTCATTTCTATATATTTTTTTTATTTCTATATAATTTAAATGAGATATTTCTTTTTTATTACTATTTTTCAAAAGTAGGTTGATGTTCTCACAATAAATGAAATTAAAATGCTGGTATTCCTGAATTCTTAGAAGCTTTTAATCATAAATTTCTAAATTATTAGATATTAATTGTTCAGTGACCACATGTTGGAGTCCAATATATACTTTTAACTTTAAAAAGTGTATCTCATCCTTGAAAAGGTTGATGACCATTTGACAACATCTCAGCGTATGCCCAGAGTATGCATACATTGACCAGAAAGATCAGTGTTAGGTACATTACTCATTGAGTCTCTATAGCTAAGTAGCCCAATGACTGGGGGGGCAGTAATTCAACTTATTTGATCTTCTGTTTTCTCATTTATAAAAGCAGAAAATAATACTTGTACTGCCTTCCAACCATAGGATTGTTTGAGGAAAGATAAAGTGTTATGTATATTGAGTTTATTTTAAAGAACAGTGGGGATATGTATGCCTTTGTGCTAATTATGATTAATCAGCTAATATCCAAGTAGTGAGAAAGAACAATCATAAAATTAATAATACTTCTGTTTAGATGCCAGTTTCAAGGCCTAAGGTGATTTATATCCACATGTTTATTTTGATTGTGCAATATTTCCATGTGGAAAAGTTACCTCAAAGTCCCTCCCTGGTGCGGAATGTATTTCTTATACTATTTTACCATTTTTAAAAGTTCTTAAAGTTTCATTTATTAATTGTACTCTAATAAAAAGCTGTGGGATAGCTAAAAGGAGCACTGGATTTTGAGTCAGACAAACTAGTTTTTGATTCCATACTGTGAGACTTAGTACCTCTGTGACTTTGGGCAAGTGACAATCTCTCTGGGACTCTGTTTTATCATATGTAAAAATTGCAGGAGATAGTAGATTAGATGGCCTCTAAGTCTATATTTTAGTTTTAGACCAGATGACCTTTTTCGTGTCTCTTTTGGGATGCTGACAAACCTCTGAGGAAGTCATAATCAATGAATACCTAGATGAATGATTTTCAACTGTTGTTTAATCAGTCATTCCCATGGTGGATGAAAAAAAAAGTAGGGAGGGAGAAGAGAAGCCACATATGAGACTGGGCAGTACTCGTGTTATTCTTATGTTCCATTTTGTTTCTCTGTGTAATGACTAGTGCTTTCACATAATTAACTCACTGTATAAAAAATGCTTGGTATATCATGGACCCTTTGAATTAGATTCTCTGTATTTCAGTTAAAATACCACTTGCTACTCTCTTTAATGTATAAAACATAGAAAATACTATTCTATTGCAAGATTCATCTCTCTAGCTCTGGAATGCCTTCAAATGGAAAACCTTGAAATTCTTTTCTCCTTTCTTTTGTCATGATTTTCATTTAAATATACACATGTTCAAGGTCCTAGGCATCTCAGCAGTGTATCACATCATTAGGTTTCCTATGATAGGTATCCTAAATTTCATTCTTCAGAAGAAAAGAAATTATTTATTCAGCAGAAGAGAATGATATATTTTTTGAAATGTCTTGGCACTGTGGCAATTAATGACTTCTACTCAGCTATCTGAAAAAGAAAGAAAAAATTCAGTTAATTAACAGGGTTTTATTTTTTTTTACTCTTCCCTTACAAACAAGGTTAAAAGATGATTTGTTTTGATTTACCTAATTCATCTAGTTGTTTCAATACCATGGAAATAAAACTTTTTTTTCCTCTTTAAGTAGAACAATGAATTAAGGGCTTTGAAAAGTAAAACTATCAATATCCAATTTTCTTCTTCCAGATTCACATAAATATATCTTTCAGAGGTCTCTTGGGGAAAAAAGCACAAATAAACTCTTTTGGTATAGAATATGTCAAATTTCACACACTTTCTTTTTTTAAATTTTTATTTATTTTTTTAAATATGTTTAGTTTTCAGCATTGATTTTCACAGGAGTTTGAATTACAAATTTTCTCCCCATTTCCACCCCCCCTCCCATTCCAAGATGGCATACACTCTGGTTGCCCTGTTCCCCAGTCAGCCCTCCCCTCCATCAC
>CM053623.1:132386092-132444594 GCA_028646595.1 Phalanger gymnotis | reverse complement strand
TTTCTTGGAGGTTTTTGTCATAGGCTCTATGACTTTGTTGACTTCTTCTGTCTGTATGTTTTGGTCTTCTTTGTCACCAAAGAAGGATTCCAGAGTCTAAGATTGAATCTGGGTGTGTTTTTGCCGCCTGGCCATGTTCCTAGCCAACTTACTTGACCCTTGAATTTTTCAGTGGGGTATGACTGCTTATAGACTAAAGAGTTCTATGTTCCACACTTGGGCAGATGCGCTGCCTCACCAGCACTCCTCCTTCCCCAAGAACCCCCAACCCAGACTGGGCTTAGATCTTCAGCAGGCTCTTCACTCCTGCTCTGATCCACCACTTAATTCCTCCCACCAGGTGGGCCTGGGGCCAGAAGCAACTTCAGCTATAGTTCTAAAGCTGCCCCACCTCCACTGCCCCAGGGGCACTGGAACTGCAAACTCAGTCACCATAGCTTTTCCCACTAACCTTCTCTGTTGTCTTTGCTGTTTGTGGGTTGAGAGGAAACTGCTGCAGCTCACTGATTCAGGGCACTAAGGCATGCTCCACCTGGCTGCCAGTCTCGTTGGTCTGTGCCACCCATGCTGGGCTCTGCTCTGCTCAGCTCTGTCCCCTCAGCTCCCAGCTCTGGGATAGACCTTACCCAGAGACCATCCAGGCTGTCGTGGGCTGCAGCCCTGCTTCCCTCTGCCACTTTGTGGGTTCTTCAGTTCTAGAATTGGTTCAGAGCCATTTTCTATATGTTTTCGGAGGGACTTGGTGGGGAGCTCACGCCAGTCCCTGCTTTCCAGCCACCATCTTGGCTCTGCCCCCCCCAAATTTCACACACTTTCAATGGACTTTTGAACTCTGCATTGGATCTGGAAAATCCTGTATGACCACTGTCCTTACTGGCATCATCATCATCATCATCATGATCATCATCATCCATCAGTTCCTGTCAGTACACACCCTATTGAACCATAGTATTAATAGTACAGGGTTAGACAGAAAAATTTCCTGAAATTTTAAAATTATAGAAAAGAACTTCCTTCTGAATTAAGGTCAATAGAAAAATACACTTCCATAGGAGACTATAGGACCTCCCTCTTAAATCACTTTGGATAGTTTTAGGATAAACCAATGGCAAAAATATATAACGTGGTAAGTTATCACATATTAAACTCTAAGGAGCATTATGATGCAATGGATAGAGGTGCTGACCTTGGAGTCAGGAAGCCCTGGGTTCAAGCCCTTTCACTTAAGTTTTCAATGTCCTAGGAAAATTTCATAATATAAATTACAAATAAGTTTCCCATCTATGAGAGTGGAGAGAATTCCCATACTGCCTCCCTAAATAGATGAAATGACAGATCTGAGAAATAAACATTCACTAAATTAAATTTGCTCGGTGACACCATGTTCTTACACTAAAATAATTGTGTATATTTGGTGTTTAAAAAATTCCAGAAGAAACAATGCATCTCAAAGGGAGTTTCATTCCCACTATTTCCAAAAAGAAACTATTAGTTGGTACTGTTTTTTTCCAAATATTTTTAAAAGGTAGAATCTAAATATTTGCCCAAAACTAGGGGGTTTTAGTCCCCTTGTTATTTAAACTTGATTTCATTATTAAATTTTTATATGTGTTTCTAATTACTGACACTACACCAATATTTTCATGTATAAAATGTCTTTCAAAGCCAAATCGATAGTCGAACCTATTTCTAAATACTAATTTTTGCCCTTTCCCCCATGCAATGATAATTATTATCATTATATTAAATATTACAAAGTGACCATTAATAACTTATTTTGAGTTTTCTGATAACTTTTGAATCCAGTGTCTCAAAAATTGAGATGTCATTGATCATTTCCCAGAACAAACCCTATTCAAAGATTGGTGAATAACTAAGTTAGCTTATCTGAATACTGCCAAAAGAAACAAACAACTCAGAACCTAAAGATCTTCTTGTCAGCCAGGCAAAATTGGATATTAGATTGCTAAAAAAAGGGTCATGTAAGAGAAAATTTGAGTTGGATCCTAGAAATATAGAACTAGGAATACAAACTGCTTATTCTCATTACCTGTATGAAAAAAAATAACAGACAATATCCAAAAAACATTAACATCAACTCGAAGGTGTGCAATTTTCTTTTCAAATTCATTTTCCAAGTACTTAACTTTAGAGTGAAGAAGTTATTTTATTCTTCCTCAGCAGCTTTTCTCAGTGTTCTTTTTAACTCTAACATTTCCAGAAAGTTTTTTTCCCCTCCAGTGCAGATTCATTTCCATCATCACAAAAGGGGACTATAGACCACACAGAGTCTGCATATTTTTCGGTATTTGTGTTCCTTTTCATCTTCACCTACCTTGATGCACATATCAAAGCTATAATTGTTTGCCAGCTAGCAAAATCTAATGGCTCCCCCTGGTTAAAAGCTGTCAACAGCAATCAATCCAGCAGTGGGCCATTGCCTGAAATATAGAATTGCATATGGTTATATTCCTTGGTGAGCTACAAGCAAAAATATTTTAAAATGAAAAGTCTTAGCCAACCCAACTCAAATGACAGATGACCAGTGAAGACTTGGCTTTTTTGCTTCCCTGTAGGGTAGAGGATGAAGCAAGACATCCCAACTTTCTAGCCTGATTTTCTGTCCTTTGCTTAATGGTGTGGCAAAATCTTGAGTCTTAGACAGTATATCCTGATTTATTAGGTGTCCGAAAGTAAACCTGTGCTCCACAAGGTATAAAGAAAACAGACCTCAAATGGTCACTCCAGATTTCCTGTTCAGCATAAAGGCTGTTAAATTCATTAGGGAATCCAGCAAAGAAAAACACAGTCAGTATCAAAAACATGTCTGATCCCAAAGCTATAAAATGCCACTTAAGAAATTCCAAAATGTGTGATTTGTTTAACATTCATGTTATCTGTGTGATATTGTATAATCTTGGTGACACCCTGCAACATCATAACTCTAAAGATCAAACCAGTCATTTAGCCTCATGCTGAGCTTCCCATCCAGTGCTAATTAGGATCCTCATCTTTGTAAAACCATACATATTTTTGGCATTAGAATGGTTTTTCCACTTGTGGCACAGCTTATTTGACAATGTCTGTGTCAGAAGTCACTAAAGTAGTACTGCTTTTATTTCCATCATGATTCCTTCTACCCTTTCACCTGCCTGCCAGAATTCCTCTAATAATTCCTCAGAAAGAAACCCAAGAAAAATTTCCCATTATCTCAGTTTACAACCATTCAAGTGTAACCGGAGTAAGAACAGAATCTTCACCCGGTAGTTGTCACCCTCTTTCCAACCTCTGTTTTAAAAAAAAACGAAAACCCAAAAAAGATTATAAAACTTTCTCAAGTTGAAAGTAAAGGTCACAGGGAAAAATATTGCCCGTTTGTTAGGCCACAGAGTACTTTCCTTGGAGAATGAAGTGTGTGGTTAATACTTACATCCTATATCATAGAATAAATAAGAGGAAGACAGCAGTTGGAGAAGAAAACTCCAAGGAGATAATAAATGTCCATTTCAAAGAAGAGGCTTATGTCTTATGTCCATATTTAACCACAAGCACAGCATGGTATTGCACAAGAAGAGGTTATAAGCTTATGCTGCTGTCTTTCAGAAGAGACATAAAAATAAGGTTCTGACAGTGTGTTGATTAAAAAAATGGAGTCATCTCTTCTTTCTAGTGGAAAAAACTTCCTTGCATCAGTAGCAAAGAGAGTTACTTTTTGCTATATAGTTTGAAAAATTCATCAATTACTTGATAATACCTGAGGATGAGAATTGCTACTGAATTGCACATTGTTCCATTTCAAAGGCAAGTTGCCATCACATTGGATCTAGCACTATCATTGACCAGAATACACCATTTATGCATGATGTTAAAGCACATTTGCTGTACTTAGAAATGCATTGGAACACTATGGGTTTACTACAAGCAGGACAATATGTTTTGGGTTGAGTGGATCCATTTTTTTCTGACCCGCAGCTCCTTGGCTTGGTGAAACTAGTAATGTGTTTTGTCCATCATAGTTTCTCTTAAGATTTGTTAAATTCTCTGGGTATCAAATGATCCTTGACAAGCATTTTTTTATTATTGTTTTTACACCAATGTATACTTTCAAGCAGAAGTGTTTCTGATTAATAAAAACACTATGTTGTCCAAGAATCCCTTTGAGCAACCCAGTGAATTCAGTTTTCTTTGAACCAAGAAATCACCTTTTGCCAAGAATAAATGGAACAAAAACTTCAAAGATGTATATTTTCTCTGAAACTTTCAAAGCTTAAAAAACTCTGGATTCAGCAAAAATACCTTCTTCCATGGTTAACAATTGCATAAATTTCTACTCATCTTCTTGTCTCCATTTAGCATACTGAAATATGTTTATTGTACATACACCAATATAATAACAAAACTTTTAATTGAACCATGATCTCATCAACATAGGAAATTTATGTTGAGGTTAAGTGATTTGGCCAGGGTTTCAGTCAATGTGTGTCAGAGACAGGGCTTGAACCCAGTCCTTGCTTACCTTGAGGGAAGCTTTAAACAATGGGACATATTGCCTGAATAATACTTTACCACCATCCATTTCTAGGTATCCTAGGCTGTCAAGAAGGGCTCTACCACAAACCAACCTGTTAAACAAACAGTGTCATGGTAGGTAGGACTGAGTATATAGATTTCCCAAGTCTTTAGTCATTGTCTGTGTTGGTACTGATGCTAATAGTCATTGATGCTAATTCCATCTGTCTCAGACCTCATGAGGGACAGTGCTACAGTTTGAATCAGCCAGGCATCAGGTCCCAGGGAAATTTCTGACCCTTTAAACTTGGGAATCCTTTCATGTGGTAGGTCTGCAATTTGGATCAAGGATTATTCATCTGTGGCTGGGGCAAGTTTCAGCTTAGAACTTCCACTTTCACTTGAGAAACAGGTAGGACAGGCAGATAAAGGATGGGGAAGGGAGATGATAATTAATCATCCACAATATGTGCTGCTTAATTTCATCTTAGTCCTTTCAAGTACACAATGCACCGTTGCTACTTCTTTCTCATTTTCCTTAAAAAGTTCAAAAAGATAGTGCAGTGTACATAGAATTTGTTGGACTTGAAATCAAGAAAACCTGAGTTTGAATCCTATCTCTCACTTAAACTCTCTGGCACTCAGTTTACTCATCTGTCTCGTAAGAATAATAGATTGGATCTATAAGTTCTGTTCCATGTCAAAATCAATGATTTTTTTTTTGCAGGATCTTGGATAAGAGAAAATGCACATTGCTGGGCTGGCATATTTAATGTTACTAAAGAAACTTGCTCATTACAAATATAGGCACACCATTTGACCTTGTGTCATGAGTAAAAAGGGAGTGTTTTAGTTCTGCTTCAATGACCAGTGATCTTTGATGTCTTTGCAAGATTACAATGGAAGATTTTATAAATTTTCACACATACACCTCTAGCCTTTTTTCTGGGACTCAGACCCAGCTTGCCTAACTACAAACTCTATCACTTTGATTCTAGGCAGAGATAGAGAGTCCTCAGAGTTATACATTCTGACAAGAGGCAAATAAATTTGGTCTGGGTCTCATTCTCATCACCAATGATTTCTTCTCCTAATCAAAATTTTCTCTAGACATCCACTGGAAAAGACAGACTTAGGCCAAGACACTTGCTCTGCAGAGAAGCATAGCAAAAAGTCTCTTTTCTCTATACAGAGCTCTAATACAGTCTTGTAGGAGGGGCCTGATTTTCCCTGCCTGCTCCTGTGCTCCCACCCAGCTATGCATTTAATGACATTTCATTTAAAGGGAAAAGGAATAGAACAGAGGTGTAATTGGTTATAAGTAACTTCCCAGTGAGGAAGCTTCTATAAAACTTTCCATGTTGGCCCTTTCAATGCAATTTATAGTCTTAGAGTTTTCTAAAGAAATGAGAAATTAAGTGATTTGATGAAGGTAACACAATATTTGATCGTGTGGATAGAGATAGAATTTGAACCCAGGTCTTCCTGGCTCCAAGTCTGGCTCCTATCCACTGCATTACATTGCCTCTCTTCATTTAAAGATGACAACTAAATGATCCACACAAAATGAAGACCCCAAAGAGATCCGTGGCAAATTTAATATGTGTGACCACCATTACAGAAGCCTCTAGTGAAACAAATAAGCCAAACGAAACCAAATGCTCTACTTTATTTTTTGATTTAAAAAAATTATCCACTAATTTGAGGTAGAATTATTTTTATTCTTATCTATTTCTAGTTTGATAAATAGATATTTGAAATTCAAAGCCTACCAAAATATTGACATAAAATTACACATAGTACTTTTAACAAAAAATGTTATTAAACAGTCTGCTCTTAATACTGGGAAAATGAAAATATCAAGAGAAGATAAAAGCTTATACCCAATTAACCAAATGTTAAATATTCGTCTGTTTTAAAATTTCAAATGACATATATAGCACGAGGCCTCCACTTAGTAAATTATAAGTTCAGGAAAAATGTTGGTCATAATGTACTTAACTAGGAGTGGTATGATAGTGAGTATCAAAATTATTTAAAAGCGTGAGTATTATTTCTCAATATGTTTCTTCATTTAGATAAGAAAATATGCAAGAAACCAGGAACCAAGTATGACCTGGTTTCAACATGTCCTCCCCTAACAAGATAGCAGGTCAGTAGTGAAAGCTTACAATTATGAAATTGTACAGTTTCTAACTATAATACATTTCCACAATCACAGAGTAAATAAGTTTTGTAATCTGATGATTTTAATTTTTTTCCCTGTAATATTCTTTAAGGTCATACTGTCTAGCAGCTCTCGTAGTTTAATCTGGTCAAGGCATGTTAAGACAGATAGCTGATTAAAGTGTCTACTAATTACTCAAGTACAGCCTTAAAATACATTGCAACATATCCATGTATTAAACAAACGTTTAGCTATAACTCATAGACATTTAAGTCATTTCCGTTCATCTGATGATCTTAAATTAGAAAAAAATGGTATCCCCATTCTTTGTCTGCCTCTCCTTCCTCTGTCTTCTTTCTCTTACTCTTCTGTCTCTCTCCCTGTCTCTTTGCTGTCAGTCCATTTGTGTCTTTGAGTCTCTCTCTCTCCCACACATACATAAACTTACTCGTTTTCTCTTGTCTGAACTATAACAGATGTTTAAGTTCAAAATTTAAACACACAATGAACAAAAGACATAGAAGAATAATACAAGAGTAGAAAAACAAAGATATAAAAAAGAGTTAAGTCATTTTTGTTTGAGATCTTACCTTCTTCCAGTTTTAAATATTTAACCCTATGAATTATAAATATATTTTAAATAGAAGATGAAGAAAATGATGACAAGAATTTGTATGGCTATCTTCTTCCTTTTTTGCTGTTGTTCATTTACTTGGTAGATACTTTCTTCTCTTCCTCCTTTCTTCTTCCTTTTTCTTTCTTTTTTCTTCCAATTTTTCCCATCTTCAGTCATGGATAGATAAGGGGAAAAAAGTTGGGTTATTTTTAAACTTCTTTTTTCACCGGCTAACTTGTCCCTCTGTTCTTAAATTCAGAGTGAAGTATGAAAATTGCTTACCTTCTCTTGAGGGGCTTTAGGATGCCATGAATGCATCCTAAATTGCTTTTAAATGGTCATAGATTTTTTTACATTACCAGTTCAGTGACATAATTGATTATTAGCCCCAAAAAGTTGCTGTTGCCATTTATTAAACTTAAAACATTGATAGATTTTATTTAAAAAAATACAAAAAAATATCATATTATACCATATAATAATCTGTATACAATGAACTATGGAGAAATAACACAAATCTTAGAGTCTTTAAAGCTCAATGATTTAGTTTAGTTTATACGGGTATTTCAAATTTTAATCACAGCCCCTTCCCAACCCCCAATCCCCACCTCCAATTCTGCTGCTACCACCAAGGAAAACATTTTAAAATATGTGTCTTTATACCGTCTCCCTCTGCTTGCCAAATTGAAAGCAACAACTACTTTCTATCATTTTTCTCCCGTGGAATGGTTGTGCAAAGAAAAATAGCATTATGAATTCTTTGAATTTTTTTTTTACTATACTTTCTTTCCTAAACAAAGTAGGGATTACTAACATATATGTTCTCAATAAATGTGAGAGGTATTATAAAAATGTAATAAAATTTTCTAATCAATGTTATTCTTTGAAGGGAAAATATATTACTAGAATAATAAAATTCTTTTGTTAAAACAGCTAATACCATAAAGGCATGTATAATAAATTATTTTATGAATAGC
The DNA here is from genome assembly GCA_028646595.1 of Phalanger gymnotis. Lineage (NCBI taxonomy): Eukaryota > Metazoa > Chordata > Mammalia > Diprotodontia > Phalangeridae > Phalanger > Phalanger gymnotis. The sequence goes on along the minus strand of CM053623.1, from coordinate 132,436,325 downwards.
TATGATAGTTTATTAAATTTTCAAGGATATTCTTATTATATTTTGAACTTTTTAAAGGTCAATTAAAGGTCTGAAAATTGTCCTTTCATTATTCTCTCTCTCTCTCTCTCTCTCTCTCTCTCTCTCTCTCTCTCCCTCTCTCTGTTTCTTTCTCTTCTTGAGAGTAAAAGTAATGCATCTAGGAAGATAGCTCAGCTCTTTGCATTGATTTGTTGGTTTTTTTGGACATTATGTACCCTTTCTGTCATTTGTCGCCTTCTTTATTAGTCTTCTTCACTAATATCTTTCATACTTTTGTTACCCTTTCTCTCTCTTTTCTTCAGGTTTTAGCCTAGGTTATAAAAAAGCAGCAGTAGTCTATGACAATTACTAATATCCCCAGAAGTGCAATTGAGAAACAACTGAAGCCAGCATTCCTTGGACAACATCTGACAGGAAAAAAATCTATTGGCACAAGTACTAGTGATGCTTTTTTCCCGCATCTAGCTCTGTCACCCTAATGAACAATAGCTCCCGGGTGTGTTACAATAGGCTGGTGTCCATTTTCAGCATCGAAAATGTCTATACCAATAATGGGAGCAAATCATTATAAATTCCTTATGGCTACTGTATATTTGGACAGCTATTGGACTTGTGATTATATTAAGTGTCAGTATGACCAAAACATTGTTTTGTCCTTCTGGGAAGTTTGACTACTAACTAAATTGTTGGGATTTTTTGTTTCTTTGTCTTCAAAAATCAGTATATGTCTTTCAGAATGATCACTCATTTTTAAAAAGTATGTTTTTTTTAATAAACGGAGGTAAGTGAAGTTTTGTCATCTTCCCCCTCCTTTTGTCCTGCTTCCATGTGTTTTAAATAAAGAGACTCACAAGCTGACTTTAGGCTGAACACTCTCAAGTGTCTATTAGTTTAAGGATATAAGCCAATGGAAACTAGGAGGAGGTCCCAGAATCCTATTATCCAGTGCACTGTAAGATATGAATTTGAATCAGATATTCCATTGGGGTGAATATAAATATATAATGCTAAAAGTTATTCAGCCAAAAATATTAAGTACTAATTATTATATATACTATAGTATATATTATTATATACTAATATAAGTATTAAGTACTTATTATATTGGAACTTTAGAAATCATCTACCCAAGCCCTCTCATTTTATACATGAATAACTCTTTGTTTCCAGATTCTCTCTGTCTCTGTCTCTCTGTCTGTCTGTGTGTGTGTGTGTATGTGTGTCTGTATGTATGTCTCTGTCTCTCTTTCTCTCTTTCTGTCTGTATCTCTGTCTCTCTCTTTCTCTCTCTCCCTTCTTCCCCATCTACATGTAATACTATCTATATATACATCTATATATAATAATACTATATGTTTGTTGAATCTGTACCTTTGGCCTATAAGTATAGGGAAATCTCAAAGGTGGGATACTTTTTACAAAGGCAGATTGGCAACGTTGCTATAATTTATCATCTTAAAGTCATGTCTGGGGGAACTGAGAGTTTATGATTTGTCCAGGATCACTCAGTCAGTATGTGTTAGAGGAATGATTTAAGAGTAGGCCTTCATGAATCTAAGCCCAGCCTTCCTTCCCTCAGTTAACCCACACCACCTCTCATACTGAACATAGACGGCACTTCAACGGTGCCTTAGTCTTTATAAAGCACTTTACATGCATTGGCTCCTCTCAACATCACCTAACTATAGGTGTTTCCAAAAGCCTCTGTCCTAGACTGTTTCTGCCTTACTATGCACTTTCTTTCTCGGTAACCTCATCAGCTTCTCTGGGTTTAATTATCGCCTCTAGTAGATGACCCTGACCTATTTATCTGACTCCAATCCCTCCTCTGAATGCATCATAACTGCCTACCAGACATTTTAAATTGGATGTCTCAGAGACATCTCAAATTCAACATGAACAAAATGGAACTCTCTCAAATGTTTATACTTCCCTATTTTTATCAGATACCACCATTTGCCCCCATTTCCATAGTAAAAAACTAAATGTTGTCCTCAACTCCTTATTCTCATTCACCCCACAAGTCCTATCAGTTGTCACACATTGATGTTTCTCCTTCTATAAGGTCTTTCCCACATGAATTTTTCCTCTCTCCTCACACATTTACCACCTTAACTCTGGTACTTATTACCAGCCTCTCAGCTAGATTATTTCAAAGTCCCCATAAACTGTCAAAATTATTTTCCTTTAGTGCAAACATGACAATGTCACTCTCTTACTAAATGAACTCAAACCTCCATATTGCTGATAGTTCGATGGAACTTTAAAGCCTTTGATAATCTTGCTCCAGCAGCTAGCCTATCATCTTTCCCTCTTTACTGCATATCATTCCCCTCCAACTCTCTGAGATCCTAACAAACTGCCTTCTTTCTGTTCCTCTTTCATGGAATCCCATCTCTGTGCTTTTTTGCTGGTCACATTTCATGCCTGTAATGCACTCCCTTCTCACCTATTTCACAGAATCATACTTTTCCTCCCAGACACAGTAGCCGCATCACCTATTTAAAGCCTTTCCTGATACCCTGAATTGCTAGTGCTATCCCTCCCAGATTCCTCTGTGTCTAATTACTTTGTATATGTATTTACTCTCTTCATATTTATGACATATATATATATATATATATATATGTACTTATCGTCTCCCTCATCAGAATGTAATCTCCTTGAGGGAAGGGACTATTTCATTCTTTGTGTTTTTTCTACCCTTCTCCTAGTGCAGGGCATGGTGCTATGGAATACAAGACTTATGAGTGAATATATGCAGGGTCACTCACAGATTCCTGGGGAGACTACACTGGAGACCTTCTGCTACACAGAATATGAACCATTAACAATTACTCTTTGAGTCCAGCCATCCAAACATTTCTAAATTGGGCCCAATTATGTTGTCTACTCCATATCTTTCCATATTTTCCACAGGAATACCATAAGATTCTTTACTAAAAACTCAATTAAAATCTAGGTAAGTTATATCTGCAGTTCTCCTCTCATTTACTAGTTTGGGGATCCTGTCCAAAAAAAGAAATGAGATTGGTCTGGCATGGCCTGTCTTTAATGAAGTTATGCTGGCTTTCTCTAATCATCACTCTCCATTTGGAACACTCTGCAGCAATTTTTTTAAGTAACCACTGGTCTATAATTCATCAACTCTTTTCCTTGCTTTTACAAATTAGGACATCACAAACCCCTTTCCGGTCTTCTGGTCTTCTTCTGTTTTCCATGATCTTTCATATATTAGTGATAGAATCTCAGCAGTCCTTCCTGCCAGGAGGCAGTGAGGTACAGCTGAAGGAATGCTGGTGCTCCAGAGTCCAAAGACTTGTGAAAGGTATTTGCCTGACTCAGGGCACTCCCCTGGGGGTTCAGGGTATATGATTGGAAGAAATGAGACACTCTATACTTTATTCAATAGTTAACAAAAGGAGCACTAGCATGGAAAAGATACTTAAAGATATAGTGCAACAGGGAGAAAAAATGCACAGAAAATATTTTAAGTTTAGTCTGAATTATTGGTATTTTCTCCATCACTTTCTTTAATTTAGACAATCACCAGAAAAATAAATCAAGCCCTGATGTGTAGCCTTTGCAGATTGCCAAGGTGAAAATGCTCACGCTGAAAATTTCAGAATCGGCTCTCAAGCTTGTGAGCCAGCTCTAGCATATGCCTGAGAGAGTAGCACTTTGCTCAGGTAGATAAGTAAACAAGTAGACACATCCTCCTGCCACCTTATAAAATTGGACCTGGTTAGCAACCAGAGTCCTGTGACTCATGAGGCCTCAGGATGTCTGTCAAAGCTGAATGGTATTGACTTCAAGAGAGTAGGCATAACTAGGAAGCCACATTGATGTGATCAGACACAACCAGGAAGGTACAGCAAGCAATGTGTGCCTTATGTTATAGCTTTCTGGGCCATTCAGGTGCCAGTGAGTGCTTTTGTCATCTTTGAGGGGGGGGAAATGGCCTACCCTACATGGCCAGAGAGAAGTAATTCATCAGATAGTAATCCCATAACAAACTGGTTTCTAATCTTGTCTTTAGTGCTTACTACCTGAGAAACTTTGGGCAAGTCTCTTAACTCTCTGAGTCTCAGTGCCCTCATCTGTAAGATGAAAAGATTGGAATAGTTGGCTTCTGAGATCTCTTTTAACTACATCTATTACTCTGTGATTCTGTCAGTACACATTGATATAGCTAATCTGGTAGAGATGACTTGGATCCATTCAGAGTAGCTACAATGTGTGCTCACTTACTACCTCCTTAATTATCTTTGGTATCAACTCTCTGTTAGTAGCTTTGGCTCAGGCATTTCCAAGGCAAGGATCAGTCTCATTGGCAGAGAAAACAGAAAAAAGAGAAGAAAGAGTTGACTAACTCCCTATTTTCCATTATTACCATCATCCCATCAATTTTAAGCAAAGGTCCTAATCTTTCTTTGATCCTCCTTTTTTTTCTCTCAACATAGATTCAGAAAAAAGAAAATGTTTGTTCTCTTTTTCTCCTTGTCTACATTTACCTCATTTTGAGTTTTAGCACTTCTGACCACATTCTTCTATTCCTCTTTAGATTATATTCATCTTGAAGCTAGGTGGTACAACAGCAGATAGAGCACAAGTCCTGGAATTAGGAAGACCGGAGTTCAAATCTGACCTCAGACACTTATTAGGTATGTGACTATGAGCAAGTCATTTAACCTCTCTTTGCCTCAGTTTCTTTATCTATAAAATGGGGATAATAAGAATAGCAACCTCCCAGGTTGTTGTAAGGTAATATTCGTAAAGCATTTAGCACAGTGTCTGATACATAGTAAGTATAATACAAATGTTACCTATTATTAACTACTATTCAGTTACCTGGGAAAATTTTCATTTTCTGTATTCTTCTTGTTTAAATTTAAGGTGATTGATAAGTTCCTTGTGATTCTATATCTTTCTCTTCAAACAAAACCCCTTTTCCCTCCTCATTGGAATTATTTCCCTTTGTGTTTAGACTTCTAGAGCATCTTCCATATTTCCTGGGCTGACATCTCTGGTACCATCTTAGTTCACAGGATCCTAGCTATACTTCTTCTAGTTCTTTTAAAGTATGTTTCCCCCTCCCCAAACTAGACTATGCCAATATTTCATCTTCTTTTTTGACAAACTCTAGTGAAACTGGCAATAACAAAAAAACAAAAAAAATCTAGTTTAGCTCTCCTCATTATAGAGGAAATACTGAATAAATTGGCAGATATGGTTGCTGAAGTAACTTTCAATGACCATTAAAAGATTATGAAGAGTAGATGAGAAGCTTCAGAACTGAAGAAGAATAAATGTCCTTATTAAAAAAAAGATAGGAAGCAAGCAGTATGCAAAATATATGCTGGTGATTTTTTATTTTAACTTCCTGCAAAGAATATATTATTATAAATATAGCTCGTGAATATTTACTAAGTGAAACTGAGATCCCTAAGAGCCTGCATGGTTTCATCAATCACAAGTCATACAAGCCCATTTCCTTTTTTGACAGGGTTACTAGACTGTTAAATTAGGAAAATGCCACAGACATCATTTACCTAGATTCTATCAAAGCACAACAAAGTCTCACATGTTATACTTGTGGATAAGATGGACAGATGTGGGAGGTTAGATACCTTTGGAACCAGTTGAATGACTAAACCAAAAGAGTCCAAAGAGTAGTCAATAATGAATCAATATAAACTTGAAAGACAGTTTTTAGTGTCTTGGTGATCTGTCCTGGGCCCTATTCTGTTAAACACTTTAATAAAGACTTAAATATCAAGTTTTTGGTGGAACAGAGCTGGGAAAAATACCTAACACATTGGATAATAGTCAAAGAGCCCAAAAGTCTCAAGAGTTTAGAAAGATGGGTCAAATATAATAATAAGATGAAACTTAATAAAGATAAATGTAATGTCATACCACTGGATTAAAAATAATTTTTTTTTTTATTATATAGGGAACACAGCCTTGGGAAAGAATGTTGTATGTAGGTTAAAATTCTACCTCTTATGCTACTTACCCATGTGAGTTTGGACAAATCACTTAACTTCCCTAGCCCTTGGGTTTTTTCATCCATGAAATGAGGGACTTGGACTGAATGGAATCTGAAGTCTCTTATGATGCTACATTTATAATATTTTAAAATAAAAGTTTATGTGAAAAGTTTAAGGGGCAGGGTTAATAGACTAAAAATTCAATGAGTCAATAGCTCAACAAAGCAATAAAAACAAAGGAAAAACCCTAAGAAAATCCATAACTGCCATAAGAAAGCTACTGTGTATAAAATGTAGAAGTTAGTAAACATTTGTACTCTGCTCTGGTCAGACTCTATCTGGAACAATGAATTGAATTCTGGGTAATACATTTAGAAGGAATATAGACAAGTTGGTGAATGTCCAGAAGGAGTCGAAAAGGATGAAGGGCCTTGAATTTAACATAATCATCAGTGGAAGAAATTAAGTATGTTTATTTAGGAGAAAAGATGTAGAGAATGAATACTAAAACTGTCTAGAAGTGTTTGAATGTCTCTCAGTGGATCCCAGTTCTGTAGGATAAGTACTTGTTTGGCATTTAAAGTCCTTCACAACTTAATCCCAACCTTTCTTTCTAGGATATCTACCTTTTACACAGAGTGTATAAGATGTTCAGAGAGTCTCAGCACCTTTGGTGTCAGGGCTGTTCAGCCACCTTTGGTGTTCATCTCTCACCCAAGTCTTACCTGTGGCTCCAAGGAGCTATAGAAGTCACCCCCTATTAAAACCAAATCAGCCTACAGGCTAAAGCAGGTTGAAGATAAGCAACAGATCTCAAACCTGATAGTGAGTTAGAGGGATGATTACCACAAACATGTGAAAACTTTTTCCTGGCAGAATGGGTGGATGAAAATAATTTGTTCCAATGCCCATGAAGGCAGCTGAAGCAGGCACTGTGGCGCGCTAGAGCATGATGAGACATCGAAGACGCCAAAGTCATTGCTGCATCCCAGGTCATCACCAGTAGTCTTGATTTTTGTCTTGCCACTGGGTTTGGATGATTCTAGAATCATGAGTGAGGTTGATGATTTTGTGAAATTCTGCCTTACTTAAATCCAACTCGTGCACAAGTCAAGACATCACCCCATGATGTGATCGGTCCTCTCTGAAAACTGAGGACAAAAAACAACAACAACCATATTTTACACACTTTGGAGTTTAGGAAAACTGATCATTTTGCTGTCCATCTTCCATTTCTGCCCTTCTGCAGATGCTATCCCCCAAGCTTGTAATATACTCCCTACAAACATTTATCTCTTAGAATATTTAGCAACCTGCAAAGCTTATCTCCTATTACCTCCTACAAGAAGCCTTTCCTGGTCCCTGCATCTTCCAGTATCTTTCTTGTCAAAATTACCTTATATTTACTTTATATATAATTTGCATGTGTGTACATGCTAGTAATAATAATAATAATAATAGCCAGGATTTATATACCACTTTAAGATTTTCAAATTGTTTTACATGTTATTTATTTTGATCTTCACATTAACTTTGTGAAGGAGGTGCTATAATTATCCTTATTTTGTAGGTAAGGAAACTGAGTCTGAGAGAGCTTATGTTACTCTCCTGGGGTCACACAACTAATAAGTGTCAGAGGTAGTTTTTGAATTCAGGTCTTTCTGACTCCAGATTGTCTTTTTATGCCCAGCACTCAACACAGAGAATTCATATTAATGTGTGGAAGTTACAGACACATATTTGGACTTGATGTGAATTCCCTTCCTAATGACAAGAGCTATCTAAAAATGGAATGGCTTCCCTGGAGAAAGCAATAAGCTCTTCCTCACTAAAGAATTTCAAGTGAAGACAAGATGTTGACTTATTGGAGACCGCTTCTTAGACATAGGTTGAACTAGATGACCTCTCAGTACCCTTACAACTCTGAGATTCAATAATTCTGTAATCTACTTCCATGATTTCAACTATCACCTCTACGGAGAAGACTCCCAAGTGTGTGTGTGTGTGTGTGTATATATATATATATATATATATACACACACGTATATGTATCTAATATACATACACACACATACATACACATACACACATGCATATATATATACACATATATGCACATACATACACACACACACACACACACAACCACAATCTCTTCTCTGAACTCCAGTTCTATATCTCAAAGTATCTGTTGGACATCATCAGATAAAAATTTTATTGGTTTCTCCAAATCAACATATCAAAAAAATGAATAATTTGCTTTACAAAACTTGTTTTTCCACCTTCCTCTGACATTTCTCTTGGTGTTCACATTACTTTTTCTGGTCATTCAGGCTCAAAATTTCTGTTATCTGGGAATATCCCTCCCTCTGTCACTCCTTACATCCATTAATTTCCCATGTCCCATCAATTTTCCCTCCACTGCAGAGTTGTCAAACCCAAACAGAAATGGAGGCTAGTAAAGGATATATGTGAGCAGCATGTTAACACAGAAAGCCACATATTAACATTATCTCTGGTTTTATTTATTTTATGAAATATTTCCCAATTATGTTTTAATCTGGTTCAGGCTGTCTTCTGGGGCGTTGTCGGTTGCATGACATGGCCCACATGTTTGTTACCTCTGCTCTACAGTATTTTTCTTATCTGTCCCTCTTTTCTATCACATTGTAACTAACCTTCTTAAGGAGTCTATCAATTATTATCTCTATTTTTGTAATTGTCTCCAATATCTCTTCTTCCCCAATCTATCCTTTGCACGATGACAAAAATGATCTTTTAAATACATAAGTATCATCATCTCACTGTCTCACTTCAATTTTTTTTAATCCTTCATTGCCTGTGGGATAAAATGCAAACTTCTCAACCCCTACATTCTAGTTTCTATATGTCTTATATGCCATATTTTATATTGCTCTCTTTCACATTTTCCTTCTTATAGACCCTGGATGTGGGCTGCTTCTAGATCTTATAGTGTACCTTCCTGCTTCCAGGCATTTTAGGTCACCTTCTATCCTGCCCAGATTGTAATCCTTCTATCTATACATTAGAATGTTAAAATATTTCTCTCTCCTCAAGGCAATGGATAGGTGAAAGCAATGGACCACCCATCTAATGACATGTCATAGTCTGGACAAGAGACATTCTTCATCCATTTCACTTTTCCTATGTAAATTGCAATTCAATCACTTTTAAATTGACAAGGATTTTATTGAGGAGTGACTCAAACATCAGAGGCATAGCATAAATATTTGTTAAATTGAGTTAAATTTTTAAAAGCTTTGTTTTCAAAATATTTATGTAAATTATCTACAGTAGATATAGAGATATGTAACAAAGAATAGGAACATGATTTCCCATGTGTAGCACTGAGATATAAATCTGTCCACATGTGTAAATGGGCTCCTACATATAGAAGAAATAGAAACTCTCACTTGTAAAGAAAATTTAAATAGAGCCTGAGTATTATCACGCGTGCATGCACCACACACACACACACACACACACACACACACACACTGTTGAGAGATCTGAAGGGGATTTTTTGGTGCTGGATACCCTTCTGACTAGTTGATCAGCTACAGCAAAATAAAGCCCTATCAGCCCTAATGCCAGTTCAGAGCTACAACATCACTGCCCAACCCTTACCCCAGATGAAGCTTTATTTCTATGGCTCAAATTTCCTTCAAGGTCCTTGTGGAAGGGCTTTGAAATCAAATAGATTCATCAAGGCTACTTTTATAAGGAGACATTAGATGACTTTAGAAAATAGCACTTTTTTTTTGTTTTTGGCAGGGCAATTTGGGGTTAAGTGACTTACCCAAGGTCACACAGCTAGAAAATGTGTCAAGTGTCTGAGGTTGGATTTGAACTCAGGTCCTCCTGACTCCAGGGCCAGTGCTCTACTCACTGTGCTACCCAGCTGCCCTGAAAATAGCTCTTTAAAGGATGCAAAGTACTTTAAATGTTATTTCACTTGATCCTTACAACTACCCAATGAAGCTAAATCCAAAAGCTGAAAGAAGGAAACTCCATAGTTATATATGCCTAGTGTGGCCATGACTACCATCATCTGGTGAAGACCATATCTAACAAAACAGTATCTGGCAGAGAATATAGCACTAGCGGGGCAGCTTCTGCTGAAGATGAAGCACCCCAAAGAGACCAACAGGAAGTAGGTTTGGAAACACTAGAATAACATCACTGGTAGATATCAATGTCCTTGTAACGTTTCTTACACTGCTATACCATAACACTGAACAAGTAGAGAATTGGAAGATCTGTCTTAGGATCATAGAAGTAGAGCTGGAAAGGACCTCAGAAGTTTTCTATTCCAAATCCTTCATTTTATAGTTGTTGAAAGACACTCAGAAAAGTTAGATGGCTTGCCCTTCACTTCCTCTAGGGAGCCCACCTTCAGGTTGGGTTGAAGAGGGAGATGGCCCCGAGTTCTACAGAACTAAATGATCAAAGTTGGAAAAGGGAGGATCATATAACAGGACAGCAAGTACTGTTTACTTTAACAGGAAGCATAACAAAGATATAGAGCGTCTTTAAGTAGAATAAATTAAGGTGGTATCTGAGTGCTTTGAATTCTAATGACTATGTCTTTTGATTTATTGGGTGACTAGGAATCCCAGGAGAGAGATGAGTAGGATGCCAGTATAATACCCTTGATTACCTTAGTGCTAAAATTGTGAGGACTCCCCAGAGGGAAGGCTTGCAATCTATACTGAAAACATCAATTACCATTACCTGCAAAGCTCCCTTTCCCTCTGTATACTGTAGCAGCACACACTCACTGCCTTCTACATTCCCCAGCTAAGAGGATATCTAAAATCAGGACAGAAGAAGAAACAGCCCTTACCTTGGGAAATAGCCATTCCCTGTTTTCCCCAGTGGATGTACCTTCGTGTCTTTACCAGGATCAGAGATGCTTTCTTGTCTCCCTGTCCAGACTCCATAGCTCTTTTTTTCTGGGAATTTTGTACACTCAGAGCCTACCTTTATACTTGGGCTATAGTCTTGCTTGACCCTTCCAAAACCTTCTGAATTGGTTAGGAGCTGGCATGTTGTGGTAGAAAGAGCCTTGTGTGGATTTAGAGGCTAGGTCATTTATTACTATTTAATTTCAGAAAAGTAATTCACCTCTCAGGTCCTCAATTTCCTCATCTATAAAATGAGGGAAATGAACTGGATAGGCCTTAATATCCAATTAGGATTCTTCTGTGATCTCTGAACCTAACATTCTAAATGAACCAATCACAGTCATCTGATTAATATCTAATGAGTAGAATGTGTATCTTGTATGGGTCCCTCCAGTTTGGCCTGAGTCTTTGCTTTCCACCCTCATTTTCTGTGGTGAGCTCTTTCCTGTACGCCATGTTGCCCATGACACCCTGCCAGCTCCGTCCAGCTCCTCTTTCTCCTGCCTCCTGTTCTGCTTTGCTGTTGCCATCACCAACTCAGCATTAAGCCTCGCTTAGTTTGTAGTGCACGGTGATGTCTAGAAATTGGGATGGTGGTGATGGGGAAACACAGCAAAGATGATGTTGAAGTAGCAATCTACCCATGAGCGATGATATATTAACTGGAAGAAAAAACTTGAGATGTAAGAGCTTTAATGGAGAGTTAGCCCTGTTTGAAAACTGTGAGGATGACCTCTCTAATTAAATTATAAAGTTTTTAAGGAGTCTGATCCTGAAAAATGCTTCTTTTGTATCACCTCTAAGGCCTAATACAGGACTAGGCCTACACTAAGCTACTTATTAAATTGGTTCACAAGGTATTAGTATGTTTCAGCATAATGTATTTATTATACACATCAAAGAAAGGTTTTTAAACCCTATTCTATCCATTAAATTCTAACATATATATATGTATATATAGATATATGTGTATATTCTTTAATCCCAGTGTTAAATTTCTTTAAGCTTAATTTAGATTGATTAAAAGATTTCCGTTATAGATGTTATCTGGATAAGATCCCGAGTGACTCTTTCTTTGATTTGTGCATAAAGGAAGAGCACAGAACACAAAGTCTTATTAAAAACAATTCTCTTCTCTCAAAGCTTTTGAAAAGGAGCCATCTCAGTTGCCTGAGGCCCAGTGAGGTAATAGAGCACTTGAAAAGGAAATAACTAAATTCTTAGAATGCCAAGGAAGGAATGGTTACTAAATAAGGAAAGGTTAATTTACAAAGTTTTGAATCAACCTCAGAGGAAGACCAACCATGGTAGAGAAATGCATTTAAGGAGAAAGTAGATGTCCAGAATATCAGAGTAACCAGAGACAGTTATAGTATGGTTTATGGTTATCTGCTACTATGCATCATCCCTTGGTCTGTGTCCAGTCCCTGTCTCGTCAGTAATGACCTAATTCAGTTGGTTCACTCTGTTCTCCCAGCTTCTCTCATTGTTCCTCACCTGACCTTATGCCGGTGTCACTGCTAAGGGTCTCTTCCCTTTTGTACCACCCATGCTGAATAACTTCCTGAATCAGTACCCTCATATTTGCCCTGTTTTGACACAAAGTAGTATGTTCTCACCTTTCAAAATTCCCCTGTAATATTTCCTCTTCCTGTTTCAATTAATCTCCTTCGAGCTCCTCTCATCTCTCTCATCTGTGTTTCCCTACTTGGGTATTTTTTTTTTGACCTCTTCACACTGTCCTCTGACTTTTGCATCATTACCTATGTCGCTGAAAAGGGGTGATATGCATCTGATTCACTTCCTTGCACTTCTTTCCAAATCACTTTTGATATTTTTTTTTTAAATTCTATGTTCTGGTTCTATCATCTTCCTCCTGCTTTGACTTTGTGCTGACTTTCTGTTTCTCTTCCGGTGATTTGTGATGTTAATTTTTTTTTTTTTTTGCTGACACAATTTCACTTAGTCAATACTAGCTCTGATGTTGCCCCACAGTAAAGAAGCAGCAAGTGGTGAAGGGAACTTAGATTCAGAAAGGATGGGTTATAGTCCTAGCTCAGCTACTTACTAGCTGTGCATTTTGTGAGCAAATCACTTAACCTGAGATGTCAGTCTGTTGCTCTAGTGGACATTATGATACTTTCACTAACTACCTCCTACAATGAGTATGTGGAAAGTCTTTTGTAAAATTTAAAGTGCTTTATAAATGTAAGTTTTTCTTTTTAGGCTAAAAAGCAGCTGTCTACCAGGATAATCAGTTTTGAAGTTATTGAAAACTAACATTGCAGTTAATAAATCATCCATAAAAATAAGGTTGTACCCATGATGCACCCTAGATCTTTCAGAAAATGTCAGGACAGATGATAGAAAATAGATGAAGGTTGGGCTGTATGTCTACAATTTACAATTAATTTAATATGCTTTTCATTATCCTTCTTCCTTTTCTTGGCTTTTCGTGGAAATATATCCATCAGGAACCCTAAGTGTATTTGTGTCAGGTAAATGCTCTTATTCTTTTCATCTAGAGGTGAGAGTATGGAGAAACTTAGGATTCAAATGGATGAAAAATTAAGCAGCAGTGATTTTGGAAAAGCTCAAAGGAAAGATATGCATTTCAAATGAGATTGGATACAGAACCATAGACCTAGAGATATAAAGGATCTTAGAGGCTATCTAGCCCCAAACCCTCATTTTATAGATGACAAAATTGAGGTCCAGAGAAGTTAAGCGACTTGCTGATGGTCACACCAATGTTATTAGAGGTGCAACTTGAATCCAAGTCATCTGACTCTAGATCCAAGGCCATCAGAATTCCACAGATTCTAATATATGAAGATGCCTATTTAGAAGAAAGTAGGAGAAAATTAACCTAATATTTAAATTCAGATCATAGGATTCACAAATATAACCTTCTACTGAAGTCCACTCTGGTGCCTCCACATGGATGGCTTAGAGATGAACCCTTAGCTCATGAAGTCCATTTCAATAGAGCATAGTCTATGGTAGGAGAAGGCTAGGTTACAAAGGGCTTTGAATGCCAAACAGAGGATTTTGTATTTGATCCTAGAGGTGATAGGGAGCCGCTGGAGTCTATTGAGTAGGAGGGTGACGTGAGTAGCCAATACGGAGAACAGACTATTGTGGGGAGAGGCTTCATACAGCAGACACCTACCAGGCTACTACACTAGAGAATTTGTATCAGAGTGCTGGCAATGTCAAGGGCAAGAAGGGGGCATATTTGAGAGATGCTGCAAAGGTGAAATCTGTTGCTTCGTCGACAGATTAGATACAGCAATTGAGAAATAGTGAAGAGTTCAAGATGACATCTAGGTTGCAAGCCTGGGGGACTGAAAGGAGAAGAGAAGTAGTAGAGAAAGTAAGAGGGGTTGGAGGGTTTAGGGGGCAAGATAGTTTGGTTTTAAATGTGTGTAATTTAAGATGTCTACTGGACATGCAGTTTGAAATGTCTGAAAGACAGTTGGAAATGAGAGACTGAAGGTCAGCAAAGAGGTTAGGCAGAATGGGTAGAGTTGAGACTTGTCAACATGGAGAAGATAATTAAATCCATGGGAACTGACAAGATCACCAAGTGAAGTAGTGAAGTGAAGTGAAGTAGTAGTAGAGAGAGAAGTGACGAGGACCCAGGCCAGAACTCTGAGAGGTACCTATGATTAGAGGGTGTAATCTGGATGAGGATCCTGCAAATGAGACTGAGAAGGAGTGGTCAGATTAATAGGAAAGCCAGGAGAGAGCAATGTCCCAAAAACTAAGACAGAAGAGTGAAGGAAGAGAGGGTGATCAAAGGCTACAAAGAGGTTGAGGAGAATGAGGATTGAGAAAGGCCACTGGATTTGGCAGGTAAGATCACTGGTGATTTTGGAGAGAGCAGTTTTGGTGGAATGATAAGGTCAGAAGTCATCATAAGGGGTTGAGAAAAGAATGAGAGGAGAGAAAGCAGTGCACCTATTACAAATGGCCTTTTCAAGTTTAGCCACAGTTCCTTCCTGCTCTCACCCTGCCCTGACAGCCATTGTGAGGAAAAGCATTCCCTGTGTAAAAGGGGCCTGGAATTCCCCATCAACTGTCCAAAGCGGGATAGGCAAACCAGCCAAAAAGCAGGAAGAAGCATTGCGACTCTCTAACGGCAATACATGAGGCAGTGTGTTCCAGCCAAGACAAACTACCATGACCACCTTTACCATTGTCTTCCTTCGGGAGTCGGTGGAGACAGCTAAGGATCCTGGACCCAAAAGTTTTGGAAATAGCAAATCATCCAGTCTAGTTCCTTTGGCCATGATCCTGAGAAGATGCAACCTGGTAACTGCTCCTACAGGTACTAGTCACAACTACTGAAGATGTAGAAAAGAAAGTGCTTGCTATCCCAGTCCTTGGCAGTGCCGAATGGTTCTACATCATCAGTGGAGGCAGGGAGGCAATTGGAGTTGAGTGACTTGCCCAGGGTCACACAACTAGTAAATGTCTGAGGTTGGATCTGAACTCAGGTCCTCCTGATCGAGGCCCAAACTCTATCCACTGTGCCACCTAGGTGTCCTGGTAGAAAAATTTTTTGCCAGCAAACACTAACGAACATTAGAACTTTCCATCTGACCCGCGGCTGAAACTTTCACGTTAGCGTGTGAGCTCTTAGAGTATACTTTTCCGTTTGTATCCCCAGGACTTGGAACAGTGTGAGTGTTTAATAAATGTTTCATTCATTCATTCATTCATTCATTCTTTCAGTAGAATAAGCTGGTTCAAAATTATACACGAGCTTTGATATAATGTCCTTTTCACTATAATTTCATAGTGTATATTGAGTACAATATTTTTTCCCCCTCAGGTGCACAGAGGAATCCTTTTTTAGCCAGGCACTCTTTTCCCCTCTAAGTACAACCCATTCTAGACCTGAAACAAAGAATCCCAGTTTCTCTCAGGTGCAATCATTTGTCAAGAAAATCTTTGGTCTCTAGGACCTGAACTATAATTTCTGGATAAGTCTCATCTAATATTCTCATCTAATATTCATTTCATATAATTTAATATAATTTCAATAAAATAATTTCAATTAAAAAAGGACTTTTCACTATAATTTCATGCTCATCGAAAGCCATCTTCTGAAGACTAAGGTGGTTTTTCAAGTACAGGGAGCTAGACGGATGACAGAATGTCTGGCCTGAAGTTAGGAAGACCTGAGTTCAAGCCAGGCATCAGACACTTACTAGCTGTGTGTGATTGTGGGCAAATTACTGAACTTTGTTTCCCTCAGTTTCCTCATCTGTAAAATGAGTTGGGGAAGGAAATGGCAAACCACTCTAGAATCTTTGGTAAGACATATATTAAGCATTTAATATATAAATGGATGAGAAATGTCAGTTATTCAAGTTGAAATGAAGAAACCACTTCAGGAAACTAAGAAATTGGTGTTCTGATTTATAGGTACATTTCCTATGAGTATTAGTTAGTTAAAACCAATTTCTAATGTCTTGATCCCTCCCTGGTGAGCTAGAAATTGAATTTCTAGACCTGTAAGACTTAGGGAACAGATTCTAATCTGTAGGTAATTAGAGTGCCTCTGAGACCTACCTAACAATTGACTATAACGGAATGAAATAACAAATAGAAAGAGAGGAAGAAAGGAATGGTAATGTTAATCACGAAATCATGGGATTTAATTCTGGGGGATAAAATGGTATAACAGAATGCTTATTGGTTCTGGAGTCAGAGGGCCCAAGTTCAAGTCTGCCCCTGAAGCCTACTATTTTGGACAACTTAACTTCTCTTCCCTTCAACTTCCTTCTCAGTAAAAATGATGGATTTGGACTGGCCCTCAGAAGTTCCTTCAGGTTCTCAATTCTCTTTGCTAAGAAATCTTTTAGTTCAAAGCTCTCATCTTACCAAAGAGGAAACAAAGGCCCTGAGGGATGAAGTCAACTGCTCAAGCATTTATAAAATACCTACTATGTGCCCAAGCACTGTGCTAAGCAATATCCTTGAACCAAGGTCAACATGTATATCTACAGCAGATAGTAAGCAGCAAATTTGTCACCAAAACCAAATTCTTTGACACTTAATCCAATGTTATTTTCATTAAGCTACACATAAGAGAAGGAAACAGGGGATAGGGTAAAAGTGATTAGGGACTAGAACTTTGATTTCATTGGTATAGGGCAGCAGTTCACATTTTCATCTCAAGACTCCTTTATATTCTCAAGACTGAGGACCACTCCAAAGAAGTTTTGTGGGTTATAACTCTTCAATATTAAAAATGAAAAAAAATCTTAGTATGATTATAAAAAAAAAGTTTTGACCTCCCCAACTCCTTGTAAAGGTTTCAGGAAACCCCAGAGGTCCCCAGACCATATTTTGGAAGCTGCTGGGAGGGAAATTGTGAGGCAACTCCTTGTACCAATGCAAATTGGACCTTCTCTGCAAATTTATGCCTTAGAGAATTGCCTGGAACATTGAGAAGTTAAGCAGTTTGCCCAGGGACACACAGCCAGAATGTGTAAAAGGAGAGAATTGAGCCAGGCCTTCCTGATTTTGAGGTCACCTTTCTTGTCCCTATGCCATGCAATCTAGATAAGTGCAAATTGAGGTTAGATGCTTTTTTTTACTTATTTAATGATTTTAAAAACTATTTGCACAATTATGAAAAAGGATTCTTCTCAATGGGATATTGAAATCCCAGAAAATCTTCACTGACAAATAACGAATTGCATTTTTTTTTGGCATTTACAGCTTGCTGAGCAATTTGCTATCCATAACCCCATGAAGTACAGCCAATTAAATTTGCTTTTGAAACCTTTGTGATCTTATAATCTCTTTGTTTTCCATTCTCTGCAAGTAGGTTTGAGTACAATATTTTTCCCCCTCAGGTGCACAGAGGAATCCTTTTTTAGCCAGGCACTCTTTTCCCCTCCAAGTACAACCCATTCTAGACCTGAAACAAAGAATCCCAGTTTCTCTCAGGTGCAATCATTTGTCAAGAAAATCTTTGGTCTCTAGGACCTGAACTATAATTTCTGGATAAGTCTCATCTAATATCTGGCCCTGCTGGCAATTCCAAATTGTACAGTAGTAACTACATAGCCAAGAGAGGATTGTTGCAATATGAAAATATGATGAGAGAGAGATGTGCAGAATATATGAAGAGAGAGGTGCAAAAAATTCTCACCAGAGAAAGTGATTTCTCTCTTGGCCCCCAGAAACAAAATGCACACACAGGTAAAAAGATATGGATGTCTGATTGTTTACATATTGACCTGAAAAGACAAATTCAGCAAGGAGAATCTGCGTGCTCTGTATTCTTGATGGTGTCCGTGAGGTGTTCCCTGCAATTTCAAAGAATTTGGCTTAATTCATTTAACCAAATTGCAAGAGAGCTACAGCATCTGGTTTGAACTCATCTATCATGCACAGTAACACGAATAAATGAAGACATTCATCACTATGCACGCAACAGAAATTGTGTTCTCCTATTGATATAATTAAATACTCATAGAGGGCTAAATACATAATCGCTTCCAGACCCTTTGTTTAATGCCAAAAATCAATGGCTCCACATCCAATGAGCTCCACATTCATATGTTCCTAGTCAGAGCCATTGTGAACCCTCTCCAGTTTCTAAACATTTATTGCTGATGCTGTAATAATAAACATCTTGCATTTATAAAATGTAATGTTGCCTAGAATTTTTCATTTTTCAAGAATGCATAGGGCAGTGTCTAATGGCTCTCATATGTCCGGTGTGCCCACGAACAATTTGTCTTCTGAGTGGAGTGTTAATCTGACACCTCAAGGACAGACCTGTTTTCAGGAGGACTCAAAGAAATGCTAGAAACTTTCATAGGCTTCAATAACTACTGAAAATCCCAGGGAACTGGTGCTGGGATTACTCAGGGCTCTGGATTGCATTACCTCTTCATGCTATATTTTGCTTAAATGAGTGTTATTAAAGATGCTAGGAGATTCTTTTTGGGTCTTTGGGGGCAGTTGCCAAATGCATATGTATTAAATATATTTATTTAATATATGTGCATATATGAAAAATTTAAGGTAATGATGACATTTATAGCCCAACTGTTTTATTTCTTAACTAGGCATAGAGATGGGTGAGTATAAGGAATATACTTTCCATTTGCTTGAACCAGTTGCAAGTGATAACCCCATAGCAGTGATGGAGGAAGTAAAGGTATCCGTTGGTCATAAACACTGAACAAAACTACCTTCACCCCGGCCCCTAAGACAAATCCAGAACTCCTGCTCTCCGGTGAAAGGGTTTGTGGCTTATAAAACTAATCCATTCCACAAAGTCAGGAATGTGTTAATTGTGAGAAAAATAGGATGTGACGGGTAGCCTATCTTCCATGGAAAAAAAAAAACAACAAACCTGAAACATTCAAACCACCAGCTGAATGAAGGAATGAACCCTACTGTAAATATCATTTTACTGAAAACGGTTAAGGCTAGAAACAAAGCCAAAACTTTCACACCTGCATCAGCCGCCTGCTTTTGTTGTTTGACATGCATTATTAATCTTGACCATTCCCAGGTGACTCTAGAGGAAGGTAAGTACTCACACCAATCCTGTGACCTGGAACAATGCCTCATACAGGTGGGATGATCAGAAAGTGAGATTCATTTCTCTCAGCCAAGCACAGATCAATCTCATTATTTCATGAATGTCACCTTAGTGACATTTTACGATATATATCAGTTGCAGGCGATGACTGTCCATCAAAATTTTAAATTTTTTTCCCATCAATTCCACATCCCATATCAAAGAAATGCTTTCACTCTGGGTTGCTCACAACTTCTCAAGTTGAACACCCTTTGTCTTTTTGTGCCTTGTTTTTGTTCCCTTAAGAGAAAATAAACAATATTGTATGACTTGGGTTTAAGAGGCATGGAGACCAAAAGGACTTTTAAAAGGAAAAGTTATCTGTATGTGTGAGAGGTTAAAAAAAAAACCCAGCAAAGTGTAGTTATAAAAATAGTGGACTTGTGGTCAAGAAAGGTATTGGTTTTGAACTGACCAGATTAAGAACTGGTAGTTCTGAAATTCAGGTCAGGCATCACAAATTTCACCATTGGGCAAAAAGCCCATTCACAAAAAACACACTTGAATCACCATTTTAAGACAAATTCAGATGGTGGTGTTGGAGAGAAAAAAGGGGAGAGAACTTGAG
The DNA here is from genome assembly GCA_028646595.1 of Phalanger gymnotis. NCBI lineage: Eukaryota > Metazoa > Chordata > Mammalia > Diprotodontia > Phalangeridae > Phalanger > Phalanger gymnotis. Next base: position 132,416,195 of record CM053623.1, on the reverse strand, counting down.
ATGAAATTTTTGACAGAAGGTCTTGAAGAATGAGAAATCCCAAGATTCCAGACCTTTGGGAGAAGATGGAGATTCCTTGGACCTTGCAAGTGTCTTGTTGGGGAGATTAGCTGGGGAAAGGAAGAGGAGTGGAGCAAAGTTCTAAATTTCACCATCCTGGCAATAAACTCCATTAAACCCACTCTATTTACTGCTAATTCTCGTTTAAATGCAGAAGAATTGTGTGGCCTTCAACAAATCACATCTCTCTAACTCCATTTCTTTAACTGAGAAACTGGGATAAATGTCACTTTCAGTACTTCGCTTACAAGGTTGCTGTAAGGAATGTGGTTTGTCAGCCTTCATAGCAGGTTGAAGAGCCTTAATGAGGAGTGGGGAGAAAAAGGAAAAAGAATGTTCAACCTATCCACCAGCTTTGGCAAAACCCGCTCTCTCATAAAGCTCCATAAAATATGAGTTATGAATATGAATTTATATGGCCCTTTGCAATTTATAGACTCTTTTATACATCTTAACTTATAGGATCCTCTTGATATACCTAAACATTCAAATAGATTGATGAGCTCATCAATTTAGGTGTTCAGTTCCAATAGTTCCAATTAGAACAGATCCATCCTGGGCCAACCGAGTAACTTCTGTCCAAGTCTGGAGTTCATCCCTGAGGGTCCATTCCAAGTAGGCCTTTCCAGCAGCTAACTCTGTGGTTCAGTGGCTAGAGTGCTGAACCAAATGTGGCCTCAGAGTCCTACTAGCTGTATGACCTTGGGCAAGTCACTTATCCTCTGTCTCCATCAGTTTCCTCATTTGTAAAATGATCATCACCTACCTCGAAGAGCTGTTGTGAGCATCAGATGAGATAATATTTATAATGCCTTTTGAATACCTTAAGGTCTCTATAAATGCTATATTGTTGTTATTCCACAAGAATAACATTAGAACCCTCTGACATTCCATTTGTTATCCTCATTCTTGCCACATGAGGAACCCATCTTCTTTTTTCTCTCCCTCTCTCCAGCCCCTCCCTGCATTGGCAAGGCAAACCACATTATCATACACTGTTCTGTTAACATACTTTACCCCAGTTCTTTATGGTTTAGTATTTATATTTTGCATCCTGCTCACACTCTTAAGGTTCTTTATGCTTCTTCCTTTCCTATTTTTATTTTCATTTCTCTTATACCATTTCTTGACCAACAGTAGTCAAATATTATCTTCAGTTCATATATGAACCTGAGAGTCAGATAGGTTAAACTGTAGTTTAATTATAGAGCCCCAAATCACACAAAGTCAAAAATCAAATACTTGCCTTTTGATTCCAAATCCAGTGTTCTTGCCAATGCTGCTTCACTCAGTACTTCAGACAATTTTTATTATCATGAGATCATATAGCTACAGAGCTGTAAGGAGCCACAGAGGTCATCACATTAAGGACTACGGCAGGAAGCAACTTATCCAAGGTCACATCAGCAGTAAATAGTACAGCCAGGATTTGAACCCAGGTCTAGATCTTACACTTTTTACACCGTGTCATGCTGAAGGGTAATCTATCCTTAATTCCCTTTTGGTTAGCAGCATTTTCTCATGGATTAGAATCAATCATTCTACATATGATATATAGATCTTAAAAGTTCATCAGTTCAAGCCAGAGCAGTACCCATAATTCACTGTTTGCATACCACAGACTGAGATTATACTGTCCTCTCCTCCCCTTCCCACACCGGAAAAAGCATGTGGAACCTCGGCATATATGTTCCAGTCCAAAGTAATAAGAACACTTAATGTGTATGAAGGAGAAAAATTTGAACGGGTTCATTACAATTTTTGACCCATAAAAAATCTTTTCTCCAAAGCTCCAGTTGAGTGTTGTGCCAAAATTGAAGGCAGGCCCAAGCATAACTGCCCCCTCATCCCCTCTTTCCTGTGCTTAGTATGGAAGCTATTGTTAATGTTGTGAAACCATGACAGAAATGGGGAATTTTTTGGTTAAGTTCAACTGTTCCATTCCTCATATCCATCTTTCACTGACTTGGGAAAAGCAATCTTTTCCCTAACCGAATCAACAAACCCAGGGAGAAGTGCAACAGTACATATAAGTAGATGCTTATTCTGAAAAAAAAAATGTCTACATGGCCTTTTCCTGGCTCCCTCATCTTATTTGTTGTTCTCGACTTGCCAAGAAGTGCAGAGCTGAAGACAGCATTTATCTACACCGCTTGTGTTGGCGTCAGGCAGTCTTTTCCTTTAGTAAAGTGATAAAGGCTGCAACCGATGAACGAGTAGCAATGTTTTGCAAAGAATTTCTTCATTGTCAACCCTTGGCATGCCTAAATAAAAACCGGAGTACTATGCCTTTAACTCTCTAGTATTTCCCAAGCACATGCACTTACAAAGCGTGCAGTGAGCACATGCAGCTGTGACTGATATTTCACTAAGGAGGTGTTACCTGTATGATTAGATAATTACAGTAGCCAGCACTCAGGAAGACTTCAAGCAGTAGCTGCAAACCATACTTAGTTACGGTCTGCATTCAGAGACATTCCATAGAATGTCTTGTCTTTGGCAAGTTCCTGACATGCTGGTCAAGGGTCTAGTCAGTAACACGTGGAGTTTTCTGACTATTAAATAGAGTAGGGAACACGATTTGGACAAAACAAAGCCATTTTAATTTTGCTCATCTTCAGCTGAACTAACTTAATCAAATTAAGTCAATCTAGTTGACTAGCTTTGAATTTAAGGGTCCACTGTCAGAAATCTAGAGATAGACTGAAAAAGCCTAGGCTTTTTTTTAATCTCAGTTCTTATGCTTACTATTGGTGTGACCTTGGGTAAGTTATTTCTCTTTTGAGGGTGAATTATTTCAGTTTTTCTGTAAAATGAAGATTTGAATAGAAAACTTCTGAAGTCCCTCCCAGTTAGTTCTACACTGATAATCCTATGAATTTCTTAAGATAGCATTTAGAGTTCTTTTTTTTTTCAGATAGTCTATTTTTTTCCCTCAACTCTGTTCATTATAGAGTTGAGCTCTGTTTTCCATTTTTACCAAAGAACTAGAAAAATTTGGCACATCGAAACTTCCTTAACTTTGGAGACACCATCTATGATGGACTTTAATTAACATTCACTTCTTTATTTAAAAAAAGGCAAATAGTGTAGTGATTTCAAGGAGTGGTGTGAAAAGGAGTGGTTTCTGTTTAAGTATAGCTTGTGCTCCCTCTGCAAGTCTAAGCAAATCACTTAATGCCCCCAGACAACTAGTAATAATAATAATAAAAATAATAGTTAACATTTAAATACTTCTTATTATGTGCCAGGCACCGTGCTAAGTACTCTACAATTATTAATCTCATTTGATCCTCGAACCATTCCTGGGAGGTAGGTGCTATTATTACCCTCATTTTTTTTTTAATAGAGGAAGCTGAAGTAAACAATTGCCTAGGGTCACATAGTTAATAAATGTCCGAGGCCACATTTGAACTCGAGTCTCCTTTACTTCCAGCCTGGTATTCTAACCACTCCCTGCCACATAGCTGCCTCATCTATGACTTTTCATTTCAGAATAGTTGCATGATCTGCATTGATGGAGGAAATGTCTTTATCACTAATTCCCTAAAGACATCACAGGTCTATTTTTTTATGTTAAAGTCCTTTGAAAATCCTATCAGGATTTATAGTTCATTCTTATGTGGATAAAAGTTTCCCATATGAAATCCTCATTCCAAATTTTTTTTGGGGGGGCAGGGAATTTGCCCCTCTGCACAGCTGATTCGTAAATATAAGTAACTCAGGAGAAATAAATGTTTTCCTGCATGAAGCAATAGGTACAAAACAATGTTGCATAAACTTAACCACATTTAGATTTCCCCCCCAAAAAAACAAAAATTAGTTACCAAGGCTCTCTGTGTTCTTTTTTCCTCCACTGTGGTAAACTAAAAATCCACTTTAGGGTGAAAACTTGCAAAAAGGGAAAACAAAAACCTCTCACCCCTCTGAACTGCACCTTCAGACCTGGGTATGTAAAGTTTTATCTCCATCCCCTAGGAGGTTAAATGTATCATAACAAAGCGTGTAAAGCCTGTTATAAATACTAGCGATGCCAACCAATCAGCCATGTCATTTCCATGTTACTGACCTAGTTCTTTAGTAACAGAAAACATTTCAGAATTCTGCAACAGCACAAACCGTGTCCTTGTGGCATGCAGTATCTCTGTGCACAGTGCACCAGGTATTTACAGGCGAGGTGGAAGGAAGAGGCAAGGAGGAGTGACGAAAACCTCATCATTCCTGGTTCACTAGTAAGGCATGCATTGCTTTGCCTCACTTGACTGCAAATGAAAAATTAGACCCCAGAGTACAGCATTGACTGGCACTCTTAGAGACTACCTTATTTTAGCTTGCCCTCTTTATTTTTCAATTATGTGGCAGAATCGCTTGATGTAAGATCAAAATGCCCTGAGCAGTACCAAGGGAGGGAAGCAGAATTCCCTTTAACTTTTAACAAAAATTATATGTATAACTTCAGGCACTAAAAATGTGGCCTTCAGAATACATCACAAGGTTATGCGAATGTCCCTCCTACTGGGGAGCGTGTCTAGGGGAAAGGAGAGAGATGGCTCTCTGTGCAAGAAATTTTTGGCATCTGGGTGTTTGGCAAACATTCTAGCTAGTTCTTTTTTGTCTGTTTCTGTTTTAATGTTTTTGTTGTTGCTGTTGGTTTGCTTTTATGACATCACTAGGTCTGTTCTACTGTTTGACTCAATATTGTGTGTTGCAAGTGAAGCAGTGCCAAACTCTAACACTGAAAATGACATAGCACTTTTCCATGACTTATAATACTCACATGGGTAATTAATTTGGTTAATAACATAACACTGTGTTGACATAAAGAAAGATGACTCAAGAATCCTTGTTCTTTACATATTGTGAGCAAGCAGCTAAGTAGTAGTTTACCATATAAGCATGGTTCTCATTGTAGTTTTTAGAACAAGAAGAAAACAGATGAGGTAAGCCACTAATGAAATCAGCACTTTAAGGATAAATACACAGTATTTTGTTTATTTTTCCAAATGTGTTGATTGGATTAGTGGTTGACCACATTTTTTAAAAAACCTGCATCTTACGTTTTTCAGGTGATGACCATTAGCATTTATTAACAGTCATGTTGAATTACTCCCTACTCCCTTAAAAATGAAGTCAGTGGTGTTAATGCATAACTTCTGTAGGCTTCATTTACAGTAACTTAGAAAAGAACATAACTATGAAAGTACATAAGTGAGAGCTGCATAGGATAGAAAGGCATGGAGGGGCTGTGAATCTTTGTTAGGAGGGATACCCACACTGATGTGAAGAAGTATATTCTTTATGTTACAGCCATGTACCACTTTGTATTTTGTAAAGAACTTTCACAGCTGATCTTCCCTACAAAATAAGCAGGGCAAGAAAAAGGTTGTTTTCATTTGCTGATGGTGAAATAAGGCCTCACTATTTAAGTGACTATTTGCTCAAGGTTAAGCAGATAGTGGCAGAGCCTGGTCTAGAACCCAGATCTTCTGGTACTTAATCCAATACAGCAAGACTACCTCAATAATTTTTAAGATAGGTCTTGGGAATAGACTTGCCTTGTAATTTCGGTTACATAGGGAACTTCCTGTAAGGTAACTCCCTCTATCTGTGTAGCTCTTCTCTGCAAATTATTTTTTTAGAGTCTCTTAGCTCACTGAGAGCCAAGTGACTTGTCCACCATCACATAGCCCAAAGTGAGATTTAAAGCAAGTTAAAGACTGATTTTCTATCCACTATTGTCATGCATGTTCTCTTTCTCTCCCCATCCCCCTCTATTTCTTCCCCTCCCCCACCTCTGTCTCTCTTAAAAAGTGGAAAAATTCAACTATTTACCGTTCCATTTATGAATTACCCACTGAAGTGCCACCTCATTGTGCATAGATGATTCTGGCTTCTCAAGGGTTATGCCAGCAAAGCACTCCAACCCAATTTGAAGGGCTTTAGGATGGGCTTCATGACAGATTAAATCTATCAGAGGATGGACCTATAGTACCTAATGAAATTCAATCACCAGATTAGTCATCAGGTCATAAGACTATGAACTACATTGCTACATTGTGTGGTTTGTCCTTCGTTCTCCAAGAAGACCCTGACATCAGGGAGATGATGACATAATCTGCAATTGATTTTGATTTGAGTGAAGGAGGGCTGTACACAGTCACCAGTCTCACTTTCTCCTCCAGAACTATCTGCATCCAGTGGCCATATGTTGATCAGGAAGACTGGAGATGGCCCAGGATTCAGTGAGAGACCTAAGGTCTTTTCAAGTTTTTATTTTTAGTGAGGCAACACCCATTTCAGTGAACAGGCCTCTTTAAGAAGTCAGTGGAGAGCTTTTCGTTTTGCGCGCTGCGGCTGCAGCCATGAGTATGCTCAGGCTTCAGAAGAGGCTTGCCTCTAGTGTCCATCGATGTGGAAAGAAGAAGGTATGGCTTGACCCCAATGAGACCAATGAAATTGCCAACGCCAATTCCCGTCAGCAGATACGGAAGCTGATTAAAGATGGGCTGATCATCCGGAAGCCCGTTACTTTGCACTCTCGTGCCAGATGCCGAAAGAATACTCTGGCTCGACGGAAGGGCAGGCACATGGGTATTGGTAAGAGAAAGGGTACTGCCAATGCTCGTATGCCTGAGAAGGTGACGTAGATGAGGCGAATGCGGATTCTGCGCCGTCTGCTCCGAAGATACCGGGAATCCAAAAAGATTGACCGCCACATGTACCACAGCCTGTACTTGAAGGTGAAGGGAAATGTGTTCAAGAATAAGCGGATCCTCATGGAGCACATTCATAAACTGAAAGCAGACAAGGCCCAGAAGAAGCTCTTGGCTGACCAGGCTGAAGCTCGCCGGTCCAAGACTAAGGAAGCACGAAAGTGTCGGCAAGAGCGTCTACAGGCTAAGAAAGAGGAGATCATCAAGACTTTGTCCAAGGAGGAGGAGACTAAGAAATGATCCTCCCCTATCTCCTCTATACACAGTACCCTTCTATTTGGCTCATACAATAAAACTTGACAGACTGTTAGCCCTGAAAAAAAAAAAAAGAAGTCAATGGAGAGATGACTGCTTTAATCAAAAAAAAATCAAACTGGGAGGGGAAGACCCTCCTCAGGGCTGCTCCCCAAAGGAGAGAAAGGTACTATTTATATTCACTTTGGGCCAGAAGGGCCCAGAAAATAAACATTAAGTGGTGCTTGGGCTAGGACCTATTGTTGTCCAATCTCTGAGATCCACAGTGAATTAGGTTTAAGGCTTGGTCTTTGAGAAAGAAATCTAGCCAGCAAATCCCAAATTACCTAGGTAGCTTCAGGCCATCAAAATTTACCTTCCTTTGGGCAGAGAACCCCACCAGGGATGGGATGAGGCCCAACTGGAACTGGCCAGTTGGGTCCCCATTCAGGCAGCTCAGACTACTCACAGGTTGTGGTTTGTCCTTTGTTGAAGACCATGACATCAGGGAGATGATGACATGACTTGCAGTTGACTTTGGTTTGAGTGAGGGAGGGTTGTGCAAAGTTACAAGCCTTACTTTCTCCTCCTGAAGAATTGTAGAGTGTAGAAGAGTTTCCATTGAACCACTAAAAGGTGTTTTCAGTAAAATAAAATCACAGATCTTTTGAACTATCAGAGAAGCATTTTTGCATGTTATTACCTTAAAACTTAAAATCTATAAATGCAAATTGTTGACACTAGAAAGAAGCACTTTCAACTTATTGGTAATTTAGCCAGTGCCCAGTGAATTTCTCAACAGTTACTCAGGAAAACCAAACCAAAAACCAAATATTAAATAACTTGTTTGCTAAGAATGATGTGGCCATCTCAATCATTGAAGCGAATTATGGACACCTAAATGTATCCAAAGGGTAGACAAACTTAGAGCTAGTTTTCATTGTTGGTAGCTCTTCCCCTTCCATCTAATAGCTTACTCCCTAAAGAACTATAGTTTCTCTAGACTATTTGTCACAAGTATTGTTGAGGCAATGAAATAGTTAACTTTCCATTACCCTAAACCAGTCATGGCAAACTCAAATAGAAATAATAGAAATGGGCAGCAGAGGAAATCTAAAACATATATAAGGATCACAGATGACCACATATTAACATTATCTGTGTTTTATTGTTTTTTTAAATTAATTTTTAAAAATATTTTCCAATTATATTTTATTCTGGGTCAGCTGACCTTGGGAGTGTTGCTGTACTGAGAAACTGTGTATTTGACACCTCTGCCCTAAACCCACAAGAGTTTATTCAGTGTTTTTTGCTTAAGTTCTACGTGGGCTCATCTCTGTGAAGGAATTTAGGTAAGCGTAGAAGAAAAATTAGTTCAATTTACATTTATTTAATCTCTTCATTATTACTTCATACCATAAGTGTGTTGTGCTATAGAAGGGGGTTCTTTTTCCTCTCTTTTTAATCTTTTGAAAATCTTTCTCACTAAGTGCTTTCTCTTTAGCTGTTTAATGAGAAATGACAAACTCTAGGGAATTGAGTTTCAAGCGATTATCGCTCTTTCTCAAGTTCGGGGTGAGAGACTAAGAAAATTATGAGAAATGTGTGTGGTACTATTTGCACTTCTTCCTTTGTTATTCCATTTTTGTCTAGATGGCAGTGAAAATATCAGATGCAGAAAGTTTTTAATGGTGACTGTAGTTGACCTATTACACATTGCTCAGTCTCTAGGCTTCTAGTCCTCTGCTCTGTTGTAACTCTAGGCTAATCAATCATGAAGCATACAGTCCTGTGAGATAGAGGAAAAGGTGAAATTGTGATTTACTATATGCAAGAATTCCCACCCTTATCGAAGAAAACACACAACAAAATCCTGACTTAATGTATATGGTACACAGGTCTGGAGAATCAGGTGGGCTGCAGACTTAGCACACATATGCCTTTTTTCTGAGAGGTACTTTGACCTAACTATGAAAAGCTTCCTACAGACAATACACTGGTTCTGAAAATACCATATGTCAGGCTTAGGTTGTAAAATCAGTGGACACCTCTCTGTGCTTGGGCCAAAAAACTCCTGAAATAGATCCAGGAAGAAAGCAGCTTGCTGAAACACCAGTTCCAGTGGGAGATTACAATGTGTTTGGACATTTTATACTGCATAGTATGCTTGAGATGCATTTGGGTCAACAAAAATCTGAACACATGTTTTAAAAATGGTATGGTCCGGGTATAAAAGGAAGATGCTATACTTATCCAGATAAAGTAAAAACAAATGGAAAATATATGATAGTCCAAGGTTTCTTGGACAACTTAACATGAACTATCCAGTGAAAATAAAACAAACATTTCCTTGCGATGATCAAAGATAAGGATTGTATATATGATATGATCACAAATACTATCTATATATATGCCAACTCATGTACATGTGTATGGCGCATATAAAGGACCATTGCAATAGCATGTAAATAAAAAAAAATGTGCTTTTGGCTATATTCAGATTCTATTATCAGTGCAATGAGAAAAGTGTGTGTTGGCAGCATTATTGGATTCACATCCCAAGGGTTGAATTAAAACAACGCTTGTACCATATGCAGACATACAAAACCTTATTCGTTGGATACTGCCATAAACAGTATACTAGAGATCATCCCATCCTCTTGCTTTTTTTTTCTTTCCTGCAGCTCTCCAGGGTAGAAAACTTCTTGGGAAACAGATTTTCTTCTTTAAATGTGAAGGAGTACAAAAGATATGCATAGAACTGTAACAGAAGCAGGTACCAGACACTGGATATCAGAAGCAACAAAAATGTTGATGTGCCCAATGCACTGGTGGGGGGAGGGGGGTGGTTCTTTTCAGGGAAAATCTAGGCAGTACAAATACTTTGAAGCCATATACTACAACCAAAGGAAATTCAGAGATTCAAATAAACAAATTTGTTCTCTATAAGAATAATAAATTCCAAGGTATAAATTATTTTATTCATTTCCATTCTGGTGAGGGGAAAAAATCCAAATTTCAAAATTTGTGCTTCTTTAACTCTAGAACAAATTTAAGGGCATGTGAAATCAAATCAGATCAAAAGTGTTAACTCTCTGCATAGATCAGGTACATGACTAAATCACCCCCAATTTACTGATTATTTTAGTGTCATAGTAAACATAAAGGAGTCTTTTTTTGGGGGGGTGAATATATTGTATTCTAGATGTATTTTAGATTTTAGACTCTTCTTTTTGGACTTCTTTTGTACCCTTTGGGCATCTTTAGGTGAGCTAAAAGAAATAAGGCAGGAAATTGTAAAGAATTTCTTGAGAAATCAAGGTGATTTCATTGATAATATTGATTGTCTAGTTGAATTCATCTCAAATCAGAGAATAGATATGTTTATTATTACAGATATTCATTACATTTTTCACTGTGGTGTTTGGAGCTAAATGGTCTCTAGACCAGTTCCTTAACTTGACCTCAATTGGTGTTTTTTTTAGTGCAAAGATTCTAAAATATGGAATCCTTATTAATATTTTTCCTTTTAAAAAATTATAATTATAGGGGCAGCTAGGTGGTGCAATGAGCAGAGCCCTGGCCCTGGAGTCAGGAGAACCTGAGTTCATATTTGACCTCAGACACTTGACACATTTACTAGCTGTGTGACCTTGGGTAAGTCATTTAACCCCAACTGCCTTGCCTTCCCCACTCCAAAAGAAAAAAAGTAATTATACTTATTTTGACATTCTTTTTTTAAAGTAAGCAAAATGATATTTATTATACATGTAAATTCATTCAGAACATATTTTCACATTAATCTTGTGGCAAAAAAAAGCAAGAAACACAAAGGAAGTGAAAAAGAAGCTTCAATCTGTACTTAGTATTCATCAATTTTTTTCTCTGGACATAACATTTTTCTTTGAAGGTCCTTCAGAATTGCCTTAGATCCTTTTATTTATTAGAGTAGCTAAGTCTTTCATAGTTGATCATCATTACAATATTGCTGAATCAATATTGCTGTAACCAGAACATTCTGGTTCTTCTCACTTCACTTTGCATCAGTTCATATAAGTCTTCCCAGGTTTATCTGAATCTATCCTCTATCCAATACAATCACATACCACAACTTGCTCAGCCATTCTCCAAATGGGCATCTCTTCAATTTCCAGTACTTTACTACAACTAAAAGATAGGTTAGATTTTTTAACATAAAGCTCATTTCCCTTTGATCTCTTTAGGACACAGACATAATGTTGCTGGGTCGAAGGGTGTGCACAGTTTTATAGCCCTTTGGTTCTACTTACAAATTGTTCTCTAGAATGGTGAAACTAGTTCACAACTCCACCAACAGCACATTGGTGTGCCTATTTTTCTATGTGACCTTCAGCATCTATCATTTTCCTTTTCTATTATGGTAGTCAATGTGATAGGTATGAAAGTTGTTTTCATTTGCTTTTCTCTAGTCAATAGTGATTTAGAACATTATTTTTCATGTAATAGCTCTGATTTCTTCTGAAAACTGCCTGTTCATGTCCTTTGACCATATATCATAGAGGAATGATTCTTATATTTATAAGTTTGCTTCAGTTCCCCATATAGTGGAGAAATGAGGCCTTTATCAGAAAAAACTTCCTATATTTTTCCCCCAAGTTTGCTGCATTCCTTCTAGTTTGGGTTCTTAACATTTTACCAATGCTTTCTTTTCCTCCATTTTTCTTAACTAGCATTACACACACAGAGAGATGTATGTGTGTGTATGTGTGTGTGTGTGTGTGTGCATTATATATGTAAAATACGTGATAAGTAATATAATAGGTATTTGCATTGAGATCGTCTTCTATCAGCTATGTTTGCCTGACTTTTGTGACATCTCACTGGCAATGATGAAACACAAACATTTCAATTAAGCCAAGTTTTTACCTGACATTTCATTTATTTCCCAGTTTCTCACCTTTTATGATCACCAAGCATAGTGCCAATCATCATTTTGGCCCCTGACATAGTTTTAATCTTATGTTCATTTTCTATGAATGTACTTTATCCCAAAACCAGAATATCAAATATAAACCTTTTTATGAACTCTTAGACAAAAAGACGCAGTCCATTTTGCAATGATGTGTCACTTTCATGATGGATAAGGACAGAATTTGGGGTTAGGATTTTCCTGACCTTTGACAATATACACCAGTGATTTTTCTCTCAATGGGACAGATCTAGCTGTGATATATTGTGCAACACAACTGCACTTTTGGAGATGTTAAGACAGCTTGTATACATTTACATATGGAAAGCTGTAGCTACAGGGTAGTAAAATGTTACAGCAGATCACTTGAGATTTAGCAAGAGCCTTTTATAATATTAGGTAACCTCCTGGAAATGTGATTCTACTCCACCTTCCCAGAATCTAAGATACACTGTAAAGATTCAATCCCCAGGGCTTTGATTGCTGTCATAAACAAAAGACACATAAGCTTTGTGGAACCCACTTCCATCATCTCTCAAGGAAGAGAGGAATCTACCTCATGATTGAAAAACAGTTTCTTGCACACACATGCAGCCTATGTCAAGCAGTAACACACTTTTTGCATTTTATTATAAATTGCCCTCTTCTGGTATGGCTTGCCAGATGAATAAATCAGTTTACAAAGGGTTCCACCAGCCCTTTGTTTTTGAACTTGAAGCTGTGAATTCATGAGTTTCTGCTTTAAAGCAACACCTGAATCAAGCAGATATCCTATTACTACATGAATCTGATGTGGGAAACTTTTTTTTTTCCTGCTTAAAGTCACTGATCCACAGAGGGGAAGAAATTGAAGCATATACATATGAGAAAAAGGAAACTCAAATTAATAAGGTGTGACTTTTTAAAAGAATAATAGAGAAATCTAAAATATCAAAATTTAAGTTTAACATTAAAATATAGTTGCATATTCTAATGCCCTTTTGTTTTCCTAGAATAGGATTTTATTCTTTACTAGAAGATTATCTTCATGTATCTTCATGTACCTGTAGAGAAAGAGATGGAAAGGTGGTACAGAGAAAGATACACACAGAGGCAGAGATAAAGAGAGATACGGAGTAAGTAAAACACATTTAAATGTAAAAGTAAAGTAAAAATAAAATCAGGAAGAAGAAAAATTAGATTTTGGAGGGAGAAGGGCAAAGAGGAAGAATATTGTAGTGAATAGCGTTCAGATTGGAAATAGATATAGGATCTAATCTTGTCTCTAACCCTATGGAGTGACACCTATCTTTGAGGGTTGATGAGATGCTTGAAGGAGCAAAAATATGTGAAGTACTTGGAAAATGTTTAAAAATTATACAAATATAAGTTATTATTATTAAAGAGAAACAGGAAACAAAACATAAAGTGCATGTCTGAGCCCATGTGAGAGATCTGTGTTTCTAATCGCCTTTCTACCCAAGTCTTAGTCATAGTAATCCTCTTATGAACGCGAGAGTACTCCAATCCTTCCTCCCCAAGAACCAGCCAACGTTTCTACCATTCACTCATTTGCTACTCACTAGGACTCTCCCTTTCTAGGCCTGATCCAAACTCTGGGCTGCATCATTGTTATAACTTTCCCTTTCCCCCTATCCTATTACCCAAGTATTTATACTTCTGTCTTGAAGATCACCAAGTTGGCAACAAGCAAGATTATTCAATATGGGATGATAGGCTCTTTCTTATAAACACTCTCTTTGAGCTATAGTATATTCTAAACATAAACTATAAAATAAGAGCTATATTATTATAAATATTCTCTTTGTGCTGTATGGACATAATTGCATTTATCAACATCTAGGATCAAGATGAGGCAGCCAATAAACACTTCATTTTATCAACAATGTTAATAACAATATCTGGTACTTACATAGTGCCTTAAAGTTTGTAAAATGTTATATAAATATACATACATATGTGTATACTCATATATAAATGTCATATAATATATATTTATATATCTATGTATACACATATATACACCCATACACATATATACATGTGCTTATATATGTGTATATACATATAAATACATGCACACATACACACCTATATACAGGGGATGGGCAGTGGGGGGCTAAGTGATATGCCGATTGTTACACCGCTGGTACTTAAGAGTTCATATGTGAATCCATATTTTATAAAACTTGCCAAGATCCAAATAAAGTTCAACCAAGGGATGAATAAGGCCAGAGGTTGCCTTCCACCCCTGACTTTTAAACCATGCCAGATAAGCACATTATTTTTAAAGAGTTACTTAAATAACCTTATCTTGATGGTTAATAGTTTTCACTACAGGAAAGTTTTCCTCATGCAAATAGTTAACATTCATAGAGTACTTTATGGTTACAAATTAGGATACAAACAGGTAATTATGTATGTGTATTTATAAAGCAGAATATATACATATATGTATTTTATGTGTGCCAGGGGTAAAGTGGATAGGGTGCAGTAGACAGTATGTTGAGCTTGCAGTCAGGGAGACCAGAGTTACCTGGACAAGTCACTTAACCTTGTTTACCTCAGTTTCCTTATCTATAAAATGAGCTGAAGAAGGAAATGGTAAACCACTCTAGTATCTCTGCCAAGAAAGCCCCAAACGAGGTCATGAAGAGTCAGACAAAATTAACACAACTGAACAATAGAATTTTATGTGTGTATAACTCTATATGTATAATTTGTATAATCTTCGAATCCACCCTATGAGGTAATGCAGTTTTGCTGCTCCCATTTTGCAGATGAGGAACTCCCATTTTGCAGTGAGATTAACCATTTTCTTCAAGGTCACTCAAATAATAATTAATGAAAGCAGAACTTGAACCCAGGTCTTCCAGCTCTAAGATCAGTATTCTTTCCATTGTAACATGCTTCATGTTGGGCTCTAAATTAGCATTTTTCCACATTAGATATGGGATCTATATCTCTTATGAGAACCTTCATAAACAAAATTATATAGTCTTGTGTTTAATTGTTCTTTTCTATTTACATATTCCTAATCTTTAAATAGTTACTAATAGACCCTCTATCCTTGCTTCCTTAGACAACTGGATACGGTAATCTAGTTAATGTCTCAGTATTGTTGAGTGCAATAAGTGATGGTCTGGCAGTTTCATTGTTTGCTATGCCATCTAATAAAGCCCTCAGAAAGGGTGTTGGAATCTCCAGGATTCTGCTATTGGAGTACACCCATTACTTTTCCTTCCTTTCCCAAGTATCCCTGACCCAGATTTTTTCAGTGTTCTCTATTTGGCATGCAGCCAAGCAGAATATTGTTAATGTTTTTTTTTTCTAAATATTTTTTTCTCCCATACTTTCGTATTTGAAGAGTTAGTTTGTATTGCACCCCTTACCTACTCCTTTCTTCGAATTTGTTTCTACTGAACGTCCATCTTTAAAAATAAATCAAATGTATTAAACCCATCTTGAATATAGAATGTCTTCCATGGGCTGCTCTCCTCTCATCCACCCCAGGAGATTGGTTTCATCTCAGAACTTGATGAGCCTGTTCTCTATTCCATTTTCCAGGTCATTGATGAAACACTTAAGCAGCACAGGAACCAATGGTGACCCCTTCAGAACACCACTTGTTATGTCTTCCCAGACTGACATTGAATAATTGGTAACCACACTCTATCTATGACCTTTCAGTCAACCAAATAGTTGACGAAAATTCACAGATTAGCTTAAGATGTTCGATTAAAATTTTCAAGACAATATTATGTATTGTGATTTTTATTAAACAATACTGCCAGGCTAATAGCATGGATGTCAACAGGGTAGATGATTATAGTTTTCTGAAGGAATTTCTTTGTGTACTAAGAATAATTGCTTTTTTTTTGAAGGGAGGAATAACAAACACTACAACATTGTTGCTGGAAGACATTATAATTCAGATGATCCCTACACACCCCTTCTTTGTCTTCAGAGAACCTATCAATCTTTTTTCTTCAAAACAGTTTATCTCTGTCCTTATCTCCTGTATCAGCCATTACTAAGTCTTGCTTATTATTCCTATAAAACACTTCTTAGATTTCCTTCTTTATTTTCCCAGTGAAACTCCAGCAATAGACCATTACTGCTTTGTCCCTAAAATACCAGAAAAGACCCAGATGTAGCTTCTGTGTTCTCTTGGTACTTCCAATAGGAATCATCTTCAGTTATAATAGCAATCCTGTTACTACCCTTTTCATCAAATTAGAATCTTATGAGGGCTTTAACTTGTCTTTCAAATCAAATTATATCTCTTGATTTTAATGTTTAACATCTTCAATCACTTAACTCTCATTGGTCAGCTTTGGACTTTAGTCTGTGGTTTCCATTTCCAGGCAATGGACATGATGTTCCTTGTCCCTTCAAGTCAGTGATATTCATCTAAAAACATAGGCAACCTAATTAGGCATACCCTCTTGCCTAGTAAAATCTAGTCTTCTTTCCCTCATATTAAATCAATTTCCCTCTCCCTTCTTCTCCCTCCCTTTTATGTGTGTATAACTCTATATGTATAATTTGTCATTTAATCCTCAAATGCACCCTATGAGATAATGCAGTTTTGCTGCTTCCATTTTGCAGATGAAAAAACTCCCATTTTGGAGCGAGATTAACCAATTTCTTCAAGGTCACTCAAATAATAATTAATGAAACCAGAACTTGAGCACAGGTCTTCTAGTTCTAAGATCAGTATTCTTTTCATTGTATCATGCTCATGTTGGGCTCTCCCTCCCTCTCCCTCCCTTTCTCTCCCTTTCCTTCCCTCTCTCTACAGACCCTCTCTCTCCCTCTGGTATCAAAACAATGCTCAAAGTTCATATCCTATTTCAGGCCATTCCAGAAGTATGCCCTGGAAATCTGGTCACTTCGTCAATTTTGAACAATCTATACAGTCTGCATTTTTGTACCTTTCACTATGATAGATCTTTCATGTGTGCTTTTTTTCTCCTCTCCATTCAATGAAAAAGTCTTTTGAATTTTATGTGGGACTTACACACCAAGATTGCTCAATAAATATAGGTAATTGATTATAAAAGAATAGATTGAGGTAATAGAACTAGCACAACTTGGTCAAAGAGAACCACTGACATATATAAATTCACCTCTTGAGATCTTCATGAGGTGACTAAATTTACTGGAAGAGTGAATTTTACTTTTTTTTTCCTTTTAATCTCTAGTACTAAAGTGGTTAAAAAAATTTAAGGAGAAGCATAAGTTTGTTCTTCCCTCTTCTTGGTTTATTTGATAGAAATCAAAGAAGTAGGGGGCAAGGCGGGTAACTGAGAGATAAGGTATTAATATTGTCAAGTCTTGAAATGAATCAAAGCCATGAGTTGAATAATAAAATGTCTTTAATTGAGATAACAGGGCAGCAAACCTGCAACCCTGGGGGATGTCAGGTGGATTTTGCCAGCTCCATGTCCCCATGCAAAAGCTTCTTTATACCTTAAGGAGGAAAGGGCGAGAAGGCAGTATGAGGTAGCAAGGCCTGGTCATGAGACCCCAATGGCCCTTGGGAAACCAGACAAGGAAAGCCACTTCATTCTGGCTTTTTTGCCCTTCATACCTTGAATCCCGATGGAAGGGGGCAAGGACACTAGAAGCTGAGATCCAGCTTGAGTTGGGCTCCCCCACAAGGCAAAATCTCTGGGTGGGGGGACCCAGGGTGCAGTTCAGCTCAACCTAATCAAAAGTAAATATATTAAGAGTAGGGATGTAAGGACATTAGTGAAATTCTGACATTACAAAGATCATTTAAGGAAGTGGCAGTCCATATTACACTTGGTATTAACAATTTCCACCATTAATAATTATTAACAATATATTAACACATATTAACAATTTTCTGTCAGTATGTTTTTTTTTTAAAATGCAGAGATGCATCTATGTTATATTACCATTTTGTGAAGCATGAAGACCTGATAGAAATGGAAGGGTATTAGCATCTTGAGATTGACCATATTCATGATACTTTAAAAAAAATCCACTAAGCTTGCCAACCCTGGGTACATTTGAAGCACATTAGAGAAGGAAACAGTTTTGTGGAGTGTTTCTCTAAAGTGAGTCTAGCAGTGAGGAAGATGATTTTATCTAGTTGATTCCCTTTCCCCCACTGGACATGGCATCTTGGAGAAAAGTTATTCACCAAGTAGAAGATAGCATATGCATCAAGATGCAGAGAGTTGGAGGTGGGAAGCAGCCACTTCAAGCAGTCTGAATTCTAGCTGCAGAGAGATAAGTCCAGCTGGGGAATCTTGGTAGTCAAGGAGCTGATCAGGAGAACTCAGTCAAACAATCCACTCACCTGATGTTCTGTGCTCAGCTTAATGGTAATGGGATATAAAGGTCTTCCCTGCCCATTAATAGGCTTCATGTGGAGCCCGTTAAGGGAAGCTTGCTTAGGGGAGGCTTGCTTGTGGGAAGGTTTCCACACCTTTTGGTATTAAGTTGATTAGGCACTGAATCATGAGAGTTATGATGCCTTCTGGCTCTGAGAAGTGTATATATACTCTGAGTTGGTATTTTGCTTTGGGGGTTTGCTTATGAGAAGGACCTTTTGACTTCTTGGTCTAGACTCTAAGTATTTTCAGACCCTTGACTGCTCAGTTGTAAAGGCTCTCTTGATCCAGTGGTATATATAAAGTGCATAACAATACTGCTTAGGCATTCAGAGCCCTGTCTATTTGTCTAATTTCTCTGTTTCCATTTTATCTGCTTATATTTTCTCTGACATTCAACATGCTGACTTTTCCCCTGGCCTAGTGAACATAATGAAAAGTAGGATTGTTAATGTCTTTTTGAGCAGTCTTTCCTAGAAAAGCAGATTAAAGAAACTGCACCAGCAGGCCATCCCGGGGATGCTAGGGTGCTTGCTGTTACACCCAGCAAGGTGCTGCATGAAAACTTTGAAAGAAGAGAATAGGCATTGATCAGGACCTTGTAGCAGTCAAGGCATGAACTGCCTTGGTGGTATGTGTTCTCTCTGCTATGTGCCTCACTACTAGTACGGCCTAAATTTTTGTCCTCTCTTCCCACTGTCATTATTTGTGTTTTTGAGAGAGAACATCCCAAGTTTATGAGGGGGAGGATAATGACTTGTGTCTACTATTCTTAATATGACAGATTAGGAAATGCCCTTGCTTTGAGTTAATTATTTCTACTAGCTGTTTATTAAAGGCAAACTTGCTGGCGAACTGTACTTTTAGCTTTCTGGGTCCACAAAATGACTTTGAACCTGGAAATACCTTTTTTCACCTCACCTGGAAGAGGTGACAAATCAATCAACCTCTCAGAGCCTCAGTTTCCTCATCTATAAAGTGGGATTACACTTTATAACTTATAAAATGAAATAGTAATACCTGCAATATCCACCTTTCGGGGCACTGGAGTGGGATGGGATGTGGCTCAAATGAGATAATGTATGTAAAGTGTTGCAAAATTTATGACACAAATAATAACTGTTGTTACTATGTGCTCAATAAACCTTTCTTGAATGAATGGAGATGAAATATCAGTGAACAAGATATAGTATCATTAAATGCATGGCATGAATATTCAACTTGTTGGCAGCATGACTTACTTGACACGGCATATTACAGAGTGAGGAACCCAAGTTAAAATCCTCCTGTAGGTAAATGTTAGCTGTTATGATGATGGGGCAGCTAGGTGGCCCAGTGGATAGTACTCTGGCCTGGAGTCCGGAGGACGTGAGTTCAAATGTGTCCTCAGACACTTACTAGCCGTGGGACTCTGGGTAAGTCACTTAACCCAGTTTGCCTTAGTTCCTCATCTCTAAAATGAGGTAGGGAGGGAAAAGGTAAACCACTCAAGTATCTCTGCCAAGAAAAACCCAAATGGGGTCATAGAGAGTTAGACATGATTGAAATGACTCAACAACAATTATGATGATCATCATGATGATGATGTTCATGAGGAGATCACTTAAAGACAGATTGATGAAGGAAAAACTAAAAAAGAGATAGAATTTAATGTGGAAGTTTTGGAAAACACAACTGAAGAAAAGTAAAAAAAAAAAAAAGATGTGCACAGAAATTTACAAAGACTTTAATGATGCATAGGCAGAATAAAGTATTTCTAGAGAATCTATCTTCAACTCATAAATATACCAAATGAAAAAGAAAATCTCAGCTCCCACAGATGAGACATCGATAAAAACCTCAAAGGTGACTAATTTATGAATGGCGAAGAAATGTATGCTGTAATAAAGAACTTCCTCCTTTGTTACGGTCACACCAAAATCTGGATTTACTAAATAGGTTATACTGCCTTGTACTCTTCAGTGACATAAATAAAGTGACACATGTAATATGCCACTGTGAAATGTCGGATTATTGTCGAACGAGAATTTGAACAATGAAAACCAGCTTTGGTTCCTCTGAACGTTCCTGCCTAAAAAGTTTTTCATCATTTGCTTTAGCCTTACAATTTCCTTCAATATTCCTTTAGAAAAAAAGTCAAAATGCTTATAGTCAAAGTGTGCCCTTCTAAACTTCCAAAAAATATCATAGTGACAACTTTAAGATCTTGTGAGTGGGAAAATACTTGGCTTCTTTTTAAATTAAATTAAAGAAATAGTTCCAATGCCTAGAACTACTTTAGCTAATCTTTGGCTGTGCCTAGATGGCATAAAATAAAGTAGAGTTGATAATCATCTGGATAGTAAGATCACTAGAGACAAGTAACCTGTAATATTCAGGCTCCAGAGTGAATTTTATTTTGGCTACCTATAAATGTTCAAATTAACTGTGACATCCACATTTCCATTTTCCTTTGAGCAGTATAAATAAACATATGCTACTTCTGATAGGACCAGAATTTCCCTGAGCCAGCTTCTTCCACCCATATTCTGGGGAGACTTTACCTAAAAGAAGAAAAATAAATATGCACCAGAAACTGATTGGCCCTGGTTTCCATGATGTAGTTTTCTGGTCATATAAAGGCATAAAAAGTACAGCCTCCTTGGATACGGTCAATTTATGAAGACCACACAAGTTTTCTTATGCCCTGATGATCGGATGACTTTCCATATGGAGACTAGGTGGGGAGGAGGGAGAACTACCATTATCTCCATGCTGTACATCCATGTTCTGTTGGGGCAAATAAACTTCATTTTATTAACCATTCATTGCCTTACTAGTGTCTCATTTCATCCTAACTTCATAACTGAAGTAAAAGTGATTGTATTAGCTCCTCATCTACAAAACTACTGTACATACAGATGTTTTTCAGGCCAATTGGTAAATAATCATTTCAAACACAATGATCCTTTGTATTTGATGTCTTTAACAAGTAAAATAGGAGGTGCTCAAGGATTATTATTGTAGTGATAGGAAAACATCAAAGACTATCATGGACTTTATAAAAAGAATTCTTCATAGTATGTGCAACAGAGTATACTATATGCATGTCATTGAAATTCACAGAAACAGTTATGTCCCCACTAAGGGTTTGTGGAACAATATTTCCCAGGAAATACTCATGAAATTTCTAAGTCGATTAAGCATAATTGATGAGTTTTCTCGAATAAGGGAATAATTCACCAGATAACTGGTGTGACTTTTTTTTTTTCTGAATTAGCCACATGTACCAATTCTTTTGCAGTCACATAAAAGTAACCTTAGGTTTGCTTTGTGTCTAAGGTCTCTAAAAAAAATCAGTAGAAAGGTATTCCATGTAGAATATAGTAAAGCACAGCTCTTTCTTCCACACAAATGAAATGGAAAAAATGAGGCTCAAAAGTAGGAATTAACAAAGATATAAGATGGCCAAGTAAATCAAACTTGTTACTATAATTCACTGGGAGATTGGTGTTTTAAACAGTAAAACCTAAAGAACTTCTTAGACTGTTGATAAGACATTTCACCTTCATTTTGTTTTAGCACTATCTGAAAAAGTCCTTCAGTCTATTTATTCTGGTTGAGATTTATAATTCCATCATAGTTAACTTCCCTGAGATGGCTGTAATTGCAGAAAATGACTCCTATAGTACATCTAAGCCAGCTGAGTGGCCTAGGAACTCCCAACTTCTCATATTCAAGAGTTTGACTCCCAGGCAGGAAATACCCATCTTAGCCTTGCTGTTTTATGATCTATGTTCGGGGAATTAAAAAAGTAGAAGCAGCCGCCAAGGGCTGAAGACCCAGGCTCAGCCTTCACTAGGTATTGTGTGTACTTTCTGTGACACATGAATTGCCACCGTTTCCCCCTTCCCTGACCCATCTGGCCCCCACGAGAAGTTTCAAAGTAAGAGGTAAAAATTTTAGAGAAAGAAAAAAAAAGCCAGAACAGATACTATCACTCCTGTTAACGTCTACTGAGAGTAGCTATCTCTTTCTGACTCAGTGGCCAATCATCTTGATGTACCTCTTTGCCCCTGCTATTGTGTAACCAGACCAAAGGACTGCTGTATCATAGTCTCAAAGCACCAAGTTGTTTTTTGTTGTTGTTTGTTTTCTGGGTTTTTTAAATTCTTTTTTTAGTGGTGAGTTTCATACATGACCCACCAGAATTAGTCAAATGTCTGTAGATTGGGATAGTAGAATTCAATCAATTATCCCCATTATACTTAAATAGGCAGTTTCTTTAACATTCATACATAAGTAGTTGCTTAAATGTTCAATTTTCCATTTCAGTAACCTGAAAACCTTGCTGGTACAGTTGTTTGTAAGGAAAATACTGCTTATGAGAAGATACAATTATACTACAAATAATGTGCTCAGATTCTTTCTTCACATTTTTCACATTTGAATTAGTGGTTCCAATGAAGGCATATACTCATTCATTGAAGAGTTATTGTGGTCCAGATACATAGAATTCATTATCCTAGATTTTCTCATCTGAAACCTTAGTCAAGATGGCCCCCAAACTCATTTATTTCTTTGACTTCCTCATTTCCATCAAAATGAAACTATTTGGTCATTGCCAATGCTTTCCCCATCTTCTTCCCCATCTAATTCTGACCATTGATTCTTCCTTACACTTATTTTTGTATCCATTTCTTTCTTTCTGTGATGTAGAATGGTTTAGTGAATAGAAAAAGTAAAGAGTTCAGGTTCTTCCTCTAACATATAGTAGCTATGTGACCACACATGGAAAATGGCTTTATATCTCAGTGCACCAGGCCAAAGATATCCATTTTGGGCCAAGGGCCCCAAGCATGCTGCAAGTGAGTGCCGCCTAAACCATATTAAAACATAATTTGGAAATGCTTAATAAAACAAACAAAAATGCAACAAAACATATGTAATACTAATCTGTAGTTTCTAAATCACTATCAACCTATAGGGATCCATTTCTACATAAGTTTAAAAGCCACTAATCCAGACAGCTTTCTAAGACACGTTACAGATAAGTTAATGATCTATATGAGTGGAGAGAACTTTCACTATACAAGTTCCCTAAACCACGGAAATCACAAGTCCAGATTTCTTTATTTCCTTCCCCACCATCCTTGTGATTAATCCTTCGTATCATCTATTCTCTCAGGTATTCAATCAGGCAAATACATAATGAAAGAATTGAAGCATAATAGAAGGTCAGAGTTGGAAGGGATATTGGAGGTCATATAGCCCAATAAGTCTTTATGCAAATAGGAATTCCCTGCATACCATCAATGACAGACCTTTGCCTATTCAGTGAAGGGGCACTCACTACCTCTAAAGAAAGCCTGTTCTACTTTTAAGCCGTCCTAATCGATTTTAAAATGTTTCCTTATATTGAACTGAAATTTGCCACTTAGTGCATTCCAAACATTTCTTCTAGTTCTGCCCTGAGGACCAAGCATATTTCTAATCCCTTTTCCACATGAAACTCATGAAAATACTTGAAAAAGCTACTCCCCTAAATCTTTTCTTTAGAATAAACATTTGCAATACTATATGCATTTAATGTATCCTCTTATGACACGGTGTCCCATCCATTATCCATCTTTTCTCCTCTCACATTTCTGTGACTATGTCCTAATTTGTTCATTAATTTCCTAAAATTTTGCCCTAGAACTGAACATAAAAATGTTGATATGATCTGACCAAGCCAAAGTCAGCAAGTTTATCAATTCAACTCAACAAATGTTTCTTGAGAATCTCCTATGTATTAAGATACTCTCTAGGTGATGGGATTAGAAAGAAAACAAAATAAAAAGAAAAGTCTCATTTGTCAAGAAATTCACAGTCTCCTGAGGATGGCAGTAGGGGAGAAGACAATATTATGCACAATAACATATGAATTACAAAATTGTACTGGAGTATGTCAGTTGACATCCTTCCCCTACTCTTACCTTCCTTATTTCTGTGGAGTGCAACACCATTCTCCCAGTCTCACAAGTTCACAAGCTGGGGGTCATCCAAGATGCCTCACTATCTCTAACCTCTCATATCCCATAATCAAACTTACCAAGGCCTTTCAATTTCACCTTTGCAAGAAGACATCTTTCAAATAAGCTCCCTTTTCTACTCTGACACTGCCACCATTTTAGTACAGGCCCTCATGGCGCCATTCCTGGAACACTGTAACAGCCTGCTGATGGGTTGGCATGCCTCTAGTCTTCTCCCACTCCAATCCATCCTCCATTCAGCCACTAAAGTGATTTTTTTTAAGCATAGTCCAACCATGTTACACACTTACTCAATAAAATCCAATGACTCTCTGTTGCCTCAAGAATCAAATACAAAACTTCTCTATTTGGCATTCAAAGTCTTCCATAATTTATCCCTCTCCTACCTTACTAGTCTTCTTATACCTTTTTGATCCAAGAAAACTGGCTTCCTGGTTGTTTCTGGAATGTGACACTCCATATCTTGGCTCTGGACATTTGTTTTAGCTATCCCCCATGCCTGAAATACTCTCCCTCCTCCACTCAAGCTTTCTATAAGTCCCACCTAAAATCCCTTCTTCTACTGGAGACTTCATTAACCAATCTTAATTCTAGTGTATTCCCTCTGTTGATTACTGTATATGCCTTGTTCTGTATGTATTTGTTTTATGTTGTCTTCCCTCATTAGATTGTAAGGTCCTTGAGATCAAGGACTGTCTTTTGCCTCTTTTTGTATCCCTAGGGTTTAGCACAGTGCCTGGTACACAGTATGAGATTAATAAATGTTTTTTAAATTGATCATGAGAAATCAGTAAATATTTACTGAGTATCTGATCTTTATACCCGATAAGTTTAAGACTACTTTATCAATCTATGGAAATTATGCTCACCAACTCTTAGAATATCAGAAATGGGAGTGGTATCTGTGGTCCTTTAGTCAATTCCATATTTGAACAGCAATCCTTTTCCCTGACAAACAATCCATCTCTTACCTCCACCTGAATACCTCAATTAAGGGAGAAATTCCTGGAAAAGGGGAAGGGAATAAGCATTTGTGTAGCACTCACCAAATCCTACACTAAATGCTTTTTACAAATATTATTGTTTAATCCTCACAACAGCCCTGCAAGACAGATGTTATTATTATCCTAATTTTACAGTTCAGGAAACTGAGGCAGACAGATTAAGTAACTTGCCTAGGATCACATAGCTATTGTCTTTCTCACTCCTGGCTCAACTCTCTCTCTACTGCTGCCCTTGCTCCTACTACTACCTGAAGCAACATATTCAA
This sequence comes from Phalanger gymnotis, assembly GCA_028646595.1. Classification (NCBI taxonomy): domain Eukaryota; kingdom Metazoa; phylum Chordata; class Mammalia; order Diprotodontia; family Phalangeridae; genus Phalanger; species Phalanger gymnotis. Next base: position 132,390,588 of record CM053623.1, on the reverse strand, counting down.
CTTTTTGGACAATTCTAATTGTTAATTTATTATTTTCTCAAATGGACCCCAAACTGACCTGATTGTGACTTCTATTCACTACTCTTCATTATGAATTCTCAGGTTAAGCAGGCCACATCTATTTTCTCTTTTACATAACAGACCTTCTAGTACTAAAAGAAAAGAATCATGTCCATCCTAAGGTTTCTTTTCTCCATTTCCTTCAACTGGCCCTTATGTGTCATGACCTTTGTAATACCATTCAAAATTTTGGAATCCACAACTGAACACAGTAACCTGGATATGGCTTAAGTACAATAGAGCAGAGAGTGGATCTTATCTTCTTTCTGAATGTTCAAACCAAGTTAATGTGAGTTTTTACTTGTCATGTTATACATAGATCTCATTCCTTTTAAGGCTGTAATCTACTTGAACCCTTCCATCTCTTTCTCATAATTGTTAAAATGTTATTTGACCATCCTTCAATAGAAAAAGAAATGTGACTGAGCAAAGGGGGCAAAGTCTAGTAGAATAATAGATGGCTCTGAAGTCTGGGAAGCCTAGATCCAAGTCTCAATTTCCTCATCCAGAGCTGTTTATATCATTATAATCACAGATCTAGACTCCTACATACTTACCTCCTCTGTCCTATATTAGTAAGTATTAGCTTTAAGAAATGCAATCATGCTAATATTTGGGGCATTTTTCAACTTAGATTTTTACTTGCTCACTGCATGATTTCTTTTCAACCTGGTCAACATACCAATGAGGAATGACATACCCAATCACATTTTCCTATTATGTAACATTACATGCACCCAAGATACAGTGGGAAGAAAATACACTCTATCTTCCAGAAAAAGAATCTTCCATCTGCCCATAAATCTTTAGAAAATCTCCCTCCACAGGCTTATAACAGTTCAATTTTCCAATAATGGAATAAAGAATCAGATGGATATTTAATTTTCTTATGAAATTAGAAATTAGAGGGCAGAAGAGCCCCAAGGGTTTCCTTTAACCTCTTCCTCCTGATTAGTTTATCAGATTATCTAATTGTCACTTGGAAGACATAGAAAGCCTGCCTGGCCCTAAGGGGATAAGATATAGGACAGGTAAGTTGCTACGAAAATGTTATAAGAAAGTTCTCATGTACTACATTTAAATTTAGAAGTTTTGTGCAAGTATTGCTTCTAGAATGGCTGTCTTGTATATCCATAGGTGAGCACTTTCAATACTTTTGTGTCATACCTAAAGCTCACAAATCATGAGTTTGAAACAAATAAGAATCATTTAGCATTTATTTTCAAAAGGTATGCTAGCATTTATTTGTTCAACATTTATTATATATCTTCTGCTGTTAGATATAATTTGAGGACTATGTGAAGGCCTGAAATACATGAAAAAGATGGCTCTTGTACTCTAGGTGTTAACTGTCTAGTAGGAGATATGACATTTGTAATAAACACAAGAAAAAAATTGTTAATGCCATTATTTTGCAAGGCATTGTCCTAGAGGCCAGAGATTATCTTCACTTTTTTCCTGTTGCCCAGCCACAACACCAATTAAGTCATACATTGCCTAGACAACTGCAATAACCTCCTATTTAATCTCTCTGCCCCAAGTCTCTTCTCATTCCAGTCCATCCTATATATAGCCACCAAATGATTTTCCTAATGCACCACATCTGACTTTATCACTCTCACCTCCCCACTCAATAAATTCCATTGACCTTTTATTACCTATTGAATTAGACATAAACTCCTTTATCTGCCACTTGAAGCATTTCACAATCTGTCCTTTCTACTGACCCACTCCTGAGTATAGAGTTTGCCTTTAAATGTCCCAGTGTTACTCTCTCCTGCTTGATACCAATCTGCCATTCATTTTCAGTGGTTTTTTCCTGGCTTTACATCCATCTCTTCCTTCTCTTGGGTTCCTCTCTGTCTTGGCCTTTTATAACTTCTCTTTCTACATTCCCTTCCTTGGTATTTTCAATAGCTCCCATGGGTTGAGCTATCTCTATTTAGATGGCCCCGAAATCTACACATTCAGCCCCAACCTCTCTCCTTAACTCCATCATGAACTCTTCCCTTCTATATATCTGCATCTTGATGTTTCATTGTTATTTCAAACTCATCTTTACTAAAACAGAATTTATAATAACCCTTCCTCAAACTTGTTTCTCCTCCAAACTTCAATTTAATTCAATAAATGTCTATAAAGTGTTTCTATGTATGAGTGGTGGTAGATACTGGTGGTATAAAAACACGACAAAATAGTCACTGCCTTCAAGGAGCTAATGTTGCATTTGGCAAATAAGCATACACACAAATAAGTATAACATAAGTAAAATTGAGGTGGGGGAGGGCAAAGGATGGCTTACCGTAGGAGTTCGAGAAAGACCTCATCATGAAAGAATGCAAAAATTCTGAAAGGAGGAGTAGAAGAGACAGTGCATCCTAGACATATTTGAAGGCTTATGCATACTTTCAGAGGCGGGAGATAAAATGTCACATTCAGGGAACAGGCAGAATACAAGCTTATTTATAAATTTTTTACAAAGCATTATTGTCTCATAAAAGAGTAAGAAGAAATGTGGGGGTGGGGTGGAGAAGAACAAGAAAAATCATCCTCAGCATATTTAAGAATGAAACTGCAGGGAGGAAGAGCACACAATTAAAAAATGGAAAAGATCAGTCAAGGTTTTTATAACAAAGTTTTACTCCATCAATGACAAAGGAAGCACTACATCTTATATATCACTGTTCCTGAGAAACTATAAGATGAAGTAAAAATTACACTAAAAAAGAAAAGATGGGAAATGTGTCGAACTAGATAGTGTATGCCCAAAGGAGGGCTTTGTTGAAAAAAAAAAGTTTGTGAGTGTTGAGGGATTGGTTCTCAAGTTATCTGAAAGAGGAAAGGATAGCAAATGCCTCAAAAAAATTCTTAGAATTTATTACTCCCCAAAAAGTAACAGAGAAAAACATGAATAGCTATTGACATAACTATTATTATCTCTATAAATTATTACAAAAATAATATACACATACCTAGAGGTTATACTCAGGCAAGGTACATCTTACATGTATGTCAAAATCATCCAAAATTCCTTGAATGACATAATAACAAAGGTGAGTTCAATTAAGAAACCTGTGATTATTATTAGCTAGGAAAGCATAAAATAAGGAGACATATTCTGTGGAAATGTGAGCCTAGGCCTGTCCTACTTGAGCTTCTATAGAGATTGACATTTTTCCCAAGTCCTGTGAGTATACCAGGTATTGTCAACTGTAATGATGAGGTTTTCAACCTTTCCTTCATTGTACATATTCAGGAGGAGTGAGTGTTTTAATTGTGCTCAGAATTGGAGAAAGTTTAAGAACCATGAGAACTGAGAAAAGGCCATTAGATTTTGCATTAATAAAATTAAGGGAAAGCAATTTCAGTAAAAGGCTATGGTAAGAAGTGCTGCTGTAATGCATATATTTTTTGTTTTTTGGTAAGGCAATTGGGGTTAAGTGACTTGCCCAGGGTCACACAGCTAGTAAGTGTGTCAAGTGTCTGAGGCTATATTTGAACTCAGGTCCTCCTGAATCCAGGGCTTGTGCTCCACTCACTGCACCATCTAGCTGCCCTACTGTAATGCACTGAGATGTAAGCTGGTGGGGCAGAAATGAAGATATCAATAGTAGGCTAATCTTTCACTCGTAAATAAATTTGTAAGATTAGAACTTTGCCAAATAAATAAAAGAAGGTGTGCCCCATCTTTACAGGATCACAAAAATAAGAATTGAAAAGAACCTCAATGGCTATTTAGTCCAACCATTAGACAAAAGTAATCCCCACAATAACATATTTGGCAAGTGGTCATCTAGTTTCTGTTTCAAGACTTTCAGTGGGGGAGCTGGGTAGTGCAGTGAATAAAATACCAGTTCTAGAGTTGGGAAGATCTGAGTTCAAATATGGCCTCAGATTCTTACTAGCTGTGTGACCCTAGCCAAATCACCTATTGCTTCCAAAATAAAAAAGAAAAAGAAAGGAGGGAAACTTCCCTCCCCATGTCTCAAGATAACCAATCCTCCTTTTGTAATCTGACATGAAGCCTGAATTTACTTGTGGAGCCAAACAAATCTATGCCTCCTCTATATAACAACCCATCTCATCTTTTTTTCTTAAGTATTTCTGTTTCCTCTTGTAGCTTATCAAAGACTGTAATATCCAAATGCAGTATTTCTTTTTTCAAATACTTGAACACAGTTATGAACATGCCCTATTTCTCTTCTTTTCATGGCCAAATATGCCCAGTTCTTTAAACCAGTCCTTTTTTTTTGGCTGTGGACTCAAGGCCCTGCACCACCCTGACTACCCTACTCTTTGGACATTCTCCAGCATATCAACGCCCTTCTTAGACCACAGCGCTCAGAACTAAACATAATACTCCAGATGAAGACTAATGAGGGCTTCTACCTCCCGTGAGACTCTACCTAAAGCAGCAAAAGATCACATTTACTTTT
>CM053623.1:132359101-132385592 GCA_028646595.1 Phalanger gymnotis | reverse complement strand
ACGAAATATTTTTAATTGCTTGATAATGTCACAGCAAGTTAAATCAATAGCATGTTTACCCATCACTAAATTAAAATGACCTTTGAGTTGAGGGAGTTGGTGATAAAATATGCCATTGTTCTCTTTAAGGAAAAAAGTCTACAGTAAAGCATTGGTCCATAAATTAGATAACTTCTATCCTGAAATACTCTCTTGAGTGTATGCCTGCATGATGAGTTGTGAATAAACCTAGAAATAAATCAAAATAAAGTCAGTATGTTTCTCCAAATCTTATGCAAACTTTAGTCTCAAACTTACACTAGACAACTCCCAAAGACATTATTTCTTGGGAATTCTCCAGTGTGTCCCATTTTAAGCCAGGATAGAAATATCACCCACTTTAAAAAGTCTTTATATCATTTTGGATGAAACTACAAAATTCAAAAAGATGATTTTTTTTTTCAAAATCATCAACATTCTGAAATTTTAAAATGTCCCTTTTGGTTTAAGAGCAAAGATTTCAGGTGGTAACAAACAAAAACTTAAATAATCTACTTTACCTATATCTTTTTAAAGGGAAGCAAGAGGAACTATTCTCATGTATTATATTCCCCCTGCAGCTATGTGTTCCTGCTGCAGCATGATTTTCTTTTAGATGACCCTGGTAGTGTTCTTGTGCCTTCTTTGATAAGATATATATGCACTACTGATCTGAGATAACCAGAAGTTGTTTAACAAGCTTTCTCCTCATATTGCAGTTATACAAAGATGGTAGTTGGAGACGATTTAGGCCTTCTCAAGTTGCATTGGTCCCTTGGGCCAAATTTAAATTGTCTTGCTTTTTTTTTTTCTTCTTGTATTATTATTTTTGTCTCCCCTTTTTGCTCTGTTTTACTACCTGGTTGGTTTATTTGTTCTTTAATTCCCACTTTTTCCCACATTTTATCTTTTCTTTCATCATCTTTTTCATGCCTTCCTCATTATAATGCTTTCTATTTTAAACCTACTCATCCACACCCAAAGCTGTCCAATTGGAATGTCCAGAATATCTTTTTACTCTATCCTTTTCATATTTTTTATTTGCAGTCATTAGCAAAAGGACACACACACACACACACACATACATACATACATATGAGACGATGCAATTAGATGTACCATGGAGGATTAGTCTTTCCAATTATTTGAGAACATCGGAATTAAATTTTTTATCCCTTTCCAATTCTTCATTTTTCATTTTGTTATAATTTTGCATATTGTGTTCAATTTATAAAAGTTTCTTTTCCAAAACTATCTTCCTGTCCTGTCATTCAATCAAACTTAATAAATGAAATAAATAAATTAAACATCTATTATATGCCAGGCACTATGCCAAGTGCTGGGGATACCTAAATGAAGTTACTTGTCATCATCACTTTGATTTGCAGAATAGTAAAATTTCTCTGCTATGTTAGAAGAAAGAAAACATTCATTCACAGTGAAATTTCAAAATAGCAAAGGGAATGTAAAATGTCGTGGACCGTGACACTGATTTTGTTGCTCCCGGTTTCTATATCTTTCTCTTCTAATGACTTGCATTGTGACTAATGGACTTACATTATATGAGGGTTCAGTGACTTGTTAGTTTAATCACAGAACTATTTTTTTAATTATGGGTATTTTATTCAATTCCTTATAAACGAGTTATTATCTGGGTCAAATTTTTACTTACCTTTTTGCCTCAGTTTCTATAAAATGAGGGGATAGGCTATACAAAATCACTGTAGCCCATCAGCTCAAATCATAGAACTACAGAACTGGAAGGGTCCTCTATGGTCTTTAGAATATCTCTTCCAGTTCCTTTGTTTGACAAATGAGGACACTGAAAACACGAGAACTGAAATGGTCTCCCAAGGCCACAATTGGATGTCAGAGCAGAACTCAAATATCTCAATTGTCAGTCCAAATTAATTTCCAGGACATTACAATTCCATTCCAAAAACCTATGATTCCAACTACCACTAACACAGTGGTAGTACTACTACTATTATTACTGAATGAGGTTGCTGCTACTACTAAAATGATCAGTTTATATTTAATTTGCTTTAACATTTGCACAGCACTTAATATCATTTGATCCTCACAACAATCTTTTTTCCTCCTACCAAATCAGCTAACCATTCCAGTGTTACTAAATAGGATTATTAAAAACAAATCATAAATATATTCTTTCATGCTGTTTTGTTGTGGAATCATTTGTTCACTTGTGTCCAACTCTTTGTGACCACTTTTCTCTGCAAAGATACTGGAATGGTTTACCATTTTCTTCTCCACCTTGTCTTACAGACGAGGAACTAAGCCAAACAGGATGAAGTGACTTGCCCTGGTTCACACAGCTAGTAAGTGTCTGAGACCAGCTTTGAACTCGGGAAGATGAGTCTTTCTGACTCCAAGCTCAGCAGTCAACCCACTGTACCACCTAGCTACTTTGTGAAGGGCTATTTTAAGTTCTAGTACACTATTGCTTTTTATGACAGTAGATTCCCTATGATTGAAAGATATCAAAGAAAACAATAGCCAGTACTGACTACTGTCAAATCTGACCATATTCAGAATATTTAGATGCTCTCTACTCTTCTAAGTCTCAATCGTGATTTAAACACATTTAAATGCCATAGAGAATGTTGTCATAACAGGATTCTTAGGGTTCCAAAAGGTTAGAGCACTTCAGAGAAGATTCCTGTAATACAAAAATAAACAAGAAAAACTCCCTAAACCTAGACTTTCTGGTAAATTTGCTTCGAGCCCCTCAAAAAAAATTACAACATGTCAACTTGAGTCTCTCCTGTGAAACTGAAAAGTCAAACCCCACAGTGTAAATCTCCTTAAAGCAATTTATTTCAGATTAAAAAGATAACCCTGACTTATAGGCAGAATAAGGAATCTGTTTCAAATCCATCACAGTAGCGCTATCAATAACCCAAGAAGACCGGTGATTGAGTAGATTTAATTAAGTTCACTAGTATGCACAAAAAGGGGGGTGGGGTGGAAGAGGCAAATATTTTTTCTATCATTCATTATTAGCTAAAGGATATTATAAAAATCTCTACAACTCGTTCAGTTGGACCATCCTTTTTTTTTTCTTTTTTATTGATTTTATTGTTTTGCTCGCTACAGAGAAATGCCATTTGGGGAGCTTTGGGTCCCGAGAGTTTTTAATGGTACCCCACTTCCAGCACTATAAAACAGAGGCCTGCTGTTTTAATCACGCCTCTCTCTCTCAATGTTGTTTGCGCCCTGGTACAACCCATCTGCCTTGAATCTAGTGCTCCGCTGGGGCTAAGCACATCTGCCAGCCAGACTACCTTCGTACACAATTACTCAATCCACCGTAAGGCTCTTTAATAGGAAACAAGTGTGACAACGGCAAGCTTTCTTCCCCCCAACCCCCTCTTAAACCACAGAGTCAAATCGCTCTAATAGAGATGAAGCTTGATAGATCCGCCCAGGTGTAGGTGAAATGGTAGAGCCTCAGGGGTAATAGATGCTGCGCTCTTATGTTGAAGTTTAGCATTTTGTCCTGAAGGGTTGTCTAGCAGCAGCAAGATGGGTTGCTCATTGTACAGTTACAAAGTCAATAAGCTTCTCACAGCTCACATTTATGACTAATTCACAAAGCAACCTGGAGCCAGGTGAGAACGGCAGAGCTATCCCTTTTCTTTTTTTCTTTCTTTCTTTTTTCTTTCTTTCTTTTTTTTTTCCTCCAGCGCATGGACAAAGCCCGGCACACAGTAAGTGGAAAATTCGTCTTTACTTATTTTACTTGCGAATTAATTAAGGGTGTTTACTTTGAGGTAACTCTCTAAAGGCTGCACAGAAATGAAGCAGAATCCAGCCTGTGTTCATGACCCTGTGGAGTTCCCTGGGTTTCGTTTTGCACGGTGCCCTGGCACTGCCACTCAAGCTTAAATAGTCGTACTGAGCGACTTCCTTATCCAGAGGAGCTCCCGCAACTAAAATGTGGTGCTAATAATAATGCTAATTCGAGTCTGCAGCCAATCATATTAACCACGATTTCTGGGGGAAATGCAGTTTATTGCTGTCAAAAATGATGATCGCAAGTGCTTTGCCACAGTTCTGGGAGGGGGGGAATCGACACCACCAGCTTTGAAAACGAAGAGGGGGAAGCTCTTTTTCTTAAGCAGTTTCAGCTTAAATGGAGTATATTGTCATATTACAGACTGTGCCGGAAAGCTAGGATTTTTGTTTCTCTGATTATTTGTTTAACAAAACCATCCTCATCTTCACCATTCCTAAAGAAGCCAGAGATCAGAATAACCCCCAAACAGGGAATTTATTGTATTGCTGCAGCTCTGTTGATAATGAATTTCCAAAACAAAAAGAAGGTCACTTGTCTAATAGTAAAGAGAGAGAGAGAGAGGGAGAGATTAAAACCAGATGTATAGAATCTCAACTTTGACTTTTGGTCTTTCATGCTTGGTTTAAAGCAGCCTTAAAATTGCATTTACTTTCCATTTACAACTTTGAATTCACTGTTAAACTATGTTTGAACTTAAAACTAAGATTTGATCTAAGCAAACACATATTCCTTGAGCCCCCTACCCCGATTTTTACTTGGCTATGGGGAATCTTTTTACTACCTCACCATATATCCTGAAGTGTGTTAACAAGCTCACGGCAGTGGACCTTCAGGTGGAATGTCAGCCAATGTGCAAGAATGTGTTTGCCATGAGATGTATGATGTTCTATGTGAGGAATAAACACAAGAAACATGCGCCCTGAAAAAGGTCCCACCTCAGTCTCCCAAAGATGATTGCATTAAGAAAGAATGTAGTAAAAACTGTCAGCACATTTATGTCTATCTTTGGAGAAATGGTTGAGCTGATTCTTTTCATTTTGGGATTTGTTTATCTGGAATGAGCAGTTACTCCAGAGAGCATCGTCATCCCAAAAACCACATGCCTGCAGAACAAGTGGAAAAGCATAATTACATGAGAATGTTGTTTAGAGTTTCCCTTTGTGGTGCTTTACAACCAGCTTTAATATACGTGTGTGTGTATGTGTGTGTGTATGTATATATACGCTATAAATGGACAGCATTTGTAATGGTGAGCTTATCTGAAGTTGTGATTCCAGACCCCTGAGGAATCCTTTCTGAGTGTCCACAATGTATCTTGGATGGTGTTCTTATAATGGGAGCTGTAATTAATTACTATTTCTTAACCCTCTTTTAGTGAGAAGTGGACTCGAAATTGCTGATGGTAGGGTAGAAATACTATAAAACCTATTCTTCACAAAAATGTCTCAAACTACATTTGTTGGCATCAAATAGCGGTCAATGCCTACCCCCTACAGGGAAAGAATCTAATTTCACTATGCCTGTCCCAGTACATGAATCCTTTGCAGTACAGTTCACACATATGAATGTTGTAATGATGTCTCTGGCTCCAACAAGTGCCCCTTAATGAAAAGGTCAGACTGTGATTAATAGGAAGCCAGTTTCAAAGGCTGGACCCTCCTTTGGCACTCTACTTCCAAAAAAAGAGCGGTGGGGATCTTCGTTTCCCTCAGGTTATTTTTTTTTAATTTGGTTTTCAGTATTACACAAATGAGAGTAGTCAGGGGCTTCTTTTTATTCTGGGCTTGTGTTTGCATGGTGCCAACACATCTGGTCAATTCAATCAGGCCCGTCAAAAAAATGATGTAATTAAATGAAGAAATCATTTGAACCTGTCTGTAGAGTGGGTGTAAGGATAACCGATTGGAACCTTCACTACTACTCCAAGTAGCTGGATCCATAAGTTTGGCTTAGATTTCAGGTAATTAAATCAAACTTTAGGTAAGGTAGAGAATTCATAATATAAATTGTACTTCGCCTAGGTATGTCTTAAAATACTCCGGTATATTATAGGGACAGTGAACATTTTCACAATACAGTGTGAGATTCATTGAAGAATATAACTAATTAATTGAATGAGAGCAAAAATAAATCATAAAAGCAGGTTCACAGACATAATTTTGTCTATTTAAGCTAGATAAACTTTTAAAAAAATATTCAGTTTGGATATTTAATAGCAAATATATTTGTGATCATCGTAGGAAAGTGGAAAGCTCATTGACTTGGAAGTCAACAGACAAGCATTCAAGTCTAAGTTTGGGTTTGATTTTAGTCGATAATTAAAACCACAAGCAATGATTAAGCTGGCTATGTGCCAGACCCAGCACTAAGCACTGGACTTACAAGGAAAGGCAAAAATATCCCTGCCCTCAAGGAGCTCATGGTCAAATTGGACTTGTAAATTCTTATATTTATATACACACACATATATAAATAAACATATACACATATGTAGTATATTTAGTATATGTATATGTGTGCATATGTATATGTGTATACACACGCACACTCGAGGCCACAGGTTCCCCACCCCTGCTATACACACATATACACAGTGAAGGTGGAAGGTAATCTTGGAGGGAGGAGAAGGTGGAAAGAAGAAAGAAGAGGTCAGGGAAAGACCTCTTACAGAAGATGGGGCTTAGGTTCGAATCCTAAAAGAAGCCAGGGAAGCTAAAAGGTAGAGGCCAGGAGGGAAGCCATTCTAGGCATGGGGAGGCATCCAGTGCAAAAGTAGACTACGGGAGCTGGACAATAGAGTTTCATGTAGGGGAATAACGGGGAGTCATTGAAGTTTACTCAGTGGGTGTGTTGGGTTGGAATGACATGGTCAAACCTGTAATATAGGAAAATCATTTTGCTAGGAGAGTGGATGGTGGGTTGGAGTAGGGAGACCAATGAAGAAGCTATTGCAGTGGTGAGAAATGATACAGACTTTTCTGAGGGTGCTGTCTATGTGAGTGGAAAGGGGAAAGCTCTAAGAGTTGTTGTAAAAATAGAAACCACATTGACTATGTGGAGTGAGAGTAAGTGAAGAGTCCAGCATGCCACCATAGTTGTTAACCTATTTAACCAAGACAGTGCGAGTGCCCTCAACAGTAACAGGAATGTTGCATACAGTGAGGATGTGGGAGACATGATAATGCATTCTCTTTTAGACATTCTAGTTTGAGGCTCTGCCTATGTAACACCAGATACCTAGATGAAAAATTTAAAATCAATCCACTCGTACATGCAAAACATACCATACTAAGGAAATTGGAATAGCAGTGAAAAGCTTGGACCTAGGCAGTTTGCCATTCTTTGTCATTCATCTGCTTCCTTTAACTGTGCCCCTTTCTTTATTTCTTCTTCCCTCCCTCTTCCCCAAGTCTCTACCAAGAGTTTTTTCCTCAGTCCTTCATTCTTATGCTATTTCTGCTTTGTGCTCTTCAGTAGTGTATCACATTACATCTCCTAGAATACTGACCTATAATGAATTTTAAATTGCCAATGACTTGTGCAACCCCTCAGTAAAACTATCTAAACTTTTTTTAAAGGAACCACTCTTAAATATGGAAAATCCTTAAAGACCCCAAGAATGTTGCTTAAACAATAGGAAATATAGGTAGTGAAGTAGGTATTTCAGGACAGTGGCCAAAGGACTATGCCTATTTATAAGGCTTGCCCAAGGCGTTGTATATTTAGGACTGAGATGTGTGGATGTGGCAAGGGAAATACTTTTTTGCTACTTTTTCCTGCCCCCTCCACTTTTGGCGTCCCAGGGTTCAAAGGAGCAGTCCTGTGGGAATTCCCTGAGCAGACCACATCAGGTGATTAGCTGGGCCACCACACATTACTGTGCTTTCCTCAATAGGGGTGGCCAGCCAGTAGGCAGCACAACTACCCCATTTAAGGAACGTTCGATTAACAATCTCCACCCTCAAGAATCAAAGGAATTAATGAATGACCACCTCAGACTCTCAAGTTATTGACACCCATTCTTCACATTTATAAGCATATAGCTATTTAGACATATCCGAGGGATCGATTAGGGATTTCCCCTTTTCTATATACACGCTAATGATTCACATTTATGATTACAAAGCACTTTCCCCAAACCAACCCTATGATTAGCTGGTATAAATGTTATCCCAATTTTTGTGGATGAGGAAATTGAAGCTTAGAGAGGTTACATGATTTATTCCATGACTGAACAGTGAGAACATATCAGGAAACTAGGTCTCCTGATTCCAAGGCTAGATGTCTTTCCACCACACCACATCAATGGGTATTTATTGCCATGTGGAAATGACCTTACAGTCACATTTTTTTTGGAGGGGGAGGGAGATTTGATTTCAAAAGTAGAATTTTCAAGGATTCTATATTGCCCTTCCCCCTCTCCCTGCCACAAACTGACCTCCATCCACAAGGTTGGAAGCTTCCTGTTTGGAGGTATGGAAATTAAATTACTAAACATCAAAAGGGCAAAGAATCTCTGTTAGACAGTTCCTTTGAGCTATGTTATGCAATGTTGATGTACTAGGTACAAGCTATGTACCTCTAGATTTTTTTAAATGGAATATTGACTCACCCTTGAGTAAGACCCTTAAAAATTTTCTACCAAAGTATCACTCTCAGATATGTCAGTTAGATCTCAAGGGCCCATCTCAAGTAAACTTGAGCAAGTTACTGAATTTGCTTTTGAAGAGATTCTAGGTGGATCTAATTAAATGAACTTGAGGAAATTACCTATTTTTTTTTAGGAGGAAGCATAACATAGTGGGAACGGACCTATGGAATCAGAAGTCCTGTGTCCAAATCCAGTTCCTTTGGAAGAGTCTAGGTCTCAATTTCCTTATATGCAAAATGAGAGGAAATAGCCTCTTAGTTCCTTTCTAGGCCTATATGCTTCTGCGATCATACTAACCAGTTGTTTAGTTTGGTGCTTTTAAAAGTCTTTTGCTGATATATCCAGGTAATAGAGGAAAAATAGATAATTGCTTCCTTCTCCATTCCGCTTTGTTTGAACTTGGGGACAGATATATTTAATGAAAGAGCTGTTAGAAGGAGGCACTTCTACAAACCCTTAATTTAGGCAGCTCATAGGATGAGAGATGCAAGATTTAGAGATAGAAGAGTCCTGAGAAGTCAGCTAGTTCAATCTCCTCATTTTACAACTGAGGAAACTAAGGCCCAGAGGGACCTCTACAAGGCCCCCAAATCCTAACTCCTTGCAGGTCACATAGTGACTTAGAAAACCACATATTAACATTATATATGTTCTACCATGTTTTTATTAATTAGTATCATTTCCCAATTACATTTTAATCTGGATCCGTCTCCACTTGGGAGCATTGTAAAGCTTGTTGGCTGAATGTTCAATACCTGTGAAATACACCCAGGGTGTACAAGTGGTAGGTTGCAGGCATAGAATTCAAACCTGGGTATTTTAATTCTAAATCCAACCTTCTTTTCACTATATCTAATGACTTTTTTTTATAAAAAGGAGAATAAATGTTAAACTGATATATAAATAGTAACAATGTATTGAATTTTAGTAATGGAAATTTAAACCTAAGATTCCAAATGACTCATTATAGCTGCCATAGTCTTATAACTCTAAATGGCTTTATTATTGATGATTCAGTAGCTATGCTAAGCACGAAGCTTCCAGGTCATCACTGTTACTCCCATAGATCAACAGGTTAACTCCTCAAAGTTGATTTTGTCTCCCTGGGTCCTTCTGGAATTACACAGGAAAGGTCAATATTTATCCTTAGAGAGTAATGCTGGATGTAGATTTTCCAGGAGAATATCTATCATTAATTAACTTTCTTTTCCCAACAAAGAAAACAAATCTTTTTTTTAACAGATTCACTTTTTATTTGCTCCTTAAATATTTGGGAAAAAACATAATTTTTCTTTATATTCTTTCTATTGTATATTATTTCCTTTTATATAGTTGTTCTTTGCACCCAGAGAATAAAATCTTCCAGCTATACTCTGAGTAGCTGTGTGACCCCAACAAGTCACTTAAATTCTCTGGTACTCAGTTATCTTCCTTATACAAGTGAAGTAATTGAATTAGGTGAGTTCTGATGTCCCTTATAATTCTAAAATTCTTTAACTTCATTATCATTTACAAACACCAAGAAATCACAAAATGACCTTGGCACTGTGGTATTTAAGCCCTCAATAACTATAAAAATAAGTCCTTATTATCATTATTGCTAAGTACAAATCAATCATTGGAAAATAGTAATAGTAATAAATAAAAACACAATAGAATATAGATAACATTAATATGCGGTTTTCTAAGTCAATATGCGTCTTGCAGGGACATAGGATTAGAGGCCTTAGATAGGCTTTATAAAACATTATATAGGATTAAGACAATATCAAAAGAGTCTCTCCCTACTAATTTCACCTAATATAAAGTTAGGATATCTCTGTACAGTTAGCAGAAGGGAAAAACTAATTAATAAAGATGTTCATTTGAGTCTCAATCCTCTTCAACGGGTGATGTGACCTCCCTTCTTGCCGCACTTCTTTTCCTGGGTATGGAATAGAAAAGAAGAGAGAGACACTATCTGTAAGAACAAGAGGGATACTATACTCAATTATCTCTCCCTTCTTTCTAATATTGCCATTAGTTTGGGCTTTCCACCATTTTGAGTTCCGGAAGCCCAGATTGAGGTTTTTGAAAGGATTCAGTGGAGTGGGCAGAAAGGAAAGAAACTGAGCAAATTGTTATCTGGAGCCATTGCTATGGGGCTGCAGAAGGTGGAAGAATAGGCTATGGTGTGGGATCACAGGGCCAGGAATGGTTGTATACAGCACTGCTGTCAAACCCAAATAGAAAGGGGAGCCACTAAACCCTATGTAAGGTTTTATAAAGCCTGTCTAAGATTCCTAATCCTATGTCACTGCAAAACGCATATGGACTAAGAAAACCACATATTAACATTATGTTCTATGTTGTTTTTATTTATTATTATTATTGTTACTATTTTATATTATATTTTATTTAATTATTTTATATTTTAATATTTTAGCCTGGTTCAGGCCCCACTTGGGAGTGTTGTGAGGTCTGTAGGCCTCGTGCAAAGGCCAAACTCAGCCAAGCAGGTCCTACAAGCAGCACTACATTTCATAAGACTTACGGTCCCTGTGTACATGCCATGAGTCTTTGCTTATATCTGGAATCCTCATCGCTGCCTCTGAAATCACATCCATCATGCAAAGTCCAAGTCAAACGTAACCTTCTTAAACCAACAAATTATTATCTTTCATCATAGAAGTGTAAATAGGATGTTGATTCATAAGTTGGCTAGGTTCTCCTCCATGCTGCATATGTGGTTTGAGTTTAAACATGACATATGTAATAGAATATATAATATCTTCTGCGTGTGATTGATTCTACAAAGAAATGTGCATGGTCTTAGCATTTTTTGGTAAATTAGAGTATTATGCAATGTTGAATATTACTTTTAGTGTCTTGGACCTTTAATTATAATTGATTGCATTAAAAATTGAGAGTTTTCAATTTTAGGAAGAAGAAAAGTTGTAAGAATGAACTGTTCTTAATTTTATATACTTTCCCATCTTTACTTTCTCTAAAATGATGGATAGATCTTACAAATGTGAAAGACAATGTACATGAGTAACTCAGAGCCATTATCACTGAAGTGAGAGCAATGAGAAATATTCACTCTGATGAATCATTTATTGATTTTTACTTGTATCAATACTGGCACTGTATCAGTAGTTGGATATAGCAGATCCTATTCTCGAAAGAGCTTAGATGGAATAAGGTAATGGACAAGTAAACTTGATATGATAAAAGATGACATCGTGCTATAAGAGAGAATAAAATAAGAGCAAAGGAGACACTGAGGCCAACTACTATGAGAAATGTGGACACTTAATCTGTCAAACATTTACTTTTGTTTACCTGAAGGTAAATAACAGATTCAACTGGCTTTTTTCACTGAGTTGTTTTTCTTTAGGGTATTATTTTCGTGTTGTATTTGTTGAGTCATTTCAGTAGTCTCCAAATCTTCATGATCCCATTTGGAGTTTTCTTGGCAGAGATACTGGAAGAGTTTACCCATTTCCTTCTCCAGATCATTTTACGTATGAGGAAACTGGGTTAAGTAACTTGTCCAGGGTCACATAGTGAATGAGGCCAGATTTGAACTCAGGAAGATGAGTCTTCCTGACGTTAGGCCCAGCACTCTATCTACTGTAACACCCAGCTGCCCTGCCTTTTTGCAACATATAGAATCATAGTGAAATAGGAAGGTAGATAGATAATTTAATTAACAGAACGCCCATTCTCCTTCCTTCTCTGACCTCTGTTACCTTTGATATTTCAGTTGTTGAAAGATACTAGTTCTGAAATATTTGCTTAATTTGCTCAGTTCAGCCATTGGGAAGGTAATTGATTTATTACTATTCTATTCTTATTTGGGAATTAGAATGGCCAGAAATATGCTATCAGAAACTAATTGCCTGTGATGAGTCTGGTTTGGAAGATTCGAAAGTCACATAAGCTACATCAAAAAGAAACAAAGTGAAAGGATGTTTAAACCTTTCCAAGTACTAGCTGATCATTGTAACAGGAGGCTTCTGTGAACACTCTTGTGGTCCTCAGTAAAACAAGTTCTGTCCTGCTGGTTTTAAGGTTAAAGTAGAAATATTCACGAATAATTGGAAAGAGAGGAGGAAAAAAAAACATTAAAAAGATAAATCCAATACCACTACTAAGAACTTAAGTTAGAGTGACTCTTCAACGGGCAGGGATATTCTGCAATCTGTAAAAATAACCAGCAAGAAAAAGAATGCAGATGCATTTTAAAATATGCCCCTCTTTGCAATAAATGAAAAAAAAATATAATTGAAAGGATTAATCATTCAATCACTTAATAAACATTCATTAGACACCTAATTTGTAAGCATTATTTTAGGAAATAAATTGATTTTTAAAATATACATCATCCCTTTAAAGTAAACTTTGATTTCCATGCATTAATTAATGAATGAGAGATGCATGTAAAAACATAAATCACAAAGTGTTAAAAATTAAAATGGACCCATACATGTGGGTACATATGTACATATACATACATACACATACACCCATGTTTATACATAATTATGGGTGTGTGTGTGTGTGTGTAAACATTCTCACTGGAATTTGGAAATACAAAACTATACAGAAGACAAACAAGTATAGAATCTCCTTTATTTTCTCATTTTGCTGAGCTGTATTAAAACTAACTTGTTTCTGTAACCAATTTTTCGATGAGAGAGAAAGGACCTACAGAATTAGCACTAGTTGCCCTGCCATCTCACAACTTATTAGTTAAGGTAAAAATGCATTTGTTTAAACTCTAAGTGGTTGGTAGGGATTTTGGAAGCACAAATGATTTCATTAAATGTGAAAGAGTCTTTGAAACATCAGAACAGAAAGTGTACATTGTACATGTATGACAGATGAGTTACACCTAAGAAATCATGTTAATATTCTCACCATATTTCTCTTTGAGAAAATGAAAGAAGGGTGCATGGTGCAAAATAATGGCATGTCCTTGGAAAGACTTTCAATCTTCTTGGTTTTTGTAGGACAGAAATACTATAGATGGTTCCACCATGTGGGGGGATGATTTATTGTATTTTTTTAACCTCATCACTGGACCATACACTTCAAGGTATAACCATTCATTTTAGTGTTATAGTGATATGAAAAATAGCTTGTCAACAGCAGGGTTTTTTAAGGCATCATTTAGTAGTGCTTATGTAGTTAATTCATATGCAATCAGCTTATTGAAGTATAAGGCTTTGATTTTTTACGTAGCATTATGTATTCCTTCACCGATCATAAAAAAAAAGCCAACTCCAAAATCACTTAACTAAATGCTTAGTAGAAGGCACCGTATTGTCTCGGGGGAAACAAAGATAAATACAACACTGATCTTACAGATACTGAAGCAGAGGGAAGTACAAAAGAGAGACCCAAGCAAAGTGCTGTGAGAAATATGAGAGGAATGAGATTTCAGAAGAGATGTCACCTGAGTGGAGCCTTGATGAGAGGATGAGGGAAGGGGCAGGGATGGATCTAAGCATGGGTTGGGAAAAAGGCAGGCTGAAAATGGAAACTAATTTCAGTTGGAACATAGGGTACTTAAATCCATGTTCTATGAGGTAAGCCTGGTGATAAAGGTTGGATTTATCTTTTTTGTGGGTTCTGAATGCTGCAGTGAGGTTATAGTTTTTTGATAGACAATAGGGAGCCGTTGAAGGTTTTTGATCAAATAAGCAATGCAGTCAGACTTCGGATTTGGAGTAAGTATTTGTGTGAAGGGTGAATTAAAGAAGAAATAGGTCAGTGGCAGAGATAACAATTAGGAAATTATTCAAACAATCTAGATGGGAAATGATAATGGCTGTACCAACAAGGTGGCAGTAGGAATAGAGAAAAATATACAAATGAGAAATATTTAAGAAGGATTAATGACAATTGATAGTGTCTCCTCCTTCCCTTTTTCCCTTGCCCTCTCCTTCCCCTCCTCAACCTTCTTCCTCTCTGTTTTACTCTCTCTTGTTCTCCCCTTCCCTTCTTATTCCTTTATCCTTCACTTTCCTTCTTTCTCTCCTCTCTCCTTCCCTTATCCTCTCTCTTTAAAATAGGCTCTTATTAATGTAGTTTTGTATTTTACATCACCATAGTCTTCCCACTACCAGTATCCCATTCTCAATCCCAGAAAGTCACCCCATATAACATAATTGCTATATATGTTAATAACATTTTTAAAGAAAAAACAAAAAAGAGGAAAAATAATCAGTATAACTGATGTACATAATGAAAAAGCATGAAAATATGTACCATGTGCAACACTTGTGGAATTGTAAACCCCAAACAGGGGAGTTGGGAGCATTCTCTCACATCTCTTCTTTTGACCCATGTTTGCTCTTTGTCATTCTGCAACATTTGCTTTTTATGGGTATGTGGTTATCCTTTCCATTTACATTGGTATAGTCATTGTATATCATTTTCTTGACTCCGCTCGTCTCACTCTGCAATCGTTCATGTAGATTTTTCCATGCTTCTCTGTATTCGTCACATTTGTCATTTCTTACAGCACAGTAGTATTTGGTTTTTAGGTACCACAATTTATTTAGCCATTTCCTAACTGAGAGGTATTTACTTTGTTGTCCAATTTCTCGCTATCGTAAAAAGCGCTGCTATAAATATTTTGGTGTACATGGAGACTTCTTTTCAGTGACCTTCCAGATATGGAATCTTTGGGTCAAAGGTTATGGAGCTGATTCGCAGCTCCTCCAACATCGTACCAGTTTGTCTATCTTTCCACACCCCCTCCAATATTGACTTTCAACATCTTTTGTCCATTTTGTCAATTTGTAGGGTTTGTGGTGAAACTATAGCATTATTTTGATTTGCATATCTCTTGTTAGAGATTTTGAGCAGTATAATTTCTCTTATGGAGTCCATGTAGAATCTTTAATTTACCTTTATGTAGTTGTCAACTTTGTTCTCAGCTCCTTATAATAGCCTAACCAGTTAGCTAGTCAGTCATCACTCTCTGTCTCTCCCTCTCCCTCTCTCTTCCCCCCTCTTTCTCATTTTGACCATCTGCATGATTTCTCAGATTCTCTTTCCATAATTTCAAAGACGATGTGGAGAGAAAACCTGTGAGACAAAGTGAGGTTCTCTGTCAGTCCTGAGATAAAGACATAACTCTCTGCGGAATCAAGGAATATTGCAAGAATTCTATTTGAAACCAATGGCCATTTTTCTTTAGCATCCTGATTTCCTTGGAAATACCAAGACATCACCATGCCAAACAGAGTAAAGAATTTTATTTTACCCAAGAAGCAATGGAAAGCCACTAAGGGTTCCCTACCATTTAATCTAAGGAGTACGATCAAAACTATAAACTAGGAATACTACTATAGCAGCAGTGTGAAGGATGGATTAGAGAGGAGAGAAACCTGAGACTTGAGGAGGGGGAGGAGAGTGAGTTAGAAGCCTCTTCTAATAATTTAAATGAGAAGTAATTAAGATTTGAACTAAGATAAGTATAGCCACTGTAGAAAAGAGGACATAGACGCGAGTAACATTTGCAGTAGAAGTAACACAGTTTGGCAATTCATTAGGTGTGGGGGTTGAATGAAAAAGTAAATTCAAGCAAAGATCACTCTAAGATACTGAGCCTTTGTGACAGGGAAGATGGCAGCACTACTAACAGAAATAAGGAAGTTGGGAGGAGAGACAAGATTTTGTGAGAAGCTGGTGAGTTCTCTTTTGGGCATATGGCTTTTGATATGTCCGTAGTACATCTTTTTTTCTTTTTTCTTAGACTAGCTCTCTCTATGTCACCAAGCCTGAAAATGCTTCGATCACTTACTGATGGATCCTACTACACCAATAATGTGATTGAGCTTTGATCTGCTTCCTTTTAGAACTGGATCATTTCACCCCAATCTCCTCCCCCCTTAAGCAGTCTACTCAAAGGTTCTCAATGTGTGTGTGTGTGTGTGTATGAGAGAGAGAGTGAGTGTGTGCAGTAGACCTTTTTACCAGTCAAATGGAAGCTATGTATCTCTTTTTTAGAATATTTTTGTATAATTGAAGAATATTCTAAATTTCAGTTAGAAGATAGTTAAAATAATTATGTAATTTTTCCCCTGTCTAAGTTCATATAAATCCATCAACAGATACAACAAACCACAATCAAAGAACCCCTGTTCTTCTATAACTTTAGTCTATGTGAAATGGGGGAAAATGAAGGGATGTATCCCAATTCCAGACCATGCTCTTACACCAAATACCTATGTGACTTTGAACAAATCAATTAACATCTCTGGGACTCAGTGGAAAAGTGTTAACTTTATTAATGCCAAGACTAATAATTTATAAATAATATAATATAATAAAAATAATAATATAAATAATATGAAATAATTTATAAAGTATGTCATGGTTACAAGCACCTGTATACACGTTACCATATTTGACCTTACAATAATACTGTGAGGTAAGTAGTTCCACTATTATCACTATTTTATAGATAACTCCCCTAAGACTTAGTTCCCTTATATGACTTACCTAAAGTGATTCAGGGCAGGAGGTGGCACAGTGGGTAGAGTACTGGGCCTGGAGTCAAGGAGACTCCTCTTTCTGAGTTTAAATCTGTCTTCAGACACTCACTAGCTGTGTGACCCTGGGCAAATCACTTAACCTGTTTGCCTCATTTCCCTCATCTGTAAAATGGGCTAGAGAATGAAATGGTAAAACCACTCCAAAAGGCATCACAAATAGACATGGCTGAAAAATGACCCAAATGTGACAAACATACAAGCTGGATAACAGTTTTGCCATTTATATAATTTGACTTGCAGTCTCTTCCATGTCTAATTTTGGTACCATAGTTCAGAAGTGAAACTTCAAGCTTGGCTTTTCGTTTCTTTCCTTCATATTTTTTTCTTATTCTTTCCTGCAGTTTTTTTTGGCTCTTGATATTTTACAAATATAATAAAGGCACTACTGTCTTAATGTCCTCATGAGGGAAATTGGCACATTCTTTTGAAAGAGTAAAGAGGAACAAGGAGCCTGTGATTCAAAAAAGCTCCCAAATATTTTGCACCAGTTTTGGTGCAGTGTGGCAGAGTGGATGGAGAATTGAATTTTACCATTAGGTTCAAATCCTGCTTTTCATCTAAGAGTCATATAAACCAATGAAAGTACAAGTCCAGTCATTACATATGTGTGCATGTACGTGTGTATGTATATATATGTATAATATGTAAATCCAAGGTCTGAAAAGTTTTTTATATATCAACATATATTTATTATATACACATGTGTGTATACATTTATACAGATATTTGTAGTCCCTTTCCCCTTCCTCAAAAAGTGGTAACAGAAATGCACACACGCACACACCCCCTTCTGGTGTTACCCATTTTTCTGTGATTCCCTTGAACATGAGTTAACCTATAAAATTAGGGGGAAAACATTTTCAAATTTTGCAGCATTTAACACACAACATAGTCTTCTTTTTAAAATTTTATTTATTTTATTATGATCTTAAGAATTAAAGCAAGCATTTCCATAACATAGATGGAAAAAAATGATTGTCTATGAAACAACAAATTTATTATGTACAGCTTCTTCTTCCTTTTAAATATACAATAAAGTTATCATAAAACTTTCTTGTTTTCTCTTTTTTCCCTCCTCATCCTACCATACCAGAGATGGCTGCAGTAGGTGAAAATATGTGTGTATGTAGATGTAGTTGTAGATTTAAAATCAATCTATACATACTTCTATTTATCACTTGTTTCTCTGGATGCAGAAAAATGTCTTCTTTCATGTGTCCTTTGTAGTTAATTTCTCTTCATTTTTACAGTAAGAAAATCTCTTTTACTCCCTAGAAATCTCAAAGCATTTTGTGCTTCTGTTAAATAATAATATATTGGGGTTTTGAGGGTGTTTTTTTTAACATTCTCTTAAAATAACATGCCTTATGTTTGGAACAATCTCCATCCTCATCTCTGCATCCTTGTTCTCTGGTTTCCTTCAAGACTTTTTTAAAATCCCTCCTTCTTTAAGAAACTTTTCCCAATCTTCCTTAATCTTAGCTCCTTGCCTCCAAGACGAAACAAATTTATTCTGTTATAGCAAGGCTATCATATACATGTAGCATGGGGCATTCTATATAGCTTGAAAGGAGGCAGAACAGATATCTCTAACCTCTTCTCCTGCTCAATCTCTTTTCCAAGGGAAACTTTTTCCTGCCTGGAAGGAAAACAGGGCCAGAAGCTTGACCACCCTAGCTCTCCTCAAAGAAAGTAGCTACCAGGCTAGAATTAATCTGTCTACTTCTTTCAGTATTATTAGTCTAGTCCCACAGGGGTGGGGAACCTGTGGCTCAGAGGTCCTCAAGTGTGGCCCTTTGACTGAATCCAAACGTCATAGAACAAATCCCCTTAATAAAAGGATGTGTTCTGTAAAGCTTGGACTCAGTCAAAAGGCCTCAACCAAGGACCTAGAAGGCCACATGTGGCCTCAGGTTACCCATTCCTGTTTCCTCTACTGCATTCTCTCCCCACCTATTCTGGTGTCTCTTCTCTCCTTAGCCATCAGCCCCCTTTCCCACCCACATTCTCTTAGTGTCTTGAACTGCTGCCACAACTAGGTTTACCCATCCTGACCTCTACCTTCACTTTTGGTTTCATCAGTTGATTTTACTTGTGTGGAGGGAAGATGAGAGCTGGAAATCCAAAAGTTGTCATCCTGTCACAGAGCGTCTCTAAGATATCTTTGGTACCAGGGAATTGACTGATTAAAATGTGGTCTCCCCTCCCGCTGGGATCAGGATGGTTCAAAATTACCAAGATAAGAAAATGGCCCTGTGAACCAGCAAACCCATAGAAACCTATATGGTACTTCCGAATTTGGAGGAAAGATCTGTGTCTTATTGCAGACCTCATAAAAATTGATGTCCATGTAGGTTGTTTCATGATAAATAGTAAACAAAAAAAAAAACAAGACAAAACAGAACACCTCTGTCCCCACCCTAACCTAGGGGATTTTTTTTTTTTTCAGATTTGAACTAAACTTCTGATCACTACTCATAAATGGGTAAAGGAAGACCTCAAGCTTTATATCTAAAGCTTGAATTCCTTCCTACCACTTACTAGTTCTTCAGGGAACATATAAATGGTAAATAGAAAAGAAACTCATTTATCTAAGTCAACAGCAAAACAGAAAATATATACCAGACAATACAGAATGAATGAGGTCTCCCACTGGAAGTGAGATAACTCAATGCAACCACAAGAATTTCACAGATCTCACTCAAAGGGGCAATTCCTCAAAGACTGTCATGTTTTAACTGGGAATAGAGACCTAATGGGGACTACCAAGTCCTTTTCTATCAGCTTCTTTCCAGAAAATTATTCTCCCTTGAGCAACCTACTGTAAGGTTGGTGTCATCTGTCCTTTCTCTTGAAGTTAAAAGCCTCTAGTGTCAGTAGAGACTGATAAGCCTGCCCATAGAGAATGTGCAGACCAAAAAGAATGAAGAGCCTGAATCTTTCCTTTCCCACTCTCAGCAGCTCTGCCCTGCCCCTCACGAAGCCATGAAGTTTCAATCACCACCAATGAAGAGAAAATCCTATCTCGATGGGGTTTGAGGCACATGTTACATTGTGTGTATCTTGTTTATATTTAGTAGTTTTTGCATTTGCTATTTTATTAATTTTCTCTTTTATCAGATGAGATTTCTATTAGATTTATCAGTCCCTCCTTGAGAGCAGGGACTTTTTTGTTTTGCTTTTTGTTTGGTTTTGTTTTTACTTTTCTTTATACCCCCAATGCTTAGTATAGTGATTGGCCCATAGTAGTGACTTAAATACTTGTTGAAGTGACTTGACCTTAATCTCTCGATGCTCTAAACCTCCGAGACTATAAATTGCAGAAAAGATGCCCACCTGTATTACTAGAGGGAATTTCCTCACCTGGAATTCCCTGTACCAATGAAATCGCAGACTGAGGGCCTCTGGCAAGAGATAGTTTTAGCTCATATAAATAGAATGATGAATCTCGACAGACTTTTAAAAATAATGTTTTAAATATAATTGTAATAAGGTGATCCAACATGACATAATTTAAATGAATCATTCTGCCAGTTTTTATATATTTCTTCTTTTTCCTCAAGAAGTTTTGAGCTGTGAGGGAATTTGGCAACTGTCCATTTAAACTATTACAATACAGATGAGGAAACCAAGGCCTTTAGTGACTAAATGATAGTCTCAATGTCCTATAGTTACTAAGAACCCTAGCAGAACTTGAGCCCAGGTCTTCTGACTACAAATCTAATGATCCTTTGAGTACAACATGTTGGATATTGATTATATGACCCTTAAGGGCAGGGACCATGTTTATATGTTAAGTCTGAGTAAAGAGACTGATGTTTTTATGTGACTTCAGAACTTATTCCTATCACTTTATAGTCATTCCTGTGTTCTTCTATACCTGGTAAGGAACTGAATACCTAGGAGATTCAATAAAATAATTGTTAATTGCTTTACTAACCAATTTTATATCCCATTGCAACAACTTCAATTGACCTAGTTCCTTATGAAAAAATGGAGGTTGCCATTTCAGCCCAGATTCAACCTGTGTATTAATTAGCTACTTCTAAAAACAACTTTCTTGGGGAAAAGTTTTACTACAATATATGTTTTTGTGGCAATTGGTCTGTTGTTGGGCTCTAGCTGACCAAAGTGATTCTATGTTTAACTATTGAATTATCAACCTTTATACTGAAAAGTTGCCATGTACACAACAATAAAATTAGATTAATTTAGGGTTAGGAACACAGGTTTGTAAGCTATCACTTTAGCAAACTTCGTCTAATCCAGGTATATAATGGTAGCAAATGTTACTCTCCACAACGTCTTTGCGTCCTGGGCTAAGGGGTACATGAATTGTAGTCCAGGTCATCAACTAACTGACAGATTCTTTGTCAATCAGTTCATGTTAACTTGCTCAGCAACAAGAATAAGACATATGGCCAAAGTGAGAGGCTGAGGAAATAAGGGCTCTGGATGAGGGTACACAGACCTCTGTTTGCTTTAACTATGCTCAGTGAGTGCCCACTGGGTCTGAAGGGTAAGGGAGACTCACACATATATTTTTCATGCCTGTGAGTATTAGACCACTTGACTCTTGATATTTTCAGTGTGTATGTTCTTTCTCGCTCATAGTCTTCTCCCAGTCTTGGGCTACTTTCACTTAATGTATTCAATAAATTGATATATACTTCTTTTTTAATTTTTTTTTTTTTTTTGCTTTTTGGCAGGGCAATTGGGGTTAAGTGATTGACCCAAGGTCACACAGCTAGTACATGTGTCAAATGTCTGAGGTCAGATTCGAAGTCAGGTCCTCCTGACTCTAGGGCCGGTGCTCTACTCACTGCGCCACCTAGCTGCCCCGATACATACTTCTAAGGTTTTGAAGGACACATTCACTATTAATCTCTATCAAAGTCAACATTTAAACTTTATTGATGGAGATCACCCTCTGCTTTTCAAGTTTCCCCTGGTTTTTCTTTCCCCTTTGCCTTTGTAACTGAGACTAAAGCACATGTCTACAATTCATTTTTTAACCTTTCACAAAATGTTTTTTTAATGAAAGTACAAATGTTGAGTATAAGCCTCTAGAAAGAAGCATGAAAAGATTTTATATGAACTGATACAACGTGAAGAAAGCTGAACCAAGAATACAATATAGACAATGACTACAGCAACATATCAGAAAGAACAACTATGAAATCATTAAAGTGAATGAAGGTTATTGCAAATTCGAAAAGAAGCATGGCTCTAAGGAAGCAATATAGGTAGGAGTTCCATTGACATGGAACATTGTGTATATTTTCAATTTTTTTCAATGTATTGATTAGTTTTCTGATTGTTTTTCTCTTCTTTTTCTTTAGAAATATTCTTTATTAAATGAGAGCTCTGGGGAATAGGGAAAAAGGAAAAATCAGGGAAACACAAGGAAACTTAAATAAAATGAAGACAAATGGTATTAAATTTTATTTTTTAAAAGTACAAGTACTAGTTTTATTGTAAAAGTATGAATAATCATAATGTTATGAAATATAGATATTCTGTACCTATATATATTACAGAAGTGGTAAAATATACACATTCTGTACCTGTATTACAGAGGTGTTACAAAATGAAATTATGACATTGCTATATTTCTGATCTTTGAAACAGACATTAGTTTAACAAGAAATAGAAACACGATGACAGACTGTCTTCCTTATCGTATATAATGCCTCTTTGGGCATAAGAGAGAGTCATAATGCTGATGGCTACTCAGTGTTAAAGGGCCTAAAGAAAGACCTTCAAAACGTTGAATAGGTAGTTTGTGGTGAATTTAAGGAGGGAAATGGACAAAAATTACATAAAAGATCTAAGAAGTATTGGCAACTTCATAGTAGAGGAAAAGCTCATATCAATAAGATAATTGACATGTTAAGCATTATTACTATCTTCAGCTCTTCACTGGAGACTGTTAACATAATGAAATTATGTTAATTACAAGAAAACTATACTTTGTTCTGCTTATCTTTTTTCCCTCAAGGCTAGATGTTGGATTAAAAGCTATAACAACAACAAAACAACAATGACTTTCTTATGCACTAAGGAACACTAGTGAGGATAAGTAAGTTTAAAAATTCTGCATGAATCATTGATAGCGCAACCTACTAATTTCCTGATTAATTATGTCTTGGGTAAAGGTATAATGTAGTCATTTATAATATTTTTAATGGAAAGAATACTGGTCTATGAAATAAGTAGAACAGAATTCTGAGTCTCTTCCTCTTTATTTCTCTAGGTATATACATATCTGTATTTATCTAGATCGATCAATCTATAAATATGTTTATGTAGATATATCTAGAAAAATGCATATGTATACATACACATGTCTATATGCCTAGGTATGTATATTTAAATATATACATGTGTATGTATATGTGTGTATACATACATATATGTATATATACACATGTATACATATATGTATGAGACAGAGATGGAGACACAGAAGTAAACAGGCACAAAAAGATATTTTATAACAGGAAGTTAGGTGAATCAGATAGAGGATTAGTTTTGAAATGAGGAAGACTTAAAGATATGGCTTTCAGTACTGCCTTTCACACTGGCTTGGTATCATTATGATAACTTTTCATAGATGGAATCATTTGTCATGACTTTGTGTGTGTGATTTCATTCAGGCTAAGACAATTATTTAACATACATGGATAGTATCAAAACTTATGTCCTTAGATTATTTGAGAAAATTATAAACACAAATATTAAGAATCTTCATGATATAGG
This sequence comes from Phalanger gymnotis, assembly GCA_028646595.1. NCBI lineage: Eukaryota > Metazoa > Chordata > Mammalia > Diprotodontia > Phalangeridae > Phalanger > Phalanger gymnotis. The sequence goes on along the minus strand of CM053623.1, from coordinate 132,361,786 downwards.
TTAAATGACAAAGATATTGAAAATTCAGCTAGGAAACAAGTTATAAACTATGAAGTATTTAATTAAAGAACCACAAGTTACAGTTGGAGGCATTGATTCTATCAGTTAATTTGGCCTGCTTTTGTTCAGTGCTTATCAAGTGTTAATGAATTAAAATGCAATCCTAGCACTTTAAATAGAAAATAATTTGCCTTTTTTGATTAAAGGTAATTTTTTATTCTGTCAAACTGTAGACCCCAAAATAATATGGAGGAGCAATGTAATTAGCTGAACTGGGTGAATTTAATTTACCTTTAATTAGATGTAATAGGAGAAAGAGATAGAAAATCCACATTAAGCATTTCTTAAAGAATTTAGGAAAGTATAACACAATTATAATTTCATATTCTCCTTATGTAATCATAGCTATGAATCTTGAACATTTGTCAGAGATATATGAACCTTTTCATTAGACACTTTCTATTGTTTATGGTACCTCTTGTTCTAGATATCCCACCCTGAATTTCAAAGTCACCCCTTTTTGTTTCTGTATAACTTCCAAAGTGCCGAGTTTTAAGCATTTTAGACTTTTTTTTTAATCAGGATATTTTAGCATTAGCTTAATAGCAACTTAGAATATAAATTAGCATTTATTTAATCCATTCCAGCACAACACTAAATACCCATGGACAATTGAAGCAAATGCCAAATACTAATACAATACTAATAATAACAATGAATAACAATAGCCATAACAATAACTAATGGTATACTTTCTAGGTACCAAGCACTGTAGTATTGTGCCTTCATTGATTCATGCTGAATTAATAACTGGTTTACTGATTCATCAGGGTTACTTTGTGCATAACACCATCACCAGTACACTGAAGTTCTGTTCACCTCCGAGAAATTTGGAATTGCCTTTTATTCTAGATCATTTGGACAAAGGGCATGTATTACATCTACTCAGACATGTTTTTCTCCATTTAGTGACATGTTCTTTGAAAAACAAGAAATGCTTAGAAGCAGATTTCTTTTACATCTTTAAAAACATCTCCAGACTCTCTCTCTTCCCCACTCCCTTAATATTTGTCTCTCATTCCACATAAATTTGTTATAGTAGACTGTACAGATCTTTTCTGCTTTTTTGTCTATTATCCTTCAATGTTTGTATTCAAATGTTCTTGGGGGACCAGGCTTTGTTGGATTTGTAATTCTGCAATTCCATTTTTCCTCCTCTATTTCTCACTGGTTGTGAGAAAGTATTGACAATAATCTTCTATCATTTTCCCCCATAATATTTATATATACATTCATATATAAAATTGGTGTTCCCGTTGCTACTCATATCTCTTCCTGAGGCAAGAATTTTTAAAAAATCAGATCATGGATTTAGAAGAGAAAGACCTCTTAAAAATTTCCTCTGATTTTATAAAGAGGTAATTTGATCTGCATAAATTCATGTGGCTAATAATGTAATTAGCAGGATTCTAACCCAAGACCTCTGACTCCAAGTCCATTGTTCTTTCCATTAAACCATGTGTTTACTAGCTCAACCACTCTCTAGGCCTATGTTATTGTTTGGAAAGGAATTTAGATGTCATCCAGTCCTACCCACAGTTGACTAAGAATCCCAACTACCATCTGACTCACAAAGAGTCATCTGATTTGGTCTTTGCCTAAAAAACTTCTAGTAGAGGGAATGCACTGCGTACCAAGGCAATCCAGTTTATCTTTGAATAGTTCTTTTTGGGGAAATGTTATCTTAGATCAATCCTAATGTACCTCTATAACCTATGCCCACTGTTCTTAGTTTGGCCCTTTGAGCCTAAACAGAACAAGTCTTATTTTACATGAAATTGCCATCAAAATACTTGGCAATCATCCTCTCTCATCTTAAAGAGCTTAGTACAGTGTCTGGCACATCATAGCTGCCTAATAAGTTGTTCCTGCCTTGATTCTCTAGTTTGTCAATTTCTTCCCAAAAAGAGATGTACAGAAGTGATGGAAGTACCCCAGATGTAGTCAGACAAAGGAAAAACAGAGTTAGACAGTTGTCCTATCTTCTCCCTAAACCTCAACTGACCTGCTACACTCTCTCTACTGGAGTGCTCCTGGCAGTAGTATTTATGGATTTATCCTTGAACCCAGGGCTACCTTGAACTTTAATCAAGGCTCTTCCAATGTCCTTAGGACTAATGAAAGAATTCCTAATGGCCACCTTCCTCATCCAGAAACTAGTAGCAGCTTTCATGCTTTTCTCTCCATCTCTTCCCAGGGGGATGATGAGAGTTTGGCCATTGGATATAACCCAATGCTCAATGTTTCTGGAACATATTTTTCTGACTTTATCCCTGAGGAATCTGACAGCAATAAAAAAAAAAGATTCTCCACAAGGACTTCATGAATACCTAAAAGAAATGACCCAACACATAAAATGTGAAATAAAAACTCTGGAAGAAAATATTGAAAGGATAATATATGGCTTACAAGAGAAACTGGTAAACCTTATTCAAATAACAGGCTCCCTAAAAACTAGAACAGAAATGAATGGCTCCATGGAACCATTAGGTAGTATATTAGAACACAATCTCAAGATTTTTTTTTATCTTTTATTTTAATTTATTTTTGACATGTTTGGTTTTCAGCATTGATTTTCACAGGCGTTTGAATTACAAATTTTCTCCCCATTTCCTCCCCCCCCCC
>CM053623.1:132286316-132358601 GCA_028646595.1 Phalanger gymnotis | reverse complement strand
AACCGCAAACTCAGTCTCGCAGCTTTTCCCACTGACCTTCTCTGATGTCTTTGCTCTTTGTGGGTTGAGAGGTCTGGTAGATGCCACAGCTCAGTAATTCAGTATGCCAGGGTACTCTCCGCTCGTCTCCTGGTCTGGTAGGTCCGGGTCTGGTCTGTTCATGCCGTGCGCGCTGGGCTCAGCTCTGCTCCCCTCAGCTGGGGGCTGGGAGCTCTGTGTGGGACAGACCTTACCCAGAGACCATCCAGGCTGTCCTGGGCTGGAGCCCTGCTTCCTTCTGCCACTTTGTGGGTTCTGCAGCTCTAGAATTGGCTCAGAGCCATTTTTTATAGGTTTTTGGAGGGACTTGGTGGGGAGCTCAAGCCAGTCACTGCTTCTCAGCCGCCATCTTGGCTCTGCCCCCCAATCTCAAGATTTTTAAGACATATCTAAGGTCTCTAATATTTAAAACAATTTGAATGCATTAAAATAAACTAATAGACACCTATAGTTTATTATGTAATCCTCTATCACTCTTTATATATTGGAATTTCTGAATTTGTTGATGATTTTTAAATTTAAAATAAAAGAACAACGTAGATTAGTTAAAAATATCAAAATCAGAAGATATGGAGTGAATTACATTAAATTATAGAACAGAACCATAGAATCAAAGTAAGAGAGTTAGTTGTCAGAATCCCCCCCCCCCAAAAAAAAAAAACTATAAGTTTGCCAAAGATGGAGTTCAATATCTGAAATTGTAAACTGAGTGTATGTTAAAGACAAAGACTAAACAGGATAAGGTAGTAGAATTAATAACCCCAAATGACCAAATTGAATTTTCATTTCTGCTCCCTTATATGTATATTTTTTGACCAGCAGTGGCATCTCTGCATACAAATAATCTGGGGGTGGCAGAAAGAGATCTTCCTCTTGTTCTCAGTCCAGTATTCAAGACTCAGCTCCAATCTTTCCTTTGTGAAGATTCTCTTGTCTATATCTCTATCCTATGAACTTGGCTAGCATTTATTGTCTCTACTACTCACTTATTACTTAACCTATAATATTTTACGTGATTTTCTTCTCTTATCTCTCAAGGTAAACCACTGGAGGCAGGAAGGACCTAAGATGATCTCTCAAGTGTTTTCTAACTGTAAATCCCATGATATACATGGTGTATTTAGCAAATACCTTCAAACGAACCCACTGTATGGTAAACACTATGTTAGCAATACACAGAAATCCTCAGTGCTTTTGGAGCTTAGAATCTATTGAAGGTGACAAATGTGTAAATAAATAATTATAATGCTAGAAAAAAAAACATAAAAAAAATATGACTGACAGCAAATATATGAAGTTCTATAGGAGGTTAGAGGAATGAGACATTACCGTACTTCAGATTCCCAACAGCACATCATCATAGGTGTTCAATTAAATTGGTGAAAATAATGGCATTCCCTGCTGACAGCCAATCTGCCAAACTGTTATGGTAAGTTTTTTCCTCTAGTTTAGATATAGATATAGTATGTGATTGACTAGTGGCTGGAAATGATTGATAAGCCTAGAATCTCTTTATAAATGAAATTGATAGCTATGTAAAGATAGCACTTAAGGTTAATGGCTCAGTTCTTAAGGTTAAGCACAAGACATTAACCTTAACCCCGCCCCACCCTCCGATTTTTTCCTCTTTGTTCTGAGCCCATAGATGTGGACTGATTTTCTGGTCGAAGGCAGGTCCAGCCTCTTAAAAAAAGTGTTCTTACTGTTAATATGAGCACCATGATGTGTCTTTGATGAAAAGTGTCTCTATATAGGCACTAGTGGAACTGCAAATATTTCTGATATACTGACTATCTCTCTATCAGTGTGTTTGTGTGTGTGTGTGTGTGTATACATACACATGTGTTTAGGATTTGTTATGTATTCAGAGAAACATGTTTAGCTTTTGTGACTTGATGATAAAATTAGTCCCTTAAGACAGCTCAAAATCCTTTTTAAGGGTCACACTCAGAACAACATTATCAAGATAGCCCATATATCTATGAAATTTTTTTTTCTCAGAGCTGATGTCTATAAAGCAACAGGAAGCAAATAAAAACTATTTCATTAGTGAGAAAAATGATTACTTAAATAACTTCTAATTATGGGAGGGGGGATAAAAGTCCAAATGAAATAAAATTCTCTATAAGTCCTTTCTGTTTCATTTATTCCCCTTTGCTTTGGCATTGCCTTTCTTATTAGAATGTAAGCTTCTCAAAGACAGGGGATGTTTAACTTCCATCTTTTATCCCCTTAGTTTAACACAGACTTTAGCACAGAAGAAGGGGATAATAAATACTTTTCATTTATTCATTTATATAATCTAATTACATTGATACTGGCACAGATCCATGACCTCCTGACATGAGTAATTCCCATAACTTCTCCTCCTCAGTGATTCTCGTACGGATAAACTATTTGAAATAATTATTGTATGGAGAGTTAGTGAGGCAGAGTTGTTATAGAGGAGCCAGGAAGACCTCTGACACCTAGTATCTAAGAAATAAAGCCACTTACCATCTCAGAGCCCCCAATCAATTTGGGAAGATGTTAAGTTTCAGAGAAGTCCCCCATTTTGCATCTATATAGAGACTTTCCACTGCAGAAGTTCCCTTCACTGATAAAAGTCATAGGTCTGGGGCAATCATTAAAAAAATCCTTGGTGTTACATGTAATTCATTTTCTCCTCAATCCTTGGGAGCAGAGCAGTAGTCAGCAAAGTTGTATATGTATTCTGAACTTAATACAGCTTCAAAGGAGGGTGAAAAGCACCTTGCTGCAAGCAGGAAAGCAACCCGACAGTAATGGATTGATGCATGTAAATTTTCTAAAGTGCTCAGCAGTATTCCTCCTCCCAGAGGGAGCCCACCATAATAACAAAGTATGAACCAGTAAGAGCTGGGAAGTTCTCAATTACAACTGCATTTCAAGGTATAGATTCATGAATGTGAAATTTCATAAAGAAAACAGTGCAACAGGATGGTTCCATCCAGTGAAATGCTTGATCTGCCAAGAAAGGATTGGTGAGTTATTTACTTAATGAAGTAAATTGGTTATTTATTTAGAAGAAGGCTGCAGAGTAGAATGAAAATGCTAATGGGAGAATGACTTTGATTAACTGAGTCCTATTAACATCACCACCAAAGGGACTAATCAAATGTTATTGACTTATTGTCAGGATTGATCAAGTAGACGTTAATTCTTTAGCAAATGGATTCTTATATACCTGTGAAAGAACATCAGACAACGACCAGCCTATCCCTTGTCCTAGTTCAATTGCTATCTATAACTTCAATCTTACCTAGCTATCAGTGATCCTAGAGAGTCTCAGAGGTCTTTAAGAAGTCACAAATTTACTACTGTTTACATAACAACAAAAGTTGCCTTAAGTATTTAGCTCAGGAAAAAAAAATGATTTTCTGCTTGACCTTGGCAATAACACAAATGAAGTTTAAGCAGAAATTATGAAAGAGGATGAAAATGAATTTGTATCATTTCTGTAGCTCTGCAAAGCTTCCTTGTTTGAGTCTGAGGAAATTGTGCAAAATACTATTTTTTGGTTGTGAAACTGGAATGAAATTATTTATATAGGAATAATCCTATTAAGCTAGCAAGTCCCTCAAATGCACATGACAGCTGAATAAATTTAATAAGAACAAAATGGAAATGTAGGTTGAATTTGATTGAACTTGGGCAGGTTACAGCTAGATCTTAATTTCCTAATTTCGATCTCCTAATCTGTTCAGTAGGCTAAATCATAAATAACATTTCTTCCAATTCTATAATTTTCTCTTCCCTTCTCTTCCCTTTTCCTCCTGTCTCCTCTCAACTCTTCTCTCTTTGTTTCTTTATTCCTCTTCTCCCCAATCTTCTCCTCTCCTCATCTCTCCTATTGTCTCCTCTCCTACTCTCCCCTCCCATTCCCTCTCCTTCTTTCTCCTCTTTTCTCTTCTCCACCATTTTCAGTTTAATTTTGTTGTTTTAGTTTGTGTTGTCAGTGTTGGCAGACCACTTTTCTGACTGGATTTCTATTAAAATAATGTTGAACCATGTTTTTGTCCTTTCTGATATTACTGAAATATACTTTGTTGAGCTCCAGAAACTTATCCAGGTGTCAGAACTTAACCTAGTCACAAAGGAACAGATAAATTTCTGCCATGAACATGCTTTCATTTAAGCAATCCCTAAAGATAAGTTTTGGAATCCTCAAGTTTCATGGAATACGATTTCAAGATCATAGGCCTAGTGAATGGTGCCCACATTGGTCCTTTTTTCTTACTTTTAATAATATAAAGTGTTAACCGGAAAGAACCTATGAAAGGGCTCACCCTCTGGAATCTTTGGAACATCTGAAACCAGAAATATTCCCTCTCCACATGTCCTATAATCAATGGAATGTAACATTAGGCTAAATGTGTGTATACCTATGGAGAATTCTTAAAGGGCATGAAAGAAGCTGTCTCCTTTCTAGCTCTGCTTCTCTCCCTCCCCCACCCCCTAGTCCTTTGCTCTCTGGGGATCTACCTACTACTACCATCGAGTGTCAGGGTGAGAACTTCTCTGGCGCCAGTAGTCCACCAGAGGCCTTCCTGGAAGGGGAATGATGTCACTGATGTATTTCTTCTTTTAACTATCCTTCTCTAGCCCCTCCCTTCAGCTCAGAGCAATCTTTCCCTTTGACTTTCTCACTTCCTTTATTCCTCTTTTTCCTCCCTCCTTAACTTTCTGGTCCACAGAATGAAGGGAAAAAAAATCTGCTGATCCGTTAAAAGCATCTTTTCTCATTGGAACATATAGTATCCTCTTAATTTTTAATGTCTCTGGGCCTGACTTTTTCCCAGGGTAGGAATGAGGATGGCAATATTATCAATGATGCATTTACCCACCTCTCGGGATATGTGGAAGAATACTGCCTATTAATTAAGGTTTTATAATGTGCCTTGCACTCTTTAGAGGAAAGACACTATATAAATGCCAAATAGTAATAATTCAGCTCTATTCTCTCCTTTGGGCCCAGGAGACAAAAGCTATTCACCCTCCTGAGAAAGAAAATGAGCCATTTTCCCAAAAGCACCTACCTAGAAGAAAGCCTGCCAAGTACATGAGCTGCTTCTGGAGCAAAATAGTCCCACACATTTCAGAGTGATGGTAATTGTTGCCCTGTAGAAACAGTTTCCAGCATAGCAGCTGGATGGAAGAATGGATGTTCTTTGAAGGCTACACCATCTGGGTAGGAAACTGGAATTTCCCACCTTTTTTCCCCATTTCTCATCTGTGAAATAGCTCATCATCAAAGACATTAATGGAAAGTTTTGAATGTATTTGTCTCAAAACTTCTTCCCATTTCCTTAAGGGGACATGTCTTACCTGGAGATGAGGACATTAGTCCAATGGCATGCTGAGTTCTTCCATGTGAAATAATAGGAATATTGCTTTCTCCATTAGTTTGGTTCAGACTCATTATATTCAGTATTTCTTTGATCTTAGTACATCCTACCATATCCCTATCATTTTCTGATTGAACATTTTGTCTTGGCTGGAGGAATCCACAACAGTTCCTTTCTCTGACTGAGAAGAGTAGAACAGATAGTTTTGTTTTGTTTTTTTAACTTGCTTGTAAAGGAAACCAAGGCGGGAGGGTGGGGGTGCAGCTAGGTGGCACAGTGAGTAGAACACTGGCCCTGGAGTCAGGAGGACCTGAATTCAAATGTGACCGCAGACACTTGACACACTAGCTGTGTGACCTTGGGCAAGTCACCTAACTCCAATTGCCCTACCTTCCCCCCTCAAAAAAAAAAAGAAAAAAGAGATACCTTCCTCCCTTGAAAAATAAAAGAAAAAAGAGGTGCCATGGGGAAATGCTATGGTCCTTATGAAGCCACCTTATGATTGTTCAGAACAGGCTTTTTGCTTTTGGCTCCTGGGCCATATTTTAAGGCAAAAAGCTGTGGGCCATAAAACTAATATTGGTGCCTTTCACGGTGGAAGTCTTTTAATTATATTTTATGTTTTCATACCTAGTGTATTATATTTTTTTCAGCTTGATATTTAAGGCAACTTCCATCACTGCTGGAATAGGATCAAGTTTATTTCTAATTGGCTTCTCTCATACAACCTAAAGGATATTAACTTACAAGGTTTGGTTTAATCATATGAGTTATAATACCAGAACAAGCTTATTGCTTCCTTGTAGAACATTTGCATATATTTTGATTTATTTTCTCAATCTATAGATCTATTTTAAAAACTTTCATTTTTTATACCTGGATTTTTTTTCCTGATACACTTCGCTTTCCAAATTAAACCCTTCAATATGTAGCACATACAATCTCAACCCTCACTCAAGTGGTCAGGTTAGGGCCCAATACCCCTTCTCCCCTGAGATTTAGGGAATCCTTAAGGGATTGGCAGTGGCTTTTTAAGTATTACATCTCATGAACCCCAAGAGGTGTGCTCCTCCCCTATCCCAAGTATTACCAGTTGATATCAATTATCCAGCAGGATTTAATTAGCTTTTAGTTAACGGTATATACTAAGATGAAATCATGAAAACAAATTGCATACCACATTCTCCTAAAAATGTGGTACCACCCTTTTCTACAAGTACAGATAAAGTCCAGGGGAAAGTGGACTCATGCTTAGAGAACCTGTAGAAAAAAGGATAACTCACAGCTCCTAGAAGTACTTTTATAGGAACTCTTTTTTTCTCCCCTTTGTGGAATATGCAAGAATTTCTTCTTTTCATGGAATAACTTTTAAAAATATTTTTAAAAATTTTTTTAATTTAATATTTTATTTTTCCCATTTACATGTGAAACAATTTTAACTTTCTCTCTCTCTTTTCTTTCTCTCTCTTTTCTTTCTCTCTCTTTTTTCTCTTTCTCTTTTCTTTCTCTTTCTCTTTTCTTTCTCTCTCTATTTTCTTTCTTTCTTTCTTTCTTTCTTTCTTTCTTTCTTTCTTTCTTTCTTTCTTTCTTTCTTTTTCTTTCTTTCTTTCTACAAATTTTGAGTTCCAAATTCTCTCCTTCTCTCTCCTCCTATCCCCTCCCTGCTTTGAGAAGGCAAGCAATTTGACATAGGTTATGCTTGTGTAGTCAATGGCAAAACTTTTTGTTGAGCTCCTTAAAAAGTCCTGAAGCTTCCTTTTCTCATTGTGTCTAATTTGTCCTTTGCTTCAGATTCAGTCAGTAATTCTAAAGAGATGTCTAGGATGGCTATAAGAAGTCCAAGTCTTCTGGGACTCTTAAAATTTGCATGAGCTTCCACTGGTTATCCACAGGACGGAAGAAAAGGAGAAAGAAGTGCTTTTCCCTCCCCTTCTCCAAACTAGTGCTTTTCAGGGAATAGACTAGAATGTTTACTTGTAGTTAGTTGCTATTTAAATGTGAGTGAGTCTCTATAAACAGTCATCCTATGTAGTATCATTTCATTCCATCCAATGGCTAGATGTTTTATCCCCTTTACCCACTTGATTAACTAGCTTGTTCACTTTTAGTTTAATACCTTTAATTAATTGATTCAATAGAGATCTAGCCCTTGTTCTCACCTAGTCCATATCTCTGGTTGATTCATTTTAGCCCTTTGTAATTACCAAGGTAGGAAGATGGAATATCCTCTTACTCTTGTGAAAATAGTAAAGTTAAGCAAAACATAACAACTTAAAGATCTTGTATGATAGAGTATTCAACATTCTCTATTTAGAATCCCCCCACACATCTAAGAAGGAGCAAGTATTTTTCAACATCTCTTTTCTAGGACCAAAATTGAGTGTCACTACTAATTTGGGTTTGGTTGTCTTTGGGAATTGTTTACATTATTGTAATCATTGTATATATTCTTCTGGTACTGGTTATATTGTGTGTTGTATCAGTTCACATAAATCTCATGTTTCTCTGAATTCTTTTATTATGGCTTGAGGTGAAATAGTAATTTTGAAGTCTTCAAATACTATATTTTTAAAGTTAATTTCCAAATATTTGCATACTTAATTTACTTATTATTTGTCCATATATGTTTGTGTGTGCTGACTTTTGTTTTCATATTTCTGGAAGAATTGGGAAGAAATAAAAATATAGGGACAATTGTCAATACCTCCAAAATAACATTACTAGTAATATGCATATCATAATATGCCACCACAGTGGTTCTGTTAAATCTATAGATTGAATAAAATTTAAAAATATGAATATCTCTAGCAAAAGTTATCCCTTTGATAGTCACAATGTCTTTATTTTTAACATCTTTTTAAACTTTAGTCTTGTATCTTTGTATTAGCAAGGCAATAATCACAATATAGATGATAATCGTAATTATGCCTGTGTGGTTGTGTATCACAAAATATAAGTGACTCTCCATATAGAAGCTGATACCCAAACCAATAAGCTCTATCCATCACAGCAGCAAAGAATTCAATACACAACGTCATAGCAGAGAACCACTCTATCCCGTAACCTTCCGCCCCCTCTGCTGGAGCCTTGCCACCAACGACCACTCACAGCACAGCTAGCACATCTGCTCTCTCCTTCAATTCTAACTGTTCTCTCAGAGCATTTCCTGTATCACACTTTCCTTTTCCTCTCAGCAAGTTCCTCCTACCACATATGACTCAGGCTTCCTGTGACATAAGCAGGTCACATGGCCTGTTAATGGGTGGGAAAGATCTTCAGATCTAAATTGTCATTACAATCTTTTATACAACTGTCATGTTCCACTTAATATTACAGACTTAGTTTACTTGTATATATCCATTGCAAATTACATGAGGGCAAGGATTTATGTTTCATTTTTTCTCAATCTCCCCCAGTTCCTCACAGAGTTAATTTCCTGTGGTATTAGGAAAATAGGAGGGACCTTAGGGACTGTATCACTACTGGTGAGGAAACTGAGGCCCCAAGATGTAAAGTGACTTACCCTAGAGTCACACAGATGATTAATATTTGCTGAACTCAGTTTTAAGTTGTAAAACAACTTTAATGATGCAATTTTATCTTTACTACTTTCGGTCTACTCAAATTGAAGTGTCTGTGATTTTCTGCACTGTTTTGTTAGTAGGTCAGTCAACAGATATTTGCTAGGCATCTACTGTATGCCACCAGACACTGTGCTAAAACACTGGGGAAATAGAGAAAGGCAAAAGATAGTCACTGCTTTCTAAGACCTCACAGTCTAATGGATTTGGTGTGCCAGAATGTTGATGTGAGGACATATTTCTGGCTGAGGATTGTTAAACTTCTTGCTTAAATAAATGCATCTTTACTGCTATATGGTCCATAAAGTTTGTTTTAAGATTTTATTTCTTGGTAAAGATACAATGAGAAATGCTACAAATCTTCAAAATACATTGAGAACTACAAAGGAAGTTGAGGGGAGGTATTAGTGAAAAGAAGATGAGATAAATTTGGAGTGTAAAAAGAGGGTGGGGGGAGACAACTGTTGCCTGGTGATTAAAAGTAGAGAAAACACTTTGGTGTTTAGCTCTTCTAGAAATGCCAATACAATGTCCAGTGCTGAAATGAGTAGAAGTGGTGCTTTATTACTCTCTCTTTCTGAAAGAAGAGAAATGTAGGAGGAATTGGTGGTAGAGTTTTATTCAGAAACAAAATCAGAGTTAACCTACTTACCCTTCCAAGTCTGACACCATACATGATGTGATTTACGGGGATAGATAGATCTTATCTCTGCTATATGGTCACTCCCCTCCTATTTCAGCCATTTTCTTCTCCAGATGACCTGAGGTAATAGGTAAAGAAGAAACATTTTGCTGAGCAGAAGAGGTCTAGTACATCAAATACTATTTTGGGATATGGTGTTGTGGTCATGGGCAGTTATGAACATTGGAATAGTGGGCATTAGGGAAGTGGGGCTACTGAGTGGAACAGAGACAAATGTATATAACTACTTTGCCTGAAGCTCTTTCCTCTCCATAGCTTTCCTCTCTTGCTAGCATTACTCAGTACTCAGTTACATCTTGCCTTCAAGGACTCTTATTTTGATGAGACACTTCTATGGACCATCTAGACAGTATGTGATTGTGGATCAGTAATTTGTGAAGGTGGATGATGAAAAGTGATGAAAACAGAAACAATCATGAAAAGTTCTATCAATATTTTGTACAAAGAAGTGTTATGAATGACAGAAAGATTTTAACTAGAATGACCAGACTCTGCAACTTTTTTTTTAGTTTCACACCTTCCCTTTCTTTCCTAAAGTACTTTTTCAACCATGTGATATCTATTTTTCCCCAGTTTCCTTACATGGTTGAGATAAAGTGATTCCCCAGACTTATCTCCTACTGTTGATTGCCTTAGGAACTCAAATATCCTTTAAAGTTAGTTAGCAATCACCATCCATGAAATTACTGGCAACTCAGCCCTTTAACCTAACTGCTGAGGGGAAAATCAAGTCCCAGATTCTATGAAGAGTTGAAAGTCCACTGGTCCTCATGTGTTGGTCATAATTATAGTAGGTTTTTATTGAGGACAAAGGAGCTAAAAAAAGGATTCCCCACTCCAACTTAAGAATAAAAGCTTGTTTCCCTAGAAACCATGAAAACACACAGGATGATAGAGATGGTTCAGAGTGCCTCTTTTCAGCAGAGGGAGTTAGGGATTTTGATGCACTCTAGCAATTTCAGGTCCAGGTTTCGTAACACTTTGTCTCTCTCCTTTCTTTCCCTCCTGAGGAAATCAAACCCACAGGGATGTGTTGCTAACACACTTTCTATTTATAATCATTGAAAAGAGTGGAATTATAGAAGAAAAAAAAAATCCTTGTTTTGCTTTCCTCCTCATTATGGATCTCTAGACCTTATAATTCCTAGCATATAGATTCGGTCATTTGTGCTTTCAAAAAGTGACTGGGATTGGCTATATGCAACCCAGTCCTAGCAAGGATAGCAAAGGTATTCTTTGGGTTTTTCCATGTGTCCTTTTGAAGCTTTGTGAACCTTTCTGACAGAGAGGGTAGAAAGATGGTGAGTCAGAATAAACAGTAAGCTTGATAAAGATACTGTGTCATGCACTATAGTCACTTTGCAAGCAATAATGAAATACTATTTTAAAAAAATACAACTTAAATGTCCATTCATTTGGAAGAGCTTTTCACAAACATTAATACTTTATACTCCTCTGGGGAAGAAGGAGACATCAAAGAAACAAGACAAAACTATTTTAAATTCAGAGCATGAAATGCCTTTTGTGACAGGCCTTTTGTGGTTGTTGTTGTCAGAATGGTTAGGACTGACTTAATTTTTGCATAGCATTCAGTTCACCAAATGTGATTAAGTGCCTACTATGATCACAACGTAAGACTAGAAGAGATATACATGCTATAATATTCAGTCCCTATAACACAAGCTAGAATGTGGTAAGTATTTAAGAGAGGTTCAACAGGGAGACAGAAATGAGGGCTTAGTTCTGTCTGGGCAAATTGGAGAAGGCTTCCTGGAAGAAATGATACTCAAAATGGGACTTGAAGGAGAGGAGGAAGCATTTTAGCAGAGGGGCATTTGGAAGGAGTCTGTTCAAGGCATAATGAACAAGCTATGAAAATATATATAATATAAGATAGTAACAAATGAAATCTGAAAATTTCTAATAGTCCAGATTGGTTGGAACACAGGGACCTGGATTCAAATTCTTTGTCTAATGTTTACTACTTTTGTGAGCTTGTGCCAATCAATAAACCTCCTTAGGACTCAGGTTCCTCATCTGTAAAATGAAAAGTCTGGATTATATGTGGCCTCTGAAGTCCCTTCCAAGTCAAGATGTCTGAGCTGTGATATTATAGTGTCTATCGTGGGAGTGATATAGTGTGAAGGAAGACTGAAAAGGAATATCTGAGCTAAACTGTGAAAGTTCTTGAATGCATGAGTAAGGAAGTAGTATTTTATCTTGTATGCAATAAGGAAACATGGGAGGTATTTTAGCATAGAGAAAGGATCAGAACGAAACATAAGCGATACTGTTCTGGCAGTTGTCAGAAGGGAGAGAGACTGGAGACAGGGAGATCAGTTAGGAAACTACTAAATTAGTCTATGTGAAAATCAATGATGGATTGAACTAGGGTGCTGGCAGTGGCAATGAAGAGACATAAACACATATTAGAAAGTTTGGGGGCAGCTAGGTGGCACAGTGAGTAGAGTACTGGCCCTGGAGTCAGGAGGAACTGAATTCAAATCTGGCCTCAGGCACTTGACACACTTACTAGCTGTGTGAACTTGGGCAAATCAATTAACCCAAATTGCCCTGCCTTCCCCTCTCCAAAAAAAAGTTTGTAGGCAGAAAAGACTAGACTTGGTACATTATCACATGCGGAGGACATTAGGGAGAGGGAAATCTAAGGGATGAAATCAGAGATTTAGAGACTAGTGACAGAATGCCTTGCAGAATGTAGTGAGTGGAAAGAGGGCTGGATTTTGGAGTCAAAGAACTTGGTTCACATTCCACCTCTTCCCCTTACTAGCAGTGTGACATTGGAAAAAGTCCAATTTTTCAATTTTCCTCATCCGTAACAATGAAAGGGATGGACCTCTTAGTTCCCTTTCACCTCTTCATATATGAATCTAAGATAGTAATAACATGAACAGAAATACAGAAATTGGAGGGGTAGAACTGGTTTTAGAAAGATGATTTCAATTTTGGACATGCTGAATCTCAGATCTTTGAGTGAAACTCATTCACTCTCCTAATACCCATTAGGAAATGTCAGATAGTTGGAAATATGGAGTTGTCGTTTGGGGGAAAAGAAGGCGAGGTTGAAAATAGATATTTGGGAGTCACATGCGTCTCTAGAAAGAGATTTATAAAGTGGTAGAAAAATATGATAATTTAAAAGGCTAGTTGAGAGCAAAGAGAAAAAAAAAGACTGAATAAAGGTGGGGAGAGAGTGGGGGGAAAGAGAGAGAGAGAGAGAGAGAGAGAGAGAGAGAGAGAGAGAGAGAACAAACATACATATATTGAATGTGGGAGAAATGATATCCATAATTAATGAGGCCAGAAGGAAAGTTAGGGTTAGAAATTGAGACTTTTCCTTAACTTTCCTATACTATTCTATAGTAAGAGTAGGAGTTTCTGAAGATTTAAGATATTGATAGATGCTGTAGCCTGTTGCAGAGTCTACACCGTATATGAAGGCCAGAAGTTTCGTGTGGTCAAGTTTAAAGAGCTGTGTGGGTCATTGGTAAAAAGTCTTGGAGATCCTTTTCAGTCCTGTTTGTCCGTTGCTTATCCCTATTCTTTTCTACAATGAGCCTTAGTGATCCGTTTCATTCCCCTTTGCACTGCTACCACTTCTTGCTTCCAATAAGGGTTTACTTCCATGGCCACTGTGGAATAGAATAGTCATTTGACAGTAAGGTTTTCTAAGGGATTTTACCATTAGCAAAGAAAAGGAAATCAGTTTAAAAATTTTAAATCTTCCTTCTTTACCCTCTCACTCATTGGTACCACCACTATTTTTTTCTTTTATTTTAATCTTATGGGGAAAGAAAAATAATTGATAATCATTAGTTTCTATAAACAAAGGATTGAGGAAAGATTTGCTTTCATTTAAATCCAAACCAAATACCAATATTTTCTAACAAGAATTCGTGCAAGGTAAATCTGATGGATAGAGAACAGGATAAGATCTTTGCATAGCAGCTGAGGAGATGGAATACTAGAGGGATTTATTTTTATTTTTACTTATGTCTTCTATGCTTATAGCACCTGACTTTCCAAATATATCCCTTTCCACTCCCCAGACTAATGAGGCATCTCTTGTAACGAAGAATAAAAAAAGAGGAATATTAAAAGAAGTTTGTCATAATTAACCAACTCATCAGCTGAGTGTAAAACTACAGCATTTGTCTTAGGGGTTCTCAACCTGTGACTTATCAATTTAAAACAAATTGATAAATGTATTTCAAAAGAACTCATTAAAAAAATCTTGAGAAAGGTGCCACAGGCTTCCCAAGAGTGCTAAAAGAGTCCATGATATTCATAATATATTTTTTACAGAGCAGAAATTATTCTATTATTTTTATTCTCCATTATTTCTGTAGCCACATGCTTGGGTTATTTTCATCATCATTATAATTGTTGTCATCATCAAGCATTGATTAAATGTTTACTATGCGCAAGACATTGTGCTAAGAACTAGGAATAAAAAAGAAAGGCAAAAACCTATCTAGAAGGGGCCGACACAGTGAAGGACATTAGAGGGGATAAGGTTGAACAGGCAGGGTAGGAGAGAGGTAACTGTTGGACTATAGGGTTTGTATATCAATACTTGGGTATTCAAAAATCTTTGAAATGGGGAAAATATGTTTGCATGGTTGTATGGTGGCCATTGTGGAATGAGTACAAGTACAGTATCAATTGTTGGAGAGAGTTGTAGTAGCAATTTAGATTTGAAGATCTTTCTCACCCATTAATAGGCCATGTGACCTGCTTATGTCACAGGAAGCCTGAATCACATGAGGTGAGAGGAGCTCCTGACAGAAAAAGGAAGTTGTGTCACAGGAAATGCTAAGAGGGATAGAGCAATTATGATTGCTAATGGCCACCCATGTACTAACTTAGCTATATTGTGTTTGTTTTTGGGAAGACCACAGCAAGGGGTCAGAGAGGTTTTGGGATGGAGAGGCTCCATGTTGTGATATTGTGTATTGAATGTTTTACTGCTCTGATAGATTGGATAAATGGCTTGTGGGATATGGTTTTCTGGTGTCTGTTTACTTCTTCTACCTGGAGAGTCTCATATACTTTGTGATAAAGAACTACATAGGCATTTTGACATTTATCATCTACCTTGTTATTATTGCCTTACTGATACAGAGGTCTATTGTGGGAAGCAGTTAACTAGACTGCACAATATCCAGTGTGGCAGGTGGTGATATTGTGTACTGCGATGGGGGGGCCCTGTATGGGTCAGAGTTGGTTGGAGCAGATGGAGTTATGACCTGAAGGAGACTAATCAGATGGCAGCAGGTGCTAGGATCAGACTGAAGAGGATGAAGGGGGTCTGTTGAAGGAGATGGCTTCCCATTGTGCTTGTTAAGGCCCCTTAAAGAAGACAGATGTTCAACTAGCAGAGGACACTGTAGAGGACCCTGGAATGAAGACTAGCATGGAGGCTGGTGTCTGGAATCTGGTGCTGGTGCAAGATCCTAAAGAAGTCCCAGAGTAAAGACTGAGCCTATAGAAAGTTATAGGAGGTTAAGATGAGTGAATGTTCATTCTCTTTTCTCCCTCAAACCTGCTGAAGAAAATCTGTACGAAAGGAAGCTCTGACACTACCTGTAAATCCAAGGTGATACACACACAAACATGTGTGTATGTGCGCATGTATTTATACACATATGCATACATACATTCAGACATTTTACACACATACACAGTGGAATACGCAAAGGATTTGTAATCAAACTCTGGTCTTCCGGAATCCAAGTAGTGTTCTATTCAAGCTGGCAGTTTATGTGTGTATGTGGGTGGGTGTGTATGTGTATATATATATATATATATATATATATATATATATATATATATATGTATATGTTTATATATGTATTTGTTTTGAGCTTATATATATACACACATACACACACACACACACACACACACACACACACACACATATATATATATATATATATATATATATATAAGCTCAAAACAAATCCTGTCATTACTGATACGTAAGATCATAGAGTTTTGCCCTGAAAGGAAACTTAGAAATCATTCAGATAATCTAATTTTACAGGTGAGGAAAGTGAGGACCAGAGAAGTTAAGTGCCCCTTGCTAATAAAGCTATATTTGCTTCTAGACATGCTTGATATCTAATGCTAGATGGAATTTAGGCTAACATGTTTTTCAGTTGTTGCCATTAAATGAGCTGACTTTAATGCAAGACCACAAAGCTGAAGATTTATCAGAATACTTGGCCACTAGGCATTTCTTATTATCTTGAGTTATCCTTGAACACAGTGACAAAGCAAATAATACATTAATGATGGTCTTCTATGAACTGTAAATTTTATATGGATGGAAGGAACACAAGTACTTGAGGAATCTGCCATTTTTTTTATGATCTCTCCTTGCTGTTCTTTAGCAAATTATCTAGTAAGATGGTTTTAGAGTTATTTCTGAGTATATGCATCTGCTATCATCATCTCAGGAGAAATAAGAGTTTGTTTGCTTGTGCCTTCAGAATAGGTTTTCAATAAACTTTCATTTTAAAAAATACTCGGCATCATTTTACACTTGAAGCTATGGTTTGCTTTTCCTTATTAGAGATAAACTGAATTTTGAGTTTTTATTAAATTGTTATTTTCTTAATGCTTACATGCTGGATTGAAAGTCTCAGTGTGGGAGGGAAAGAATAAATCATAAATTGTGATTTGTGAAAGATTTCTATGCTTCTTTGTATTTACATTAGAAATATATCACCAAAAGGTTTCTTTTTACATAAGCAATTGCCCGTTTTATTTGAGAAAATGAACTATGCCTATGAGAAATAAGAGATGCTGACCAAAGTTATATCAGCATTAATTTGAGGAACATTCTTCCTACTTAAAATGTAAATATCTTATAGGCTACACTTGGCACATCTGGGCAATGATTAATGTCCACAGAAAGTAAAAAATTCTTAATGACCATAAGTTGCCATGTAAAGTATCAAAATTTTCCTTATGGTCAGGGACACAGAAGGAGGAAGTCACACAACCTGTACTTTATTACTTTGAATCAGATGCAAAGGGTTTTCAAAACTTTGAGTCCAACTGAAAGCAGCTGTTAGGAAAATATCATTACATTATACCTTAAGCTACAAAAACCAACTTAATGGTGACATTTTATTTTATTCAGATGGTCCACTCTTTTCTTCTGTCTAAGCCAGTAAAGCCCATGGAAATTGTATCTGGATGAAATCATTGGAAGGTGAAGGCCCATGACTAAAAACATTCTTTAAAGATTATACAGGGTTACAGTCAAATGGAATTGCAGCACTAACAAGAGCAAAGGTCTCCATAGCTACAGGAAGTAATATTACATCATTTAGCCACGTATATGTAAAAACATACTGCCCCCTTCCTAGCACTGTTTGCAGTGTTTATTATATGAAAATGTCATTGGTTTAAATAAACATGGGTATTACTTTTTAAAAGCATAGATTATGCTTTCCAAATCATCCAATTACATTGTTTTTAAATGGAATTACCACTTCTCCATTCTTTCCTAGTTGGATCTATTGTGTGAGCTGTCCTTGGTTATTCATAATTTTAGCTACTTTATATTTAAAGAATTATGTAAACTCTTATTGGCATGAAACGCATGCAGCAAACTCAGTGACCTTACATTTTGTCAAAAGAGACCCTTATATTTTTGCATCTGCTTTCACTGAATAGTGATGAGAACAGAATGAAATTGGAACACTGAGCAAAATGTAACATTAAAGATTGACACAAATTTTCTTGAGTTAGAGGTGTTATACCACAGAATGATTATTCCAAACTTTTGTTGGCTATTTGTTTTTGGGTTGTCAATTTATTAACATTCCTCTGTTTGTCTCTCCATGTGTATCTATATGCATATGTTTATGTGTATTTTTTCCTAAGAAAATCAGCTTCCAGGGCATTGGTGATTTATTTCATGTTATATATGGATATTCTGTCCAGTTCTTGCCATGGAAACTAGTAGACTAATATCACTGGATATTTAATGAAGATCCTGTCTGACCTTTTTTAATAATGCTTTCCAGTTAAGTTTATGATTATTAATCTACCAAAAATATAATTTTGCTTGACCACATCCAAAACTTGAAAGCTAACCTTTGTTACAGATGAAGGTGGCCACTATTTTAAAATAGATTTTTATAGATATTTTTTATTGTCCAAATCTCCCCCTGTGTCCCTCCCCCCTTGCTTCTCAGAGACCCTTTCTTTATAGTAAATATATAAAGAGAAATGAAAAGGAGACAAAAAATTCAGCAAAACCAACCAATACATTAAAAAAATCTCATGTAATGTTACATATTAATGAACTCTGTGAAGGATAGAAGGGAGATGTCTTCTCATATCTCTTATTTGGAGTCAAGCTTTTTCTCTGTTTTTTTTTTATTTTCACATTGGACTTGTTTCAAATAAGGAAGAAAAATAAAGAAATTTTTAAAAATAAGTTCATTAGTTCTCTTTCAGGAGGTGAACAGCATTTTTCATCATGAGCCCTTTAGAATTGTCATAGATCATTAAATCTTCACAGTTGAGTATATTTACAATATTGCTATTACTATAGTACAACGTTCTCCTACTTCTACTCACTTCACTTTGCGTCAGCTCACTGAAGTCTTTCCTTATGGTTTTTTTTCTGAAGCCATCCTCTTCATTATTTCTTACAGCATAATAGTATTTCATCACAATAATAGACCACAACTTCTTCAGTCATTCCCCAGTTGCTGGATAGCCTCTTGATTTCCAATTCTTTGCTACCACAAAAAGAGATGCTGTAAATATTTTTACACCATAGGTCCTTTCCCTATTTCTTTGATCTCTTTAAGATACAGACCTATTAGTGATATTGCTGGATAAAAAGGTATGTATATTTTTACAGCCCTTTGGGCATAGTTGCAAATTGTTCTCCAGAATGGTTGGACCAGTTCACAGGTCCACCAATAGTGCATTAGTTTTCATATTTTTCCACGTCTACTCCAGCATTTATCATTTTCCTTTTTGCTCGTTAGCTAATATGATAAGTATGAGGTAATACCTCAGAATTATTTTCATTTCTCTAATTATGAATGATTTAGAGTATTTTTTCATATGACTACTGAGAGCATTACTTTATTCTGAAAATTGCCTGTTCATATTGGAGAATAACTCTTATAAATTTGGCTCACTTTCCTTAATATTTGATAAATGAGGCTTTTATCAGAAAAATTTGCCATAATTTTTTTCTCTATTTTCCTGCCTTTGTATTAATTTTGGTCGCATTGGTTTTGTTTGCACAGTAACTTTTTTTTAATTTAATGTAATCGAAATTACCCATTTCACCTGTCTTGATTCTATCTCTCATTTGGTCATGAACTCTGTTTATATACATACATATACATATATATATGTGAATGTATATATATGAATATGTATGTATATATATGCGTTTGTGTGTGTGTGTGTGTGTGTGTATGGCATATAATTTTTCCATGTGCCTCTAAGCTGTTTTTGATATCATCCTTTATGAATAAATCATGTAATGAATTTGAGCATATCTTATTATTTGGTAGGAAATGTTGGTCTGTGCCTAGTTTCTGCCAGACTGCTTTCCAGTTTTCTCAGCAGATTTTTTCAAATAGTGAGTTCTTTTAAGAACTTGTATCTTTGAGTTTATTGAAAAGTAGGTAATCTAGTAATTTTGAAACGTTCTTTTTCAATTCCTTTATAGTTCTTATTTCCATTTTCACTGTAACAGTCATTGTTTATATCATTTACATGGTGATGCTTAGTGTCTTTCATGCTTTTCTGTATCTATCACATTGCTTGTTTTTTAATGCTCAGTAGTATTCCATTGCGTCCACGTACCATAATTGCTGTGGCCATTCCGCAGTTAATAAGGATCTACTTTATTTTCAATTCTTTGATAAAGTCATGTAGGTCAGAGTATAATCATTCATCTACAGCCCAGAAATATCCCTAGTACTCCCTAGTAATTTCTCCTTATGCCAGGACTAAGCTTGAACAAAGGGTTGCTTGAGAGCTGCAACTGGAGCAAGTGTCTTTGCTGGACAGTGGATTCAAGAAAGTGATACGAGGGCTTTCTGTGGCTTTAAAATATTTTGATAACATCATGGCTGTTGGTTTTATCTCAGTTTCCTAGTATGCTAGATGTCAGTATTTCCAGCGTTTTCAGAAGAGAGAAAAATTATTTTACCTTCTTCCTATTTAAAGACACAATATGTAACCTATATTACAAATCTCTCCTTATTACATCAAGAGAAGAACCTAGATGCATGTAATGCTAAGAATAACATTGTGAAAACCATCTGATTATGAACAGAAGAGAGTTAACCTAGGTATAAAAGGAGAAACTTGCATGGGCAAATATACTGCTCTTTTTGCTTTTAGCGCAGTGCTGGCATGTAATACACAGATAATACATGTTTCTTTATTGGTTGGTTGAAGTTCTACCGTATCATACCCATTTGTGTTCATTTTTCCTCTCCTTTAAATGGTAAGGTCCCTGAGAACAATTTTGTGTTTTCTGTGTTTATTACCAGAGCTTATTTCATTGTGTATCATGATTACTTGATAAATGTTTGTTGGATTGAATTGATATAGTGATGAAAAGAGTGGGCCTATATTTCTTTCCTAAAATCTGTTCAAACAGTTTGCGATATGCTTTGTTTCTTTAAAGTTTGCAGGATTGGAAATGACCTGCAATGTTACCACCTTTCTTCATGTGAGCAGGTACTGTATAAATACTGTAGCCTAGAATCTTTTCAGCCATGTTCAGGAGCTACTGCCTTCTTAAAAGACTAAACAATTATGTCATATTTCCGTGTTATGTTTTCATTGGGTCCCACCAGCATCTCTGTCTCACTATTTTGGATCTCACAAATTAGAAAGAGCCACAGATTTATACAGCACTGGAATGGAGCATGATGTCAGAGGCTATTTAGAATGTCAGCCTGGAAAATGGCGGCTGGAAAGCAGGGACTAGCATGAGCTTTCCGCCAAGTCCCTCCAGAATGTCAGCCTGTAGGAAGCACAAATAGTAAGAACAGCTAGTCAGAGATGAAAAAATATTACTTAAGTCTTTTGATCTCATCTTGCTTCAATGAAGGAAATGCTGCACATGGAGCAAGAAAATCTGGGGTCTGGTCTTGGTTCTGCCTTTTCTTAGCTTTGTAGTCTTTGCTGAGACATCATTTACTGTTCCAAGCTGGAAATTTTTTAATACAAAAAATGGAACCAATATTACTTGCACACCTTACCTTGAGTGGCTGCAGAGAGGAAAGAGTATTTTAAACTATAAAGTCCAAAGTAAAACTATTATTATTATAAATGACTGTCACTTCCACGCCTCCTTCGTCAAGGTTAGCCCTTATGAAAGCTTGCTTCTCATATTCTTTGGATGTGAACTTTGGATTTCTAGGTATAGGATTGCCCAGAATCTTGAAGGACACCAGAATCAATATTTCCTATAAAGGAATTGATGACTTTTGTTTTTAATTAAATATGAGAAATCTTTTATAAATTATAAAATATTATAGGCATTTTAAATGGAAAGAAGTCGATTGGTCTTTGATTAATCATTTCCTACAATATCTATAGCTATGTTAACATTTTTCATAAAAATAAAAAAGTGTTATTTAAAACTTGTTATCCATGTTTGAAGTCAAGTGTTTTGCAGAGAAATATAAATATGTATGTGTGTATGCATACAAATATATACATACACACATATAATCTCAACAGTTTCCTGCACCATTCATATGAGGTGTATAGATGGCATTTCCACATTACAAGTGAGCTCCCTGCAGTTACCAAGCTAATAACTATCAGAGTCAATATTCAAATCTATATCTTTCCATTCTTAATTTGGTATTCTTTCGTCTAACTTCTAACACTGTATAAGAGGAATTATTTCTAAAGAAAATTTTCTGTGCCTTAAATGTATAAAATTGTGGAATTCCACACCCTGTTTTTTTCTTCTTAGTACAAGAAATTTATGAAAGAAGAAACAACATAAATTTTAAATAGAAAAATTGCTGAGGCAAAAATGTCTTCCTAAACACCTCCAAATCACTCTATTGTTGGTCTTTGTGACCAAGAGCACAAAGCTCTGTAGTTAAAATGGTTTGAGATACACTGGAAACAACCCAGGGATCAGAATTGCAAAAGCATAGGCCGAATGTGAGATTTGTTTTTATGTACATATTACAAAATTAATCCATCCTCCTTTAGTATTGCCTATACTCTAACAGTATTTTAATTGGTTGGATATTAATAGGTGTGGGGCTTTAAATAAATCATAACCTATTTTCTTAAAGTAATTGTTTATTTTGGTCTCAATGGATCTTTTCAATATTTACAGGAAATCATAGAAGGCACCTTTCCCTATTGTTTGTGCATATCCTCTACTTGTTTGTATTCACAAAATACTATTTCTTCATGCATAAATGGATGAATTATGCATCCGAAGGGTGCCTTAATCTAAAAGAAGTGAAGACAGCTGGAAAAAGAGCTTTCCAAGTATGTGTGCAACAAAAATACATATTCATGATGGAAAATCACCCACCCCAAAATGTGTTCTCTGCAATGGGTGACAGTTTAGTTTGCATAAGTTATAACCTCTCACCCAAGTACCAAGTAGGTGTTTAACTCCCTATGGATCATGCAGCCTATTCAGGTGGTGATCCTCTATTATTTTTGCTCAGGGATACATATTCAGACATATTGACTGGGGGGGGGAAATTTTGAAAAAAGGTAAACGATTGAAACCCTCAGGCAGCTGCAGCTTGTGCACAGAGCACATTTATCAACATATTTAATCTGAGATTCATTTCACATCTTGTGGTTACCAGAGTATTGAACCTATTGCATGGAATGCAGGCTTAAGTATGTCTGAAATACACGGCACCTTCTTGAATAAGTAAAATGCCATATATCATATAAATTTTAGTGTTCTGTTTGGAGGCCTTAAAATATTTTAAAGGGAAACACATGGTGTCAAAATAAAGAAGCCTTTTTTTTCAACTGCATATTTATCACAGGACTTCTCATCTTTCTTCTTCCATTTTTATCCTTTTTTTTTGCTATGGAATTTTCCATGAAATCATGCAACATCCTACATATTGCGTACTTTGGCAGAGGGGTATGACAACTGGGTTAAGTTATTTCAAATAATTGATCGCAGTTATTCTCATTTAGAGGAATAGGTATCGGGATAAGGGTGGCTGATCTGGATCACACCTCTACAAACCATCACGAACAAAATTTGTTCCCTTTGAACTAGCCAGTACATGCTTTTCCACATTAGTCATTCCAGAATTTATTGCATTTGTATCTTCAATGCCTAGCATGGTGTCTGGCACATAGTAGGAACTTAATACATGTTTGTTGACTGATTTTATTGGCTTCTCAGCTGGATGAGAAGAAAACTTTTCAAAGCTCCTGGGCTTGTGATATGCCCTCCCCAAACTGCAAAATCACTCTGGTGAACATAATGATTATTCCTTTTCCCTCTTCTCTCTTCTCTGCCCCCTACCCCACCCCCCGCCACTCCCCATGACCAGCAAATCACAACAAAGCTTCAGTTTTCTGTGTCTTTATCAGAAAATAAATATCTGGAAGAAAGATTGATCTCTAAGGTTCCCTCCAGGTTTTTATCTTATGATCTAGTCTATGATTATGTCAAATGAGAGATAATGTATTCTATTTCTGGCAAATAGGGAAGCAAATGAAATAGATGATAAGTACAGGTCAGTCAGTTACTTTGTCCCTTCATTTAGTAACTCATGCTAAATTAGGATGGCAGCAGAATTTGAAAAACCAAACATATTCAAACTTATCCAAAATAAAGTTTCAGTGACAGTGTTTTCTAGCACTCTGGAAGCTGGATAGTTTCTTAGGTTTGATGCAATTTCATGAACAACCAACATCTTTCCTCCCTCCTTTCTACTCTTCTCTCCACCACCACTTTGCCATCTCTTCCTAAGACATGCTA
The DNA here is from genome assembly GCA_028646595.1 of Phalanger gymnotis. Taxonomy (NCBI): domain Eukaryota; kingdom Metazoa; phylum Chordata; class Mammalia; order Diprotodontia; family Phalangeridae; genus Phalanger; species Phalanger gymnotis. The sequence goes on along the minus strand of CM053623.1, from coordinate 132,334,886 downwards.
TGTAAAAAGTTTATTTATTTTTTCAATTAAATGAATTAAAGTTAATGGGGGGAAGAGAGGATTTTGAGATACTCAAGATAATTGAAGCCATCTGGGTTATCGCAAAGGCAATGTTGAGAAACACTCTGAGGTGTTTCAGAAACCTTTGAGTAACACACAAGAGAATTTAGGCTTCGCAAGAACCCTTTTTTCTCCTTCATTCCCTTAGATCTCTTCCTAGCATTTTGATTCTTTTCCCTAAAGTAAAATGTTGAAAACTAGTATATATCTCCTTTAGGGAGAAGTGAAGTCCTATTGGTTGCTTCTGAAGTACTGAGTTCATCAGGCAAAGGGGTGAAAAATGTAACCACTTAGAATAGGTCATGATTGTTATTTGCCTGATTTGGTTCAGAAGTAGGACTCAAAGAGAAGAACACTTTGAATAGTAAACTCTGATGTCACTGCACAGTTTCTTAGTACTAGCACACACAGAAGACAATCTTTGTCTCTTTTGATATTTGAAACTACTTTGAGAAGAACAGAATTGTTTGTTTTGTTAATAAAATATATCCTATCATTCCCCTCACTGTGCCTTTTCCAAATACAATGTCCTCTTTCTACAATATTCAAAGGAGCCACATAATGGACCATCAATGAACTCACAGAAAACTTTTTTAGTTGGCAAGAATAAAGATAAATTTTAAGGAGAAAGCCATTGCTGCTAGAGTGATAGTTCCAGTAGGCAGAGAGGAAAGGGGCCCTTTAACAAATTTAGGGAGGTGGAGCCAAGGGAAAGGTGAAAGTAGTGAGCTAGGAATGACAGGGCAGAGCAGGGTAAATGAGGCAAGGTCAGCTGGGAGGATTTCTGTGGGGAGCAAAGGGGAAAGTTTAGAATGAGTTAAGGTTTCCTCTAACAGGGTGAAGGGAAGAAGTTAGAACACAGCTTTCAGATGGGAAGCAACAGCATATAAATTATCACCTACATACAACATGATGTTAAAGTGATTTCTGAATCACAGATTATATTTATATATTGCCACCCAAAAAAGTAATAAGAATTCAGTTGGGATTTTTTTTTTGGTCAAAATTATGCTGAACAAGTATCTTAACTGTTTTTTTCTCATTAAATTGACAGAATCAACCAGTTTTTTCCCTCACAGATACAGCTTGTTTTGTATCTAGTCCACTACGTAGACAATTTTTAAAAAAAAGTTTTAAACCCAAATTTCATTTCTTAAATTGAAAAGACACATCCTTACACGTACCACCATACACATATAGACCAGAGGGACACTGTAAAATGTGGATAGAAAGCTAAACTTAAAGCTAAAAAGCTCTGGGTTCAAATTTCGATTCTGACACATGCTGGCCTTGTGACTGTTATCAAGTCTCAAACTCTGTGTTTTAGCCAATTCTCTAATTCTATAAAATACAGAAAAGATGCTGACAGGCAGTCTTAGAAAAAGTTTGCTCATGCATGAGCTCCATAAATGAATAAAATCACAGTCTCTTCCCTCTCTCCTATCTTACACACACACACATACACACACACATATATATATGTATATATATACATATATATACATATACTTATATATATACACACACATATACGCACAGATACATATATAGTTTGATATAGACATATCATACAACAAGTGAATAAGAAAAAATAAATATTTATGCTAAAGAATTAAAGAAGATGGATTATAATATTTTATTTAATCAGTGTACCTCTACATGAACTCTGTATGTGGTTTCTGTTATCAGCAACCTGGAAAGTTTTTTTGTGTGTGTGTCATGATATTTTCCTCAAAATTACAATTCCTATTGTATATAAAAATGGACAACTTTTCTAACATATACGGTACATCATGGATCTAAGAATGTTAGAGTTGAAAATTATCTTAGAGGTTAGTTTGTCCATCCACATCATATGACAGAGAGGAAACAGGGGCCCAGAGAATTTAAATTACTTGTCCAAACACATGTCAGTAAAAAATGGTTGAACTGAGGGTGACTACTTGGTTCCTAGAATTGGGAACTGATTTATAAAAGCATGCAGATATAATGAATGTGCTAGAATTATGAGGACAGAATTCTGTATAGTATTAAAAATAAAGTAATTTAAAATAAAGAAATAAAATAACATAGGCTTATAATAATATGCAAACTGAGTCTTTTTTGCAGTGTCTGGGATGACACAGTCCAGCAGGGTATCCCTCTTTCTTCCACAATTATGTTGTTTTCCCTAAAAGGACACATGCTATCCCTATAATAATATTTTACTCACAGAGCTAATCTTACATAGAAAAGAAATTATAGCACATTTATTATTGTTGTTGTTTACCTTTACTATGTCATATCATCAAATGAATTAAAATCAAAAAGTGTGATTAAGGTCACTTGTGAATATCAGAGTGGGTATATTTTATAAAGTGGTTAGGAAAAGGGAAAGGGAAAAAACACAAGATCAGAGGAATAAGAAAAGCTGAAAGAAACAAAAAAAAAAAGATTTCATACACATTTCTTCCAGTGGGAAGCAAGAGTACACACTTCTGATATAATGACTCTGTAAGTAACGGTTTTATTACATTTAAGCAGACCTGTGATTTCATCTATGTAGGGAGTTCCCACAGGGGAACTTCCTGTGTCTATACAGATTTGTACCTTTTCTACAATTTATAGTCTTAGAGATTTTCCAGGGGCAGGGAGAGATTAAGCGATTTGGCCCAGAGTCACACCAATAGCAGTACGTGTACTTCAACCTCGCTCCTCATGATAATGATTATAGTTCTCTCTCCTCTATACAATTCTGCCTCTCATACCATATTAAAAAAAGTATATAAGTGGTTTGTTCTCTTTTGCCTTTGGGTAACTAATAAGCAGCTGAGTTAACAAGTAGATTTATCTGTTAGAAGAAAAGGCACTTGGTTAAAAATTTCTAACTTACCTAACAGAATGCTAGAGTGGAAGAGACCTCTATTGTGTTCAGTCCTAAATGAAACCATAAGTGAGGATTTTTGTTGTGGGACAAATGGCATGAAGGATGATTCAGTTGGCTGAAGTGACACCATCTTGTGCGGATAAGCTGAGACCCTGAGGCACCAGTCTGTGTCTGCAGAGACTTGACACATAACACTCTTGTGGAGGCACTATCTGGTGGTTTCTTAATTTACATAATTATTCTTTACAACTAGGTTCTAATCTCAGTTGTTTTTTTTCATAGGGCAGAATCCAAAAAAGACCAATTTTGGGTATAATGTTAGCCCCTTTAGCCAACATGTTTGAGGGAAGGGGGTTGAAATAATGCTTAAAGTCGCACTACCCACCCCCGACCACATTCTAAAAGTATCCTGTCAGTATTTTAGGTTTGGAAACAACTTTAGAGATCATCTATCCAACTCTTTCATGAGTCCCAGAAAGGGAAAGTAACTTGTACAAAGTCACAGAGAAAGAATGATTAAACTCTCATGGAAATTTAGACTGAGTTTAGGTGGAATCAAATTGAGGTTAAATCTCATAGAATTGCAGATTGTTAGAAAAGGAAAGAAGCTTAGAGACAACCCTGTACAATTCTTTAATTTTACAGCTGACAAGACAGAGACTTATAATTAGTAAGAGCCGGGGCTAGAACTCAAGTTTTATTGATTCTTGGTCCTGCAATCTTTCGATCAAGTTGTTGGAATTTGTCCACAGAGGTAAGGATCATTCAGAGGCAACAGAATAAACAAATAAGGGGTTGGAAGAGGAATCTTTGGCCCTTCTCCAGTGTACTGTGTTTTCTCAGTCACAGCAGGAATGGCAGATACTAGCATCTTCCAGCTGGTGGAGGGATATGTATCAGCCCCTAGAAAGCTGCTGTTTGAGTCTGGGGAGCTGATAATTTTCACACCCACCAACTCTATGTGCTCTCCCTCATTGAGGGAGCTTCTCTGCTGACTGTCCACACTGAGGCAGAATTGGACTCTTTGGGGGCAGAGCCAGCTTGTTAAGATAGATACCTGCAGGCCTTTCTTCCCACCTATTTGACTGTGTCTCTACCATCCCAAACTCAGGGATTCCAGAAGACAGAACCAAGCAACAGAGCCACAGCCTGAAATGCTTTTATCTTGACCAGTTCTCAGTATTCTGTACCCAGGCTCTGAGCCTTCCTCCTTCTTTAAAGGACTACAAATTCATTTTATGAAGTGACACCCAAGAAAACAGTCTTGGGTTTAGGCTTCTATTCATGATAAGTAGCTCTGGAAATGTAAAGAGATGGGGTGGAAAGAACTGTGGGAATGAAATTTCTGTAAAGTAAAACAAGATGGCCAGCTTCAGTTGTGTGTAAAGAAAAAGAAATTATGCTGAAACAATTGGAAAGGACCTGTGTTTATGAATATCATCTACAAAAGGGTACATTTGTCTTCTCTATCCCAAAGGGTATATTTAAATTAGAAGAAATGAATTCCCAGATAGTTTCTACTTTCCTTTTTTACACAGGTTAAGATTAGTTTCCTATTTTTGGTGCTGCCTTTCCTCTGAACTTTAAGGAGTTGTAGCTGAGATCCAAAACCTCCTATCTCTGCAACCCAACCAAAAGTACGAATGGGTTCCCAGGCATAGGGTTTATAATATGGCAAGCAGGCAGCAGCCTTGGGGGAATCATCCGAGATAAAGCATTCTGAGGTAGGAAACTATTTCAGATTTACAAGGGCCTAAGAAGGTGTAATTATTTTTGAAAAGGTTGTCCCAAATTCAAGAGGTCAGTTGGCTATTTCAGCCCAATATGGAAATAGGAGTAGGGTGCAAGGTCCTGTCAAGAGATCTGAATTAGAGATGTATAGAATAGAGAAAGAGCTCTGAAGTTCACTTTGCTTTTCCTGAAGAAGTAAAGAAGTGATAATGACTTATGCTAAACTATGCCTTCTTGCTGCATGATAATCATGCCAATAAAATTTTGAAATACAAGTCAGCTTCCCATGGACATTCCACTATTATAATTACCCTAAGCTTCTTCCTGAAACAAAGACCCATCTTTTTTAATACCAGTTTTCTTAAAATGATGTTGGATGGTTACACGTCTCCAAAGAGTACAAAATGAGGGTCACCCAAAGGGCAGTTGAGAAGTGCATGGCTGGTATCAGTGAGTTACAACACATTTTAAAAAAGGAGTTATGGAGGAAAGGTGGCATAAAAGATCAAGGAAATATATGATTGAAAATGATGAACTGGTCTCATGTTAAGGATGAAGGATAATTAATAGACAGCGTAGATGATCCAGTGGTGTCCTCAGTTGTTAGGAGACCTTGAAATCCTATAGCATGTTGGGTGAACCTCCACGATGAACTTATGAGAACATAAGCAAGAGCAAAATAGGCACATGGATAGGCATGGACTGATTTTGATCTGCATTTAGGAAATGCGTATTGAAAATCATACCGATGAGGTCACGGATTCATTGGGGGTACTTAAGTACATATGACAAGCTAATGCTTCCTGTCTTACTATTTAAAACAACAGTACATGCTAGTACTACATGGATTTGCATTTCATTAGAATTTTCATTAATATATATATATATATCCCTAATATATTTCCCTAACATACTTAAAATATCTCATGTGATTTAAATTTTCTACCATAATTCATGTGGAGTACATAGAAAACTTTAGTGTTTGAGTCTGTCTTAGAGCTAAAAATGTTATCCTTTGACCCAGCAATACTACTACTGGGAATATGTAATCAAAGTGATCAAAGAGAGAGGGAGACAAAAACACAATGTATGGAAATATATATATGTATATATATATATGTGTGTGTGTATGTATAGGTATATAAATATATAGCTACATTGATATATTTATATTGATATATAGATAGCCTTTTGGGAATTCGTGATTATACAAATATAAAAGCCCTACGTATGGGGGAAAATACATGTGTGCATGTATACGTATGTATATATATATACATATATATGTGTGTGATTGTACATATGTATATATGTTGAGATAGATAGCAGTACTTATTTGTGTTAGAAACAAAGTGTTACTTGAATAAAGCATGGCTGGCTGAACAAATTGTCATATGTAAGTATCATGGAATATTATTTCTTCTTAAGAAATGACAAATAAGAAGAACGGAAGGAAATTAAGTGATACTTTTCTATGAATTGATGCATGGCAAAGGGAGCTGAGCCAGAGAAACAAGTCGAAACATGATATCAATAATGTAAAGAAAAATAAAAGGGAAAGGACGCCTGATCTCTGGTCAATTTAGACATCTTCCAACTTTCAGTACAGAGGTAATGAACTCTAGGCACCTAATGAGAATGAAATTGTCAGACATTGCTAAAATGCATTGATTTGGTTTGCCTTTACTTTTTTTGTTGTGGCAGGGGGTTTGGGGTTTCCCCAAAGAATAGCATTGACAAAATATTCAAAGAAACATGATGGAAAATTCTCAATATTCTTTGGAATCTTTCTTCAGCACTAGCAAGCTCTCTCTGACTTTCATAATTCACTTTTATCTTAACTTTTATCTGAAATTGTATTGGACATAATCAACGCCATACGCTAACTTTTGGTAATTCTCTCATTGTTTCAAATGGATTAGTCGTTTCTTCCTAACTAGATTTCAGGCAGTTTGAAGGCAGTGACAATATCTGATTCTTCTGTTTTCCTCATGTTACCTACCAGTTTGGAGAATGAGCTGAGACTGGTGAGGAAAGATAAGAACAACAAAAATACACTGGGGAAAAAGAAAGATCACACAAGGGATTGGATTGTAACTTTTGGTGGATGGGTCAATGATAACAGATGATAGAAGTAAAGCATTGCCAAGAAATGCTATTTTGCTTCCATTTTCTATGACACAGAAAATTGTCTATGGACTTTAAAGTCAGAGCAAAAGAAAAAAAAAGGCTAATAGTGAGTTGGATCCCACGATAAATAAGACAAATAGGGAGACTGTAAGAGAACTCCTAGTTATCTTTAGTGAACTCAAGTTGCCTGACATAGACCAAACACATTCCAAGATACTTTTAAAAACTGGCAGGTGTGATTGTTGATCTACTGTCAGTAATATCTAATAAATCCTGGAGAAGGGGACAGGTGCTAAAACACTAGAGAAAGGCAGATGTTGTACCCGTTTTCATAAAAAGTAAGAGAGTAGATTTTTCAACTTATGGGATAGCAATATTGACTGGCCAGATTCTAGAATGTACTTCCTCCCTCCCCCACTGCATAACATAGAATACTAAAAACGATGATTTCACATGAAACTGCAAATCTGCTATGTACAACTTGCTATTCCTTTTAAATGTACAACAAAGTTATCATGTGAATTTCTTTTTTTTTCTTTTTTTGAGGGGATGTGGAAAAATAGGGACACTAATACATTGTTAATGGAATTGTGAACTGATACATTTTAGAGAGCAATCTGGAATTGGAATGCACTATTTAAAAGATATGTTCGACTATCTCATTAAAATATCTCATTATGACTCAGTCAACTGAGTCAACAAAGCTTTGGGAAGAACTTATCTTTCCTGCTAATCAATATTTTTTTATTTGTCAAGGACATTCAAATTGTTAATAAGAGGAATATCTTATATATCATTGACATAGATTTTTATCAAGACGTTTGACAAAATCACCGTGCTGTTTATGTAAACATGGAGAGATGTAGGTTAGACATTATATATACATATAGGTGTATTCATTGATATAGATAGGTGTATTCAGAACTACCTCAGTGACTCAAAAGAATAGTCATCAGTAGTGATTTAACCTTACAATTAATAATAATAATGATGATGATGATGGTACTAATGCTGCTGCTGATACTTAACATTAGATGGGGCAGTAGATAGAGCACCAGGCCTGGAGTCAGGAAGAACAGGGTTCAGATCCATACTCAGATACTTACTAGCTGTGTGACCCTGAGTAAGTCACTTAAATCTATTTGCCTCAGTTTCCTTATCTGTAAAATGAGCTGGAGAAGGAAATGACAAACCACTCCAGTATCTTTACCAAGAAAACCCCAAATGGGTTCACGAAGAGTCAGACACAACTGAAATGACCTAACAACAATTAAAACATTTATATAGTGACTCCTATGCCAGGCACTATACTAAGGGTTTTACAATTATTATCTCATCTGATCCTCACTATAGCTGTGTGAGATAGGTACTATTATTACCCCCACTGTATAAATAAGGCAACTGAAGCGAAGAAAACTTTAGTAAGTGATTTGCCCAAGGTTCCAAAGTTCATATATGTCTGAAGCCAGATTTTAACTAAGTTCTTCCTGACTCCAACCTGGATATACTATCCACTTCACCACCTAGTTGCTCCAAGTACGTTATTAATAAAGGATTCCAGGGATATATGTTTGGCCCAATGATGTTGCATTTTTTGATTTTTCAATTTGTCATTCAATTTTGGCTTTGTGTTACTTACAAATTATATAAGCAGACTATCTATTCCTTTTTCCAAGTCTTTGGTAAGGATAAACATTTATAAATCTTACAAGTACTTTTACAAACCATTTAACCTCTGTCTCAGTTCCCTCATCTGTAAAATGGGTCTAATAATAGCACTCACCTCCCAGGGTAATTGTGAGGATCAAATAAATAATTGTAAAGCAATTTTCAGATATTTGTAAAGAAAAAAGCTGTTTAAAGGATATCAAATTCACCTGAGGATCAGTTGAAGAAACTGATCATGTCTAGTATGGAGAAGAAAAGCTTAGGGAGGACATAACAGTTGTCCTTAAATATTCAAATGACCGAGATATGGAAAAGATACTAGTATAGTTCTGCTTAGTTCCAGAGTATAGAACTAAATACAATAGATGGACATTGAAGAAACAGAAATTTTCAACTGATGTGAGGAAAAACTTCCTGTTCGAACTAGGTAAAAATGGGTTCCCATTCACTAGAGGTCTCCAACCAGTTGTGTGAACTAGGTAAAAATGGGTTCCCATTCACTAGAGGTCTCCAACCAGTTGTGTGAACATTTGAAAGATATCGTGCAATGTGAAAGCCATACAAAGATGAGATGAGAAGTCTATTCAATTCCTTGAACAAATATTAATCACCTATTTTCTGTTATGCACTAGGTCAGGAACTTGGAATAAAACACAAAGAGGAAACAGTCCTTGTCCTCAGGTAGCATACAACCTGGTAAAGGGAGATGATGTAAAAATAATGATAGTAATAAATGGAATTCTAATGTAAATTAGAGTTCCAAACCAAGTGATATGAGAGATTCTAGGGTGAGAAACCATTCTTACTTCAGTAAAATGCACCTGCAAGAGAATTTAGACTTTATTATGAGAAATGAATCAAATATTCCTTTCTATGTTTGAGAGATTATGATTCAAAGAATTTTGCTTGATTTTGCTCATAATGGCTGTCATACTGGCTTAATTGCTTGAATGGAAGTTGTGTGTAGGGCAAGATAAAAATCCATTTTTTCCCTATTTTAACAAGATATTGGGGAGGGAGATAACAGAAGTTTTGTATATAGACAAGCATACATAGTTAATTACTAAAAATATTAGACAGTTGGTTTAAAATGAGTTATAGAATTTTAAAATTCTAGCAGTTGTCTTTACAAAGCAAAAGATAGCATTTACAAATAAGTGTTAGTGAGTCTTATCTGAAAAGGTTATGCAAAGTATTTAACCTACACAATGTCTTAAGAAAAAAAGATTTTAATATTAACTCTTTGTTTTCACTTCTAACATCTTTGACATTTTTTTCTCCCTCAAAATATTTAATTAGTTAGGCTCAGCATATTTGAATTTCCTATATTTACCTTTTGTGTTACTCATTTTCTTTGAAACTATCTCAAGTATTTTAATTAGATTAAAAATTTGGTTATGAAGAAATATTTAATATTGCATTTCTCTATCTGTAGAAAATTGATTGGACAGGAACAAACTCCATATTTTAGATACAAAAATAACAGTTATTGAATGGCAAATGTGATGTTGGATATCAGAATATTAAATTTTAGGAAGGATTTTGTTTTTAATCAACTTAATAACTGCTATTTTCTAAATGTATAGTATACATGAAGACCTATATATTTATATATGGTTATTTCCATTTATAATTCTAAGCCACTGCTTGATTTAGGTAACATAAAAGAAATGTCTTAGTACATCCTAATATTTTCTAATGATGGCAGCAGGATCTTACTATATGTCAAGGAGTGAGGATATTTGTGTATATAATACATGAAGTATGATGTCTGAATTTTCATCCGGCCACAAGATGGCAGGAACAATCAATCAATCAAGTTTTGTTGAATAGAATTGCAATCTTAAAAAAAAAAAGATCCCCACTAAGAATGTTCTACTATTAACAAATAGAACATTATTTAAAACATGGTACTTGGTCACTAGCGTGTGGACATTAATATGCCATCTGAAAAGTCTTTTAAATTTATTTTGCTATGTTTTTACAAATAATTTTCAAATATATTCATTTTTATCCTAACATCTTTTTCATGAAATAGAGAAATAATGTAATATTTAATGACAAGATGTGTTTCCCACACGATCCTGTAAGCCATCAGAATGATTTAATGACCTATGAAGAACAACCCTAGACACTATTCTATTCCAGGCCAAAAGAAATTGGTGACTTCATTCTTCTCTGCAGGAGGCATTCACTTAAAAAGAATGACACCACAATAAGGCACATAACCAGTTAGCAACCACAGAAATGACAGAGAATGAATGGGAAAGGAAATTGAGCCAATCTTTCACCTTAAAATTAGTTCCTTTAACTCATAGTCAAGTTAGGAATTATCTGTTGCTAATGCATATCCTTCAATTTCCTTAAATAAACAGTTATAAAGCTTCAAAACCATAATATAAACACAATTGCTGCTACAAAAGGACAATTCACATTCAATTGACAACATTAGGGTGTAAAACAGAGGAATTCCCAACAATCCCACTAAAAATCTTACTTCTCACTTAAAAGAAAAATGTTAGAATTTTCATCTGAAAACCCAAGGGGACTTATAATGGATGCATGAGCCTGGTAAAAGTTGAAAAGCAGCTATTATTTTGAAAATTCAACACAAAATGACATTAAGCTATATTCTCCAAATAATTGAGGTAAGTGTTATTTTGTGAATATTTTTGAGGCGGGGCTGAGGAGGATATGTTTGAAATATCTCAGTTCTCCACATAGCTTTCTGTATTATGCACAGTTTCAGTTTTTTTTTCTTCAAATAGCCCTGTTAAAATAAGGAAGTGAAGGAACTTTCTCTTTTCTAGAGGAAAAAGTAGAAAATATATGTGTACTTCTTTTCTTGCTATGATACCACCCATAATCAAATTTCTGTTAGTAACGAAATTAAGGGAAACATCCAGCCTTATACCATTGAAATTCTGAACTACTGCTTGAGAATCAGTCATGATTTAAAATGAGGTAAATTAAATGGATTTGTGTAGACAAAGACAAAGAGCATTTCCTTTTGATGAACGAAGCTCATTAACAAATATTTCTCTTGAGAATAGGCCTTTATGCTGGCATTTAAAAATTTACTCATAAGAATTTTAGCAAATTTTGAAGAAAGAATGGCCAATAGATATTTGGGGATCTCTGTGAGAAAACATATGTTAACACTTCCATTTACCTTTTCTGTAAAGTATAACTTGTATCAGAATTTATCTCCTATAAGTACATGATCTTCTGAGAGAGGTTAAGTAATTTCCAAAGGCTCACACAACAGAATATGTCAGAGGTGGACTTTAACCTGTGTCTTCCTGAATCAAGGCTATGCTCTTTCTCAGAGAGGGTGCTGAACTGCTTTGGTAGTGGTAGTTTTCTCAATGGGAATTCTCTGTGCCAACAAAATTAAAAGTTTGGCACAAAAACCAAACAAGAATCTACATTTTTAGAGGGAGTTTCCTCAAGGGGATGCCATTTTCCCATTCGTGATGTCAGTGAGATCACAGGGCTAGCAAAGTCACCTCCACCCCAAAATGCAAGCAAACATATTAAAGCTAAATTGCAAAAAAAAAAAATAATAATTCCATTATAGGCTGTATTTTATTCACTTAGCAATAGGTGTTTAGTGAATATACGGATACAATGCTTCATTTTTTATAATAGATTTTTGTAATATTGATAGAGAAAAAAACACAACAATTTGGTGGGTTAAGTTAGGCTAATATAAGAAACTATATGATCCTATAACAGGCCTATTCAGCCTGTCACAAAGGTCCAACTGTGTAGTCATGTCGACTTAATGCAATAGAATGTCTATGCTCATTTCAATGCTAATGACAACAGGAGGAGGAAAGTTCCTGACAAGTTTGTCAAGATTTACTTCTGAAATAAAGGCCTCTGTTTGCTTGTGCAAATATCCACTGAGAGTGATGAGTGACCCAGTGCAGCAAGTTAAACGAGTTACCAAAGTGAAAGAAAAATGGCATCTCTGGTCACTGACAGATGAACTTTGCATTCATCAAGCTATTATGGTAGAAACAGGTAGAAGAGTTGGTAGAGCTGTCGGAGTCTTTTAATCAATGGCTTCCCACTGTGCCTTGCCTATGGAAAAATAGAGTTGCAGTGGAGATGAGTAATAGAGGTACATACTTTTGTTTTATCACAGTCTCCTAAACTGATCCACCATGAATACTTAAATAATATTAGTAGGCTTACAAACTTATTGTTGTCAACAAAAAGGTACTTTGGTATGTTTAGAACATGAAAAAGAAAGTCAAAGAGATAATTTCAATCTTATTTAATCACAAGATCATATGTAAATCAGGTCTAAGATATTCCCACATTCCACTGTGACATGAATGCTATCTTAGAACACTAGTAACCACAATTTTAACAAGTTACAAAATTTCTTCATACTTGTAGATAGATATGTCGCCAGGGAATCATCTCATGAAACAAAGACCTTGGTGACCAGCTCAAATACTCTTGACTCCTTGAGATAGAACATTTTAAAGAAAACTAGTATTATATCTCCCGAGTAGCACTTAAAGATGAGGATTTTTTAGTCTGTAATACTTGGCAAACTGAATCTTTTTATTTGGTGTGGGCTTTACTTTGGCAACAGGATGACATCTTCCCAGTGATTCTGTAGGGCTATATCTCTTAATATATACTTCCATCTTTCTCACTTTTCCACTTTTTTCCATATTAAGATGAATGAATGATAAGTTCGGAGAAGGGGTAGGAGTAGGGGTAGGAATAAATCCATATAGCTAGAATTGAGAACTGTACTTCAGTCACTAGTCATCTGATAAAGTTGAGTGTTGCTCTATGATTGTGATGGTCTGGTTTCAGTTTTTGGTGCTCTGTTATACATATAAACTGAATTCAGCAAATATTTGTTAAACACAAGCTACATGTAGACCATTATAATAGGTACTGGGAGAGAAAAATAAAAAGTTTAAATGGGAGACTCTCTGCCCTCATGGAGATTACGGAGTAGTGCATCGGATAAGACACACACATAGATGACCATAATACACAATATTACATAATAACTTCTTTAGAAAGTTGAAAACCAGTGTGCTTCATAAGCTCTAAGGGGAATTACCAACAGGAGAATAATGGAAGGCTTCAAGGAGGAATTGGAATTTGCACTGATAAATCTATTTTTCTATATTTGCCTAAAGTGAATTGGTACAAATACAAATCTTTTAAAATTTTCCTTCGGTCAACTGGATATTTGAGACCACTTCTTCAAAAATTTTTATTTTTAAATTGAATTAATTTATTGGTTGTTTGAATTCACATAGAGTCATAGAATCTCTGAGTTTGATGGGATCCCATAGGCCATCTAGTCCAAACAATATCTGAAATTTCATACACCCCTTGAAGATTTCTAGTCAGAGAGAGCTTATTACCCCATACGGCAGCTCATTCTATGTGACTTTGCACAACTCGTCCTCATTTAAATCCAATTCATACACAAGTCAAGACATCACCCACAATGTCATTGGTCCTTTTCAAAAATGAAGGAGGAACAACAAGTGTCCCCATTTCTACTTGAGTTTGACTCCACTCTTGCCCACTCTCTAAACTGGACACTTTCCCTTCCCAGGGTTGTGTGAGAATACTTTCTCTCAGCTCTTCTTTAATCTGCCTGGCTGCTCTTTCTCAGTCTCTTTTGATAGCCATCACTGATGCCCTCATCACTCATGCATTACCTACCCAAGGGTCCTATCTCATACCTGTTTTTTTCTATCTCTACACACATTTTTTTCCTTGGTGATTTCATCAACTTCCATGAATTCAATCATTTCTATGCAATTTAGTCCCAGATATCAGTACCTACCTTCATTTTCTTTTCTGAGCTATATTCTTACACCACCAACTGCTTGCTGGATGTGCTTAATGATATTTCCCATGTGTATCTCAGATTTTCTGTGTCAAAAACAGAACTGGTTATCTTCTTTCTCCTTCCCATCCTGAAAACTACAGCCAGTTCTTAACTTCCTTGTTTCTGTTGAGGCCCCTCCTTTCTAGTTCTCTAAATTTGAAACTTTGAAGTAGTTACATTTGCTAGCTGTTACTGATTCTCCCTCCATAATATCTCTCCCAGTTGTCCTGTTTTCCCTACTCACATAGCTATTTTCCTCCCTGCTCCACATCTCCCCAATTCAGTCACTCATCATTTCTTACCTAGGTTATTGCCATGGTCTCTCAGTTGATGTTTTTTTTTTTTGCCTCTCACCCATCTTTCACACAGCTGCCAAATTTATATAACCAAAAAACTAGTCCAACCATCTTATTCCCCTGTTCAGAAAGTTCCAGTCATTCTCTCTTACCTCTAAGATAAAAGATAAACTCCTCTTTGGAGGGTTTGAAGCCCTTTATAAACTGGTTCCAGTCTACATTTCTATGTTTGTTGCACATGATTCTCCTACACACACTCTAAATTCTAGCCATACTGGCCAATTTATTGTCACCTCTATACAACACTCTGTCCCCAATCTCTTTGCCTTTGGATGGGATGCTCTCCCTGGTTGGCATGTATTCTTTATTCACTTTTATGTCACAGAAAACTTAATTTCAAAAAAAACCAAAAAAAACCCAGAAAACTTAATTTCATTTAAGGCTCATCTAAAGAGTCATTATTTAAGGCTCTGATGTCACACTTGAGGTCTATTCTCATTATCTCAATTGCTACTGCGTCAGGAAATTGTTTTGTACATACTTTAAATTCACTTAGCTGTGTACATGTTGCTTTCCTCCACATAATCAACATAATGTAAGATCTTTGAGTTAAGGAACTTTTAAAATGTTTGTCTTTTTGTCACCAGCACCTAGCATAGCATTAAAAGTTGTGTGGCAGAAAGAGGAGATGGGCTGTTCAAGTGGTAAGGGTTAATTAGAGATGGCAGGTATAAAGCCAGAGTACTTCCCTTGTACCCTCAATATCAGGAGAAAATGTAGAAGATTCCTTGTGCTAAAGTTTCAGGAGGCTATGGATGAGACTTTCCCAGGATGAACAGGCCTGGAGGCCTGCATCATTGAATAGATACTGAAAAGATACTAAAATTTGAGTGTCTCTAGCACCTAGCATAGTACCTGGCACATAGTATATGCTTCATAAATGCTTGTTAAATGAATTAATGAATGAACGCACTTGACCAATGTGGTAGAAAGGAAGAGAATAACAAAGAAAGAATATGATTTCATTAAGATAGTAACTTACTCATATACCATTATTCTTCTTTGGAGAAAAATACTACAGAGGTGGATTAGGTTAACATAAAGCAGAATGAAAAGAGACATCACCTTGTTTCTAATCTTTCACTGTGGCTCAGAAGAAGGAAATATAAAGGGAAAGGATACATGGGGGGAAAAGACATTTTGAGGTCTTACCTTCATCTAAGCATCAAATGTGAGAAGAATTTCTCCTGGAGCCAATCAAACCTTTGATAATTCAGAGAATTAGA
This sequence comes from Phalanger gymnotis, assembly GCA_028646595.1. NCBI lineage: Eukaryota > Metazoa > Chordata > Mammalia > Diprotodontia > Phalangeridae > Phalanger > Phalanger gymnotis. The sequence goes on along the minus strand of CM053623.1, from coordinate 132,318,965 downwards.
GACAGAAAGCTGCAGGTGTTTTTTATATCATACTGTTTCCATTAGTTTAAAAAAAAAAAACTTTTGTTAATCATCTACTCTATGTAAGACTGTGCTAGATAGTAGAAGGAAAAGGAAAAAAATGAATGACATGGACTTTAGCCTCAAGGCACTTCAAAATTAGAAAGAATATCAAAATGAGCATAACACTATAATTTGGATAGATTATGATAATTTCATAAGAAATACAAATGTGAGGTGCTCTACTACATATGCTATATGCACAGAAGTAAAGTCAACTAGGGATCCTAACACAAGGAGGCAAATTTTACAACAGGCAATTATTGAGACTTCTCAGGATAAGATTAGAACATTTACCTTGCTCAAAAAGAACAGGATAAGTAAAAGGAAGTATGTTATATTTCATATAACATTACATTATGTTAATATATTGATGTATTAATATATTATGTTAATATACATATATTCATATAATATATACTGAATCATATATAATGTTCTATATTCTATATTATCTATATATCTATATTAAATAGATAAATTCCTATGAGACCATCCAAGAATTAGAAGAGCAAAGTTTAAAGGACAGCATAATGGTGTTGGTCAGTGACTGCTGAAATACAAGCAAATCATTGAAGTGTTCTACAAACCACCTAGACAGGAAAAAGGAATGGATAAGGTTTCTAAAGAAAACAAATCACAAGCTTGGCACAGTAATAAAGTAGCAATGAAGAACTTAAATCATCTAAACATCTACATCATCTTTTTTGCCAAAAGCTGAGTCAGTAATAAATTTTGGACTTGCCTTAAACATCTCATTCTTTAAAATTTGGAGGAAGAAAAGACTTGAAGGGAAACTGTTCTTCTGGCAAAGAGCCTTACCAATAAGAATAAACTAGTTGCCAAAATAGAAATAATAGACACCTTGTACTGTGTTAGCGTTTGTGTCAGAGATGATGATAATAAAAATATTTATATAGTCTTTTTACTATGTGGCAAATATGATACTAAGTGCTTTTCAGGTATTATCTCATTGGAAAAGCCATACATAGTCTGATGTACAGCTTAGATTTTGAAGAGCATGTTCAAAGAGAAAAATTAGGAGGAGTATATGGACAAAAATTTACAAGGGAGATGATCCCTAGAAAATGGGAAGCTTTCAGCCATGAAATTTGGAAGACATAATTCCAGGGACAAATAAAAGGGGACATCATCTAAAGATGACCAGGTTTGTGCCCATCAAACTCACTGACCAGTTCTAATTCTAAAAAAATTCTAAAAATTTTAAGAAGCTATATAAAGAAAATGGGTGTAAGTAGATAATGAGGAATAAATACAAAAATATGGCATGGTTCTGTAAGAATTATGTCAGGAGCACTAAACTTCAGAAGAAGGCTGGCAAGAAAAATGAAGAAAAAAAATATTTTACAGCAATTTGGGGAGAAGATATGAAGATCAAAGAAGGGATAGGAGTACTGCTCAGGGCAGAGGGAATAATATTAGATAATAGGAAAAAGCCACATCTGCCATAGCTTCTTTGACAAGCTGTAGAGTGAAGAGTTGAGGTCAGGAGGGTGGGAGGTCTAAAGATTATTTCAGACGACCTTCACTTGAAAGTAGTGGAGATACTGAGCCTGAATACTTGGGTGGAGGTATAACTTGAGATAGCTATTATTAAATATTTGAAAAGTTTACATGGAAGAAAAAGAGTGAAGATAGATCAATATAGATATGTAGCTATAGATATGTATACCTATGTAATACATGCATATACACACATATATATACAATATATGTATGATATATACATATGCATACACATACACACATATACATATCCTTATTTCCTTCTTCGCCTCAAAAGGCAAAAATTGGAACAATGGGTTAAAGTAGAGAAATTCAGATTTAGCCTTAATGTCAAGGAAAAAAAACTAATAATTAAAGTTATCCAAAAGTGTAATGGGCTGCCTGGAGAAGTGATGGGGTACTGAGTTACCCCTCCCTTGAGGTTTTCAAATAAAGGCATGTTGTTGTTGTTCAGTCATTACAGTCATGTCCGACTCAGTAACCCCATTTGGTGTTTTCTTGGCAAAAATACTAGAGTGCTTTGCTATTGCCTTCAGCTCCTTTTATAGATGAAGAAACTGAGCCAAACTGGGTTAAAAGACTTGCTCAGGGTCTCAGAGCTTAGAACTTGTTCAAGGCCAGATTGGAACTCAGGTCTTCCTGACTCCAGGCCTGGTGCATGCGCTGTGTCACCTAGTTCCACACAAAAGCACATTAGGTATACCCTAGAGTGAATTCTTCTTCAGGTACCAATTTGTTGATGACCTCCAACCTCACTCTTCTGAGATTCAGTGAGAGCTGAGGAAACATTGATTTTTCCTGTGAAGGATACCAGATATCTTCATGGTGATCGGCATCTAAGGAGACACTTGAAAAAAATAGAGACAATCATTTAGTTCAACATCTTTATACTGAAAGCATAGCATAGGAGGTAAAGCAGCTTCCCCAAGGACAAACAATACGAACACAGTCACCTCTACTTGGAGTGATCAGAGAATGTTTCATGGAAGAACTGATATTTAATTTTGGCCTTTAAGGAAAAGTAGAATTTTAAAAGAGAGCTGGGTTCTGGTGAGGAAAGGAAAAAAAGAATGGCATTTCAGGCAGACAGAATAACATTAGCAAAGGTATTCACTGTGTAGTCTGAAACCTTCCCAGGACGTTGCTCCGGTTGCCAGAAGTCTGGCATTGCTACAGTTGTATAATTTGTCTCCACCCTCCCTTTCCAACTTTATTTCCCAACTCTTCACTCATGTACCCTACACTTCGTCCAGACTAACACTTTCCTGTTTCCTGAATATATCCCACACTTTTCTGTCTCTGTGCTTTTGCTCACTTTCTGTATGCCTGGAATTTCCATCCTTTTTGCACCAGAATCTCCAACTCCTTGAGTCTTGTACGCGTATGGCACAAATATCTTCTTGTACTATATGTTTGTTCTATTATATTTTATGCTATTTGAAACCAAGGGTTATTTCTTAGACATTTTTGTTCCACACACAGTTTCTTACACAGAGTAATTCCTTACATGTTGGCTTAATTAGATAATAAAAGGGAGAATATTGCGTGAGTTTGTGCTATAGTTCTGGGGAAACACCATAGATAGTCTAGACAGAAAGAGAACAAATATAGAGAAGAAAAAATGTACTAATATTTACACAAAGGTTTTTATTACAGAAATTTTATTCCTTTCATATTTTCAAGTTTATTTTCTATCATATAGTTGATTAATTCCTGAGATGTTTAAAATTATTCTATTTCTTATAATTCTGCTTATCTATGACTAAGGAAAATGAAACGAATATTTGAACATATTCCTAAATAAAGTATCATTCTCTTAAAGTGTCAGTGATAACAATCATAGTTAACATTTTGTAGCAATATATATATATGTATATTTATATATACATACATGTATAAACATATGTATGTGTATACATAAGTGTGTAAATATATTTGTGTATATACATATATTTGCATATATGTATATATAATTAATCATCAGAACAATCTCTGAGGAAATCGAAGCTATGAGAGGTTAAGGCACTTTTCCAGGGTCACATAAGCAAGCATCTGAATTTGAATTCGGGTATTTCTGATTCCAGGTCTATCACTCTTATCAACTGGAACTCCTAGTTGCCTGAATCATAAGCATACATTTCAGAGATAACACACACCTGTCTAGTTAATTCAAATATGTCTCACTTGTGCAAATACAAAAAGAAGCTCTGGGAGTTGCTTGTTTCATTTGAAGGAAAGCAGTTACAGAGTGACACAAAAATTAACTAAAAACAGACTTGAAATTTCCTTTAAATTTGATTTTTTTTCATCTGTGCATTTCCAACATATATCACTGTACTTTGCTCATAACAGGCTTGTAGAACCAAATGAAATATTGTTGTAAAAGACTTGATGCCATAAATATAGATGAGCTATCAAAATTTAGAAATTTGGTTACCTTTGCAGTGAATATATTATACATCACACATCTTCCACCTCTTTCCTACTTGCAAATGAACTGTTTGTGCCCACTGAAAACAACCTGAAAGATCAGATTTTTAGTTTTTACTTGAAGAACTTTCTTCTTAAAGCCCTTATTGTATAGCAAATTATCACATTTACTCTAGCATAGATTGTCTTCCAAGAAAAACGTTCAACTCTAAGTGCCCCCTTTTGGCACATGAATACATATTTTTATAACAATGACCAAAAGGTAAAGCCCTTTTTATTGGAATCTCATTTCTAAATGGAGGAAGAAAAGGGTAGGCTCAAATTAATAACTTAAATTAAAAAAAGGCTTAAAACTGATATCTTTCATTTTGTCCTGACTTCCAACTTGTACTGAGAAAGAAATGCAATGGAAATAGTACATGTTGATTTTTGGACCATATAACGAGTTCTCTTAGAATCTGCAGAGACCTCTCTGTTGTCCTGGTAATGGAAAGTAAGACACATTATTGTGTATAGTAAAATAGTTAATTATCTTGATGGTACAATCATTGTTGATATATTAATATAGTTCTGTGATTTAAGTAGTGAGTATTCATTACCTGTATAGATATAAAAAATACTCCCATATCTTTTCTCGTCTTTGCCTGTTTTTTACAAGTAGTTCAAAGCATCTTCTATATAAATCTACCCAATATACTAGAGTCCTTCTGAGTCTTTTAATATTTCACGTGTATTTCAGTGTAACCCTCAGGCTGTCTCTCTTTATGGGCTTGGAAAAACATTTTTCATCCATTCATTTTTCTAGTGTGGATGGTGATGATGATTTATTTCAAGTGGCAATGAATTTCATTAATTGATGTGCAAAACAAGAAAACTATTACCTTAAAAAGAAGCTGCTTTGCTAGGTACTTCCTTTTCTGATGAATGAGCTTTTTTTTATAATTTAGTCATAGTTTTTTGAGTTATTGTGGCCAAAACGAAACAAGTCACGTGACAACTAACCTTCAGGTGATGACCCTTCCTGAAATTTATTCAGCATGGCATTAGATAATAATCTGTTTTCAGTTTATATTTGAAGTTTTTCAATTTTGAATGGACCTGTTAGAACTTTCATTGAGCTTGCATAGTTTCTGAGAAGTCAGAATTGGCTTTCGAAAGTCAATTTAATTGATGCTTAAATATAATAGATATTCTGATTATATTTTTGGAAAAATAGATAATCCAGCAAAGAAGATTTTCCAATAACCCAAAATAATTAATTTTGTATATTTTTATGGTTTTAATTAATAATAGAAGGTATCTAAATGGATAACTCTCAGCTCTATCATGAGTTCTTTAAAGCACCCTGGTGAATTTGTTTGGGAAATACTGACATATTGAAGTAGTTAAAAATTAAATTAGTACTTTATTTCAAATTGCAAACGTGTGGGGCTTTTTTTTAGGGGGAGAGATAAGGACAAGGATAAGCTCATAGCACACACAATATACTTTCGAGTTTATGATTGTTCTACTTACATTTTTTCTGTTGATTTCATAATTCTAGACAATGAACAAAACAATAAATCAATACCTGGTTTATAGAGTTTTCTGATTTCCTAGATGTGAATGCTAACATTGAAAATTTAATTCCAGCACACCCATATAACCAACAATTCTTTTTTGCATCTGGAACAGAGCAATTGGAAAATTCATTTAAAATATCAGAATGTCATTTGGCTCTTTTTGGTTTTTACAAATTTTACTATGAAAGGCAACATGGGATAGGAGGGCTGACCACAGAATAAGAAAGACCTGGACTCATGGCCTGCATCTCCCATATATTAGCAATGTGACTATGGGCAAACTGTTTACCTCATATTATGTTCATAATAACACTGTGAAGTGTGTTGTAATATTATCTCCATTTTATCTATGAAGAAATTAAAATTCAGAGAAGTTAAATGACTTGCCTAAGGTCATACAACAATAAGCATCAGAATTGGGACCCAAACCCCATTGTCTCCTTCTCTCCTTACTCCAAGAGCTAATGCTTTTCCCACTACACCATGCTTTTCACAGCATGAGGCTATTCTTATTTTGTTATTCCAATATATACTTAATTCTTCTTATTTTTCTCCTACATTCTTTGGGGCATTATTAATGGAGATTATATAGCAGATGCTCATTCTTTCTCTTGTTTTTCTTTCTCTCTCTTTCTCTTCTTCTCCCTCTCCCTTTTCCTTTCTCTCTCCTTCTCCCTTTCCCTGTCCCTCCCCCATCCCTTTCGTTCCCTCTCTCCATCTGTCTCTCCCTCCCAACCATCTCTGTCTGTGTCTGTCTGTCTGTCTCCCTCTTTCTTTCTGTCTCTCTCTGTCTCTTCCCAATGTTCTGTAAAACCACAAGCAAGCCTTTTATAGCCTTAATCTAAATTGTCTTTGTGGGTGGCTAACCTCTGACATCCTTCTGTACCACTGTTTGAAAAGTCCCATCAGAATTATCTGCTTTTGCCATGGCTCTGTTTTAATATCAAGCTCAATCCAACAGATTTCAGAGCACACATATTCGGTCTGTCAAAATAAAATAGTTAGGGCTGCTGGCTTGCTTATGCTTGATAGAAACATTAGTGTAAATAAAACCAGTCTCACAGCCAGTAATCTAAAATAAACAAAATAGTTTTACTTCTTAAAATGTAACCAAGAATAAAATTCCTATGCCTAAGGCAGGCATGGAAATAAAATAAAAATTAGCCATTCATTCCTAAATACAACCACCTGCCTTTCCCTGTGATTAATCCATAAGTACTCCTCCCTCTAGCTTTTTCTTTGCTTTCCCCTTCTATCCTCAAAACTTGTTTTTAGCACTGTGAACACAGGATTATGGAGGATGAAGATAGACTACCCCTCTCCCAGTCACTACTCTCTGATAGATTACCTGAAGCCAACATTGTCTCCATAGATCACAGGCAGACGGATTGATGTGTCTGACAGAGAGTTAACTCCTGCCAACTGCAATGATCGTGTTTCTGTGTGTTTAATGTGTCATGACACAAGAATCAGGGAACTAGATCAATCTGGTCCTGCTAGACCCAGGCCCTCACAGTAGCCAGTCTAACCATGTAAGCCAATTGACCATTCAACTCAGTGCAACCACCCACATCAGTCTGATGCTGTTGACAGCAGCCTTAGAGTGTTCAAATTGGTTTTCAGATATATCCAGTCTCATGATTCCAAGATCCAAAAATGGCCTTAAAGTTGATCTGACCTCTTGGTCCATTGGACCATGAGTGATTCAGGTAGGTTCAGGTCAGCTACTTGATAGGAAAACTTGGTTTTTTTTTCCATATATAACAGGAGACTTCACCAAAGAACATGCTCCAGAGATGGAGGTCCATTGGCCTGGTCCCCACTACACTAAATTCCTATTAATTAACAAAGTCGTAGACTATTTTGTGATCTTTTAAGATTAGGAAATCCCCTACAACATGAAGTGGCCAAGCAGTTTCTTCCCTAGACCTTAATCATTTATCACCTCCCAACTTTACCTAATTCTGTTCATCCTTACTAAACACTAAACTTACTTCAATTTTCCTATATGTTGTTAGTTTAGATGACTGAGGCAGCGATTTGAGTGGCTCATATCTTGTTGGGCTAAGGAATCATTTGATGTATTTGACTGGCTTAGCAAATTCAACTCAGTCATTGTATCTGATGAGTAGCCCTCTGGAAATTTTGGTGACTGCATCAGCCTCCCATGTAATCTCACTAAGGCTGATCTGATATCCTTGTACTTCAAATTGCCTTCCTGTGGCTTTTTCACAGTTTGCAAAATCTCAATTCTCTAAACCTACTTCATATGTCTGAAACTCCCCGCTCTCACATTTCAGTAATTCCGAAGCTTAGCTCAACTTTTTTTCTTTCACATTTTTCCTTTAAAGCCCCTTTCCTTGCCTGCCCACCAATTTGAAAGGAGGGGGAAAGCAATGCTAGAGAATAGCAAATGGGTAATTATAGAAGGAAAGTGAAAAAATGAAATATGTTCCAGACTACTTTGAAAAATAAGAGAGAAAATTAGTCTTATGGGCCCAAATACTATCATTTTACTCAGCCAAAATGACTTCATAATAATCACATAAAATAATCAAAGTGAAAGTTGGAATGTTAACTGGAAAGAAACCATGAAAACAAGAAATGACCCAAGGAGGGAAGTACTCTAAATACCAGTAATAAAACTAATTGTTAGCTTAAATGACACTAAACCTTACTAACTGTTCCTGTCCCTCTATTCACATCTTATTATTCTTACTTCATTGTACTTAGTCTTCCAGGAAAGATTAACCACTGAAGCTTACCTTTCTTTGACTCACCATCCATCATCCTTTGTCTGGGCCCCCTTGGGAGTCTCTGCACCCAGCCAGGAGGGCCTTCTCTTTCTATTGTTAGCAGCTTTGTGATCTCTCATTCTGAAGGATGCTATATAGAAGTAAATAGCACCAGGGAGCTGTTGTATATGACAGTCACTGTAATCCAGCTTTGTCTGTGTTCCTGTCATAGAAGTGAATTACTTGTACTTGACCCAACTTAAATGCTGGTTTAAGACTAGTTTAGGGTGAGCCTAATGAAAAGAGTGTTTGAAATTAAATAAACCAGCTTGCTCCATTTTAGCTTGAAAATGTATCTCTTTGTCCTGTTGAGAGAGACACATAATCTTAGTAATTGCGGGTTGTAAGAATATAGGGTAAGTGGGATATTAATGAAATTGAGGCTTACAATAGCCTGTCTGCAGCACTTTGCTGACTTAATCAGTGCCATTTTGCATAACAGAAACCTCCCAAGAAACACTTCCCTATACTCTTAGAACATTTGTTTTCAGATTAAATCCTGATGAAACAGAATATAAATTTATAGTAAACAACAACAGCAAAGGTAAAATGAGTAATGTCTAACATAAGAGTATTTATAGGCTAAATGGTAGTGTTTTTTATTTTAAAAAGAAAAAAAATCCTAGCAGTTCATCAATTACTGTGCCAGGGACATAATAGAAATTCCAAAAAAAGTAGTAATAATGGCAAAGAGGTAGAAAAAACCCAAGGAAAATTACCTAATACCCCAGTGGTATTACTGCAAGTAAAATTGGGCTCCACTTATTTTGCCTGTGTAATCTTAGACAAGGGAAGCTAGGTGGTGCAGTGGATAAAGTGCCCAGCCCGGAGTCAGGAAGATTTGAGTTCAAATCTGGCCTTGATCATGTACAAGCTGTGTGACTCTGAGCAAGTCATTTAACCTTGTTTGCCCCAATTTCCTCATCTGTAAAATGAGCAGAAGAAGGAAATGGCAAACCACTTCAGTATCTTTGCCAACAAAAGCCCAAATGGAATCACAGAGAATTAGGCACCACTAAAACAACTGAACCGCAGCAACAAATCTTGGACAACCACTCTGGGCTTCTCAGCTATAAAATGAATGGGTTGTATTAAAAGGTATCAAAGCTCCCTTCCAGTTCTTCATCTATAATCCTGTGATCCCTTGAATCCTATTAAAATGAAGCATCATGGAGCCTGGTATTGATGAAGGAGCACTCAGTCTAGAGTTCGAATCTTAGGTTTGAGCTGGGTTTGAATCTTGCCTCTATTGCTTACTAGCAGTGTAATTGAGCAAATCATTCATTCAATCACAGAGTAAACATTTATTACACATGTCAGGTACCGTGCTCAGTGCTAAGCATACAGAGAAAGGTAAAAGACAGCCCCCACTCTCAAGAAGTAATGGGGGAGACAACATGCAAACCATTGTACAAACAAGCTACTGTACAGGATAAATTGGAAGCAATTAACAGAGGGAATGCACTAATTTTAAGGGGGTCAGGAAAGGCTTCCTGTAGAAGGCGGGAATTTGTTGTCGTCATTTGTCTTGAAGGAAGTCAGGAAGGAAAGATGAAGAGGAAGAACATTCTCAGCATAAGGGATGTTCAGAGAGAATCCCTGAGGTTGGGAGCTGGTGTTTTATGTAAGAAACAGCTGGATCATAGAGTTTATGATACAAAGGTAGAAACAGGACTAAGTTATGAAGGGCTTTGAACGCCAAACAGAGGGTTTTATATTTGATCTTGGAGATGATAAGGAGTCACTGGAGTTTGAACAGAGGGATGACATGGTCACATTTATACTTAAGGAAGATCACTTTGCCTGCTGTGTGGGGGATGGACCATTTGTAAAATGGGTATTCAAATAGTACCCATCACTGTGGCATATTGCAAGGATTAAATGAGATAGCATATGTGAAGTGCTTTGCAAACTTCTGAGAGCTATATAAATGCTAGATATTATTATCCACAAAATAAGTAGTGTACCTATCATTATGCTATTCTGCCATGGTTCTTATGTATCCCTATCCTAATTATGCCAATCTTACAGTGTTGTAAGGGAGGTATTTTATAAATGTTAGAGTGTCATTTAACCATGAACTATTGTCATTATTCTTTCATTGTACCACATTGTCTATTGGGTATCTTTATTTTCTTTAACTGAAACCAGCTTCATGAACCGGACTGTACCACTTATCTGAAATCTAGTTTCATTAAAGATTTTTTTTTTAATTTTCTAAATATCCATTATGGTGGAGTTCCCCAGCTAATGATAAATACAAATATAACACAAGGAAATGTAATTTCCTTGTGTTATATTTCACACATTTCCATTCTCCTTTATATGGGGGTGGTGGTAAAAATGGGGATGTACACTTAGCCATGAATCTTTTTCAAAGTTAGGGGTTTTTGACCAAAATGAACACAAGCCCTTTGGAAATCTTGTTAGATTTTAAGCTGACAAAGCAAAACTTCCTGGTTCAAAGAATAAAAACTTTAAAAGACCATTAGAAATAGCTCAAAAGACTTCTTAAACATCAAATAGTACTCATAAAATAGCATTCAGTGAATTAGATTTCAAGGAGTCACAATCATGAAGATAACATTTCCCCTCAACTACATGTTGCTTGAACTCAAGGAAGAAAGCAAGTTTAAAGGTCTTTTTATTTTGTTAAATATACAAAGTTGAAATGCCATTTGAAATGATGTCTGTTTCCCAAATGCCACCAAATAAGATCCATATTTGTATGGAAAGCTTGATTATTAGTAGAGGCTGATCCTGTAAACAGCTGGGTATAGTAGTCATTAATTTTAAGTTCCATTTTATCATCTCTTTCTTTGGTATCTCAATAGCCTTCTAGGACCATATTCTATATAGACATGGTTTTTAAAACTTTGTACCCAGTAAAGTTCACTACTCAAAGAAAAGTTCTTGAGAATATTTTATAGATGATTTGATTTTTTTGTCAAAGTTGAATGTTTCCTTTTGAAAAGGAATGGGGATATAGGGGAATATATGATGTGTTTCTTGAGATAATAGATTGCTTTCTTCTCTACTCCCACCCTGGCCACAATTCCCCAAATACACCTTTGCTATGCACCATAGGGGTCCTCTTCCTTTTGTAGACCCTCAGATAATTCAAAGACAGTAACTCTGTGTATGAATCGGGATAATCATTTAGTGTTCACATCCTGCTGGTGTCGTTCCTATTAATCCTCTTGTCTTGAAAGTGAAATGCATAAACTACTAAGTCCTTTTAATTTAATTACCATTACAATAGGAACCAAGAATGTAAATTCTCTTCTATGTAAGGATGTTCTCTCATACATTTATCTACCAAGTCCTTCAGTTTTTGATAATGATTTACTCTCTATATTTCTATTATTTGCAGTACTTTTGCAACATTTCTTGATAAAAAATTCTAAATACCTTGGAAACTGCCACAAAGTGTATGATAAATATGTGGTAGATGTGGCTGCTTATAGTAATTCCTTCATTTAAATTTTCAGTCAGAAATCTTCATCAGTTGCAGAAATTGACTTTATTAATTTGAATCTGTCTTCAATTAAAATAATGTCCACCTGGTGCCCCACAGTTTGGAATTGCTTATATTTTATTGTCCTTTGTTCCTTGTGTGCTGACCTCTTTGATAGATGCTTCTTTTACAGCAGATTATCAGACCTATTGATATTTGCTTCATTGGATATATATTTAATTAAGTGTTTTTAAAAACACTTTTCTAGTAGTAATACGAATTCCTCTCATAATTAAAAATATTGAAGTTAGTGTATCTAGTTTTTATGATATTGAATCATAATTATTCTGGCAGTTTAAAAATTATTCTGGAAGTTTGAAAACATGGAAAGAAAAGCGTTTTAATGCAATCAAGACAGTTGTCAATGAAATTTTTTATTTGCATTAAGATTTACTTGAGCCAACATTAAGGTCCACTTATGTTGGCATTATTATAAACCACACATTCTTCAGTGTTTTCAATGCTATTTATTATATTTCAATATGATGTCTCGGGTGAATTCCAAACTTGTAGCTATGAGACTTGAGAGTTACATTCTGGGAGAGAATTGAAATGCAGTTTATAGTTCTTGGTAGCAAGTTTTAATACATGGAATATTATACTCTAACTGACATTTATTGAAGCTATCTTGGGAAAGATATGATCAGTAGTAGCCAGTGTTATTATTTCTAGACAGAATATGTGATTAGTGATTATTAAGAGAGTGAAAATACTTTGATTGTTTGTTAGTTCTCTTGCAACTCATTATTTTGTGTATTTAACCCAAATGGTTCCTACTTAGCTGATTAACTTTTCCAAGCATTTTAATCTTGCCCTGTACTTTTAGGGTTAATTCAAGACTAAAGAGTCAACAAGACAGCAATCATTTATTAATTGTTTGCTATGTTTCAGGCACCAAGCCAAGAGAAAAAAAAGGTTTGTTCTTGGTTATTTTGGGAAGAGGAGAGTTGTTGGGAGTAGGTTGACAAAGTTAGTGTCAGAGATACAAGGAACAAGGATGTGAATATTCCATTTTGCCAACATCAGGTAATTGTTTCTATTTCTGCATTCTTCTGTTCACGTACAAATAGCTTGAACTGAGTAATGAAAACTCTATTTAATACGGAAACCTAAAAAATAGTATAAAACACATAGTAAGTATGTCAGAGTATCATTTGGTATCCAAACACAAAGCTAATGGAAAAAAAAAAAAAAACATGATCTGCCCACTCGGTGTTTACGTATGGCACAGAAATGCAAAGTATCAAGATATATACCTTAATTCCTAATATTCTATTCTGTATTCTTAGGTAGATATAGCAAAGCAATGAAAAGATTAAAGTTGGGTAGATGAATAATGGTACTCAGTCTGGTATTTGTTTTCTGGGGCAGGGCAGGAGGGAGCATGTATGTGCTTATGAATGTTAATGACCCTTTTGGGATAGGGGGAGGATGTGCGTATGAGTGTTAATGACCTTCTGCAATTGTTAATCATAGGTCGAGTCCCCTAGAAGGGGATGGGATGACTTTTAGCTTTTACTGAACTGGTATGGCATAAGCAGTAATAAAATATATTCTCCCCATGAAGCTGGGGACACCTTCCCATAAATGAACATAGCATCAATTGAAGAAGTGAGCATACATAGAGTGAGCATAGGGTAAACTATTTGGGGTCCGAAAACATAGGAAAGATGTGGCTTACAGGAACTCAACACTTCTAGCCAAAAATCCTTTCCTTGATCTATGCATCCCTGCTAGCAATCTTCCCATAAGTCTCCTCCCTTTATGGAAAATCTCCTTGAGAGGACTTTCTCTAATTAGGACCTCCATTTCCTTTTCTCTCACTCCCTTTTTAAATCTCTGAGGTCTGACTTCTCACTTCATCATTCAACTGAAGCAGCTCTTTTCATAGTTACTAGTGACCTCTCAAAAGCTAGGTTCTTCCTCCATAGCTGGCTTTCTTTTGCATTGTCAGAGATATTTTCTAATAATTGAGAACCTTTCTAAGTTAACTCTTGACCTGGCACTCTTGCCTTCTTGCCTTTTCAAGGCCACTAATAGTGGTTCACCTCCCCATAATTCCATCCAATTTGATTGAAGAACTTTTTTCTAACTCCTAAAGAAGCAAAGTAGGAATATTTCCATATACATCTTTTATACCTCCTTTACATAAAGCAAAGTAGTCATCCCTAATTAATAGGATCATGAAATTTTGTTGTTGTTGTTTAGTCATTTTTCAGTCATGTCTGGCTCTTTATGACTCCCATTCAGACTTTTGTTGGCAAAAGCTACTTGGAGCAGTTTGCCATTTCCTTCTCCAGCTCATTTTATAGATAAGGCAACTGAGGCCAGCAGGGTTAAGTGACTTGCCCAGGATCACACATCAGGTAGATGTCTGAGGTCAGATTTGAACTCAGGAAGATGAGTCTTCCCGATTTCAGGCCCAGCAGTCTATCCACATTTCTACCCAGCTGCCCATTGTCATACAGGAAGTAAATAACAGGATTGAGAATTCCAGAATCCTTGATTTTTATAGGTTTATTGTAACTACTTGGGGGATATTACGAAGGCCTTTTCAGATAGTATGTACTAATAAAATCTTTCTGAGACATAAAATCAATTATTGATCTTCATTAAGAAAATTTACAAATTATCTATAGTTAACAAAGACTTTTAGAAAAGACCAGGGAATTTACTGACATAACAAATGAATTAAACGTTCTCTCAGTGCTGTGATGAGTACACGTATATAGAGATAAATACTCACTTGGTTGTTTTCTATGGAAGAGGAAAATAATAAGTATTGGTAATCTTCATTTCTAATTAGGGCATTAATGTGGGACAATTGAACAAAATATTGGACTGAGAAAATAAGACCTAGGTTTTAGCTCCAATACTAATCAGCTATATCACTCTGTGAAAGTCACTTCACTCCTCTGTCACTTTATTTCCCAATGTGCGAAATGAAAGAATGAGACTTTGTGATCTCTAAGGTCCTTATTACCCATAAAAATAATTGTGATTCTGGTTTTCAGCAAGGGTCAATTGCAATCTTTTTGTGTTTGTTTTCTGGGGAGCCACTAGGTGGTGCTGTAACAGATCTCACCATTGATGCTGTTTGGTATTTTCTTGGCAAGAAATGGCCAGGTTGGTGTGTGGCATTCTAATTTACCTACAGGGAATCTCTTCTTAGAGAGGGAGAGGGAGGAGGAGAGAAGGAAGAAGGGAGGAGAAAAAGAGGGATGTGCCAGGAGGATTTATTGTATATGGCTTAATTGGGGAAGCAAGATACAATTTTTATTCTTTTGGGAAGTTGTTGACTAGGAAAATGTTTGGATCAAAGAGAACTTAGGCAATTTTATCATTCTTTAAAAATATGTAGTTCTTGCCTAAAATATCCTTAGCTGCAGCAAGCCAGTATGAATAAGCTGGTTTCTTTTTTGTACATTATTTATCCATGTGGATTGACTAGGCTATTACAAAGTACTCTATATTAGAGAACTTGGTGATTTACTATGAGACATACATTGCTTCATAAGGGTAAGTAATGTACTTTTAAAACCTGTGTGGTTTTTTGTTGCAGTTTACCATTAGATGAAAGTAATAAAAAGTACAATAGCTTGTACATTACAGCCAAATTGGTCATCTGAGAAGCCATTCCTAAAATTTGATGCCCCACTACTCCCGTTCATGTAGTCACAGTATGTGTTCACCATCCCAGGAATGTGCTTACTTCTCATCTCTATCTCTTAGAATCTCTGGTTTCCTTAAAGATTCAGCTCAGATGGCACCTCTTTCTTTTCCATTGAATTTGTATTCTCTCTCCTGATTTTGTTCTTGTATCTTGCATGTTTGAAGTAAACTATAGTTATTTTCTAGGGCATAGGCTCTTTGTTCTTATCTTTGTGCCTTCAACTGCCTTGTTCATAGCATCACTTAATAAAATGTTTGTTAAACTGAATTTTTGGAATATAGAGAGTCTGGTCTTTTTATTATAATTTGGAATTCCTTAGATGATAAACTCCCTTTTTTGGCCTTTTCTTCTAGAGCTTTACACACGTGCATACATATTACCTCATAACCACTTTTTTGGGGGAGGTGTATTTCTGATAAGAAAAATATCATACAAGTATGGTCCAACAAGGATTGAAACTTCTGTTTAGCTAAACAATGAATTATGAATCAGCACCATATATAGTCCACTTGCTCATTTTAAAAAAAAACTAACCACAATAGTACAATTTATTAATAGGAGTACAACATGAAAGAACAGTGAAGTAATCTTTCCCTTGTACTTGACATCGGCCTGGTCCTTATTAGATAACTATGTCCTAAGTGCTTAAGATAGATGTAGAAAATTTGGAGATGATCCAAAGGAAAATATGACTTCAGGGGAAATGTTGAAGGACTGTTTGCCCTGGAAAGGAGTAGACTTGGATTAGTGAATTAATAAATTCTCAAGAATGAAAAAGGATAGCTTCAGATTGAGAGTGACCAGACCAACTCAAATGATGACCCAGCACACAGACACAGTAAAAGTTAAATTGCAGTAGGGCAGATTTGGATCACATATATGGAAGGACAAGGCTTTGATTGTTATTTGACATTGACATATGCTACTTATCTGGGCTGAGAGCATTTTTTTAAAAACCATCATAAAGCAGGCAAAGAACTCTGATAAACTTATACGTCTATTATTCTTTTATGGGCAGTTTTAATTTATTTATATTGAAGATACAGGGGGAAAGAAGGAAACAGGCATTTATTAAGTGCTTATTATGTGCCAAGATGAATGCTTTACAAATATTATCTTATTTTGATCCTCATGACCAAACCTAGAGGTTGATGCTATTATTCTTCTTGTTACAATCGAGGAAACTGAGGAAAACTGAGGTTAAGTGTCTTGCCCAGAGTCACACAGCTAGTAAGTGTCTGAGTTAAGAACTGAACTCAGGTCTTCCTGACTGTAGAACTAGCACTCTGTCCACTGAACTACCTAACTGCCTCATATACACAGTAGCAACAACTTTGTCAGGGGTCATGGAGTGAATTAATGACACATCTGAAATTAAAATTTTGTAGAGTTCCAAGTGTTCATTCTCTTTCTTAATGCAATGAATTTTTCAATTTCTCTAATAATATATTAGTGGTGGTTTAAAGTGCCTCCTGCTACTCCTAAGTTCACTGTCTATGATCATGAGCAAAATAATCAGGCCCACAGTAACGTTGTCGGTTTTCCTTCTCAAGAAAACGCATTACACTATAGTTGTATTATTTGGAGTTAACACATTTACCCCTTTTGTCACAATACTAAAATCTCACTTGCACATTACATGAGAAAAGTTGAAGTTTAGAAGATGACTGTTAGAAAAACCATTAAAAGGAAAACACCTTTCTTAAATTTAACTCTTTACTACCATGATTGGGGAACATCTAAAAATTTATAGCGATAAAAAAGGCAAGTCTTGAAGGAAATTGGTCTATGGCATTGGATCAACTCAGTTCATTATAGCATTAGTGCTGTTTGAACAGAACTGTCCAGGGGGATCACAATTTTGTAATTTAAACATAATGAAACTTTGTAATGAAAACATAAACTAGGTACAAGCCCTTTGGTGCAGCGTAATGAATTTGCTACATGTCCAAATGAATTTAGCCTTTCAGAAGCTTCAAAGTAAATGTTCCTGTGAGTAAGGATGCATGTAAACACCCAAAAGGATATGGCCTAGTTGTGGAATAAATTTGAAGTGTGGTTTTAATCAGATTATGGAATCTGGACCAAATGATATTGTAGGCATTCCACATTTCTTACAAGTTTATAGTTTCTGTGAAATGCCTTGTAGTAAGAGCTAAATATCTGAGAGGTTTGTAAATTGCTTTGTGGTGAACAAACAGAATCATTATACAGATAGGGGAAAGGTGGAAACTCTCTTTTACTCATCTCTCTGATGATGCTCTCTCTCCTGTAAAATGCCCCACAAAATATTTATCAGATGACCAAATTATAAAAATGTCTGGTTCAGTACCTGGGGAAGATTACACATTTGTATATATTTTACATGTTAACGCATATCCTATAATACATGCACACTATATGTTATAAACAAACTACCATTTACATATATATATATATATATATATATGTGTGTGTGTGTGTGTGTGGTCAAGGCTGCGGTAGGAATGCAATGAAGCAAATTGAGTTTTGGGGGAATATTATATCTTAAAAACTTGGAAGTGCATTGGGATCATTGTAAATAAGCCAAGAATTCAATTATACCCACTTTTAGAAACAGAATCACTCTTCAATATGGCATAGAGTGTGCTAGAACATGGGTGCCTTACTGATTAAAAAATACACAGCTATCTGTTGTGGTTTATCTTTCCCTCAAAGATTTTCCCCCAATGTACTTATTTGAACTAAGCCTATTAGACTATAGAAAAATAAGAAATTAGAAGAATTGCAGGCCTGGTCCAGTTAATAGGATAGATAGACACGTGATTTCCTAGGTTTTAATTTCTAGGGAAACATACTATAATTAGGATAATCAAAATAAGGCTTAATTTTTCTCTCAAGTACCACTAAAAATTAAGTGTCTTGTTCCTTCTACACCCCCAAAAAGACGTGTAAAAGTAGAAAAACTACATTTTCTAATTAGGTTAAACTCCAAAGAGAAATATACAACTGCATTCAGTCTAATATCTATTAATGGTAGATTAGAAGTAACCACAACGGGTAATCCAGCAAGAAATCTCCACTTGAGTTACTCACTTTTTCCCCCATTAACGTTAGATTTTATGTGGTGTATCAGTGGCTCAAAGGATTACCAGATTGGGGACAAAAAGGACACCAACAGCAATATAGCTTAAATTGTCCCCAAATCCCCAAAAATGTAAAAACATGGTCCCTTGAAAAAGAAGCCTTTGATTTCATACAGTCTGACCCGGAGTTAGCAATGGGATCTCCATATTTTTTTGTAACTTAATTACTCTTGTAGTTAGTGTTGAATGAGTTTCCAGGTTTGGCAATGAAGGCTTCAAATAGTAGATTCCAGAGGTCATAGATGGCAGAAGATTCAACAAAGTGGGTAATGCAGAGGAAGCACTAATGATAAGAGAACTCATGCAGAACACTTATCTTTTTTTGTTCGTTTTGTTTTTAAATTAAGATTTTTTATTTTTAGTTTACAACACTCAGTTCTGCATGTTTTTGAGTTCTAGATTTTCTTTCCTTCCCTCTCCTCCCCCTTCCCCCCAAGACAGCATGTAATCCCATATATTTTCTACATATACCTTCACATTAAACTTTTACACAATAGTCAAGTTGTAAAGAAGAATTATGACCAATGGAATGAATCATGAGAAAGAAGAAACAAAGCCAAAAAAAGAGAAAAAAAGAGAAATAATTTGCCTCAATCTGCATTCACACTCCATAGTTCTTTCTCTGGATGTAGATAGCTCTTTCCATCATGAGTCCTTTAGAGTTGTCTTTGAACTTTGTATTTCTGAGAAGAGCCAAGTCTATCGAAGTTAGTCATCACAGAATCAATGTATCTGTGGTTGTATACAATGTTCTCCTGGTTCTGCTCTACTCACTCAGTGTCATATCCTGTAGGTCTTTCCAGGTTATTATGAAGTCTACATCTTCCCCATTTCTTATAGCACAAGAGTATTCCATTAGCTTCATATACCACAACTTGTTCAGTCATTTCCCAATTGATGGGCATCTCCTTGATTTCCAATTCTTTGCTACCACAAAAAGAGCTGCTATAAATATTTTTGTACATACGGGTCCCTTTCCCAGACCACTTATAGAAATATAGTGAATTAAGTAGTGTTTGGACTGATATTTTCACTGGAAAATTTAGTTTTTTAAAAGTTTGAACTCTTCCTTCCCTGGTGTGTCCTAGAAGAGATAAAACAGTTGTAATTGTGCAACTTTTCAAATTCTATGCTTTCTTTTTTTGTTGTTCTATTGATTTTTTACATTATCAAAATTTTTCACAGTATCCTTTCCTTTCTCCCTCCCAGAGAATTAACATAACTAATGGTATTTTTGAGACCAAAAAAGAAAAAGGAAAAAATCCATACAATCCATCAATATATTGAAAAAAATCTGAAAAAACATACAATTTATAATACCTCTGGACCTTCCACTTCCTGAAAAGGGCTTGATGGGGGACTCTCATATATCTTTAAATCTCTGTGCTTCTTAATCATTTTTTGTCACTTGATCATGCTTTGAAACTTATTCAACTTGCCCGTATAGTATCCTCAGAGAATTAGATTTCCAATATTTAAAAAAAAAATTAGTCTACTACTGGGGCAAGGCCAAAATAACTTCACCCAGATGGCTAGGCATAGTGTGAAATTATACACACAGAGGTTATAAAATGATAGATTCCTAAACAGAAGCTGGTAGTATATGGAAGGAAACATAAGGAAAAAGATTTAATACTTCTGGCAGCAAAAATAACCAAAAAAATAAAGCAAGAAAATATAAATGACCCCTCATCTGTTTTTGTGGAGCATGTTATTTTTGCCTCAAGGAGAGAAAAGTAATTCCTTTATTTTTCTTGTGTGAAAAGTGGTTAACAAAGTGCAAACTTAGTGAATTCAGTAGAAAGGTCCTGGTGTTTAAAATAAAGGAGAGGGGAGCAGTTGTTGGGCATCTCTACTTCAGACTGTTATCAAATTCAGACATGTTTTCCAAACATTGAATTGTTTCTATTGGGGAGTCATGAAGCGTGTGAAGGTGTGTCAAAGCTCTACCAAAACAGTGCCAGCTACTGTTTGCATTCATGTTAAAATATCAGAAGGCATGGAGACTGGGAACTTCCACACAGACACTCAAAACCCTGTTTCTTGAAAAGTAACTAAGTCCAGGTGCTCTTTCGCTGATGGGTTAGTGTGTTCATTAAGTTCAGAAATATTGATGAATAGATTGTCAAGAAAGAACCAGGGAAAATTAGTGAGCTAGTTCTTGCTTTGAACTCTTTCTATTATCAGTTATCTCTAATGAGGAAGGGGCTTTTGGAGAGGTTTCTTTCTGACAGGTACTGTTGCTAATAAATTGACTCAGAAAGAAAAAAATGTGACACCCCCTCAGGTTTTGCAACTGCATGTTTGTAGACTGTGACTAAGTATCAGATTCCTGCCTTTTTACTAAGGACTCACCATGGAACAATATGGTTCCACCATTTAGAACTCTGCCTTCTGATTGTTTAGCCCATAATTAGAGAGAGATTGGCTGGGAATGAATGGACAAGAATGCTACTGTGCAATTGTCTCTAACCAATCTGACCTTGCTTGATCCTGTCCCCTTAAAATCTCTGACCTCCTGCAGCCTTTTCCATGATGCACATATGTAGTTAGTGCTGCCTCCCCACCAGCCTTTTCATCACTGGGCTTTTAAAACCATTAGTTTGCTTTGGGGCCTTATCAAGGCATCTGCTTTTGAGCTGTCATAAATAGGATCTGAGAATATACTTTTCAACATTTGCCAAGAAGGGTGAGAGAGGTCACTTATGAGTTCTTTGGGAAAAAAGAGGGGGTAGAATGCTGTGGGATGTAGAATTCTTAGATTGTGAAATAAGTTTATTCTGGATTAAGGAAGAGCTTGAAGAAAATGTAACTGGATCAAAAGGGAGGAAAAGCAATATGTAACAAACATTTCCAGAGTTTATTTTCAAACAATTTCCCTTTTTCTCTCCTCTTCTTTCTGCCACCAGGACAAGTTTACAGTTATTTCAACCAGTTTTAACAGCTCTCACCAAAAGATCTGGTTTTTTTTTTAATTCCTTCCTTCCTCTTCTTTTCTTTTCTTTCCTTTTCTTCCTGTTACCCTTCTTTCCTGTGTTTCTTCCTTCCTTCTCTTTCCTTCCTACTTTACTCTAAAATATTGTCTGGCATAACAGCTGTTTCATGTGTCATGAGAAAAACATATGACTGGAAAAATATATCTTATTTAGAAAAAAAAGTTTACGATTTTCCATTGGAATTTTTACATGGCTTTTGAACTACACAATATGGAGTGAAATTGACCCCACCCTACCACATTCAGTTTCTTTGTTATAATGGTCTAATAGAATCTTAGGATTTAGAGCTGGAAGGGACATGAGAAACTATTTGGTTCAACCCTCTCATTTTACAGGTGAAGAAACTGAAGTGACTTGCCCCGAATCACTCCTGTAGTCAATAATGGAGCCAAGGTTTGGACTCTGGTATTATGACCACAAATTCAGTGGTCTTTGTATCCCACCATACACATTGTTACATACTGGAAAGACTAAAGGAATGATTTCTCATGGGCAATGTGCTTATCACAAATCTGTTTAATATTGAATATTTTAACATCATAATGGAAAAAACAGAGCCTAAACACTGTGATCCCTAGAACTTAGGAAACAAGGGAGCCTTTATGTGTCGCTTTGTATATTACTGAGAGAGAAGGTTATTCCCTAAAATGTAATTTTCATATTCACACTGCCCATATTGTACAGCAAATGGTAGTGCTACTTCCTTTAAAAAAATTAATTTATAATAGAAGTCATGTCAGCTAGCATTTAAGTGGCTCCTATTTGCCCTGCTTTGTGCTCAGCTCTGAGGATGCCAAGAAAGGTAGACAATCAGCAGCATGGCACAGTGAAAGGATCCTTATTTTGTTAAATATCCTATTTTTAGAACTCAGTCAACTTCTTTTTGTTAATTATTCAATCACCTATGAGTTCCTCTTTTCATCCCAGCATCGAACCTAAATAGACTACCGGCCTGAGTCAGGCCTATCACCAAGATTTACCTTAACTGGAACTGGGATAATGTGGCCTTGGGGCTCATATCTAACCCTGTTGAAGGTAGAATTGCACTGCAAATACAAAAGTTTGGCTGATTGAGTGGCCAGATAATGGTACTGTGGCACACTGTGGCAAGGGCTCTTCTGCCTCTGAATAGAATAGGGAACACATCACTGCACAGCTAGAGCTGTTAACTTAGTGGATGCTAGAGGAAGCTTCCAGGGAGGGTAAAAAAAGCACCAGGGCCAGAATTTAACAAGGATATAGTATCTCTGACCTCATGTGGACACATCTTCTTCCACTCTCCCTATGGTCTGGTTAACAGGACAGGGTTTACTACATTATGTGCTTTTGGGACACATGACACCAAGTCTGAAAGACCTCACATGGGTAGATTTTTTTATGCTCTTTGGTGACCTAGAAGGCACATGAATTCTGACAGTGGCTACCCTAATTCTTGGCAAGGCAGGCACACCTTGAGGCTTGGCCAATCAAGTATTCTTTACAGCTTTTTTGCCTTTGTGGAGGGAAGTAGGGAAGTGATCTAACTTATGTTGCAGAGTGAGGTAGAGAGGAACAACCCCTGCCCTTCATAGCCTCTGGAGTACATCCCTCCCAGCCTGAGACTGATAAACTGCAGAGTATGCAGAAGAAAACAACCAGGATAGTGAAGATTCTTGAGTCTATAAAATATGAGGATCATCTGAAGGAATTTGACATGTTTATCCTCAAGCAAAGAAGACCCAGCAGTGTCATGACAGCTGCCTCTAAGTATTTGAAGGGTGTCATAAAGAGGGGTTTCTTCTTTTAGTTGGCCCCTAATCTTGAGAGGTAGTAGGTTCCTGTTCCTCAGAAGTCTTCAAGCAGAGGCTCAACAATCACTTGTCAAAGAACATAAGAGTTAGGGATTCTTTTCTTTTTTCCCCTTTTTCTTCCCTCTCCTTCTCTCCCTCTCTGTCTCCCTTCCCCTCCCTCTCTCCCTCCCCCCATTGGCAGATAAGATGACTGCTGAGGCCCCTTACAATTTTCTGATTCTATGATTCTGTTTCTGTGGTCCTTTGTTGAAATATAGCAGTGGACTTCCAAGTCACATCCAGCAGATCTCTAAACTGGTCATAGCCACTGTATTCCAACTGTGATTTCAATTAGAGGAATGCATTCAACTCGGGTGCCTCTTATATAAACTTTTGCTTTCATCACCTGCATTCACTGGGCATTTCTCAATATCCCTTCCCACTTCACCTCAATCCATTGATGTGATCTCAAGGCTTTAGGGGGCTTAAAACTAGAACCACCATGGAAAAGGTATGGGTTCTCTGATCCAATAAATTCCACTGTCTGATAAATTGTAGCTATCACTGCCTTGTAGCTATCAGTGCCTAAGTCAAGAGTCAGAGATCTTGGAGAGTCCAAGGTCAGGACATGACTGGTATTTCAAGTGCATAGAAAGCTCAAGGCTAACCATTCTCAAATAATTTTCCAAATTTGTATTAATTCACTTTGTAGAAGAAATGTATGGTTAGAATATGTAATAGTTGGATTCTTCTTTTCTTTTGAAAAAACAAATTGTTATTGGTGCATGGAGACAAACTTATGTGGGTGAGACTGCCAGATTATTTCATGTCTCTTGCTAAATGAGCACAAAATCTCTCTAGAAGACAAAACAAAATCAAACTTCCCTATTCTTTGGAGAATAGTAATCGTCCTCTTTAAAAAGCAGGAGTTTTATTTAAAAAATAAATGTAGGTGTTATTTTAAAAATAGAAGTTTTCATGTAACATGAACCATTTTCTTTTCTACAGGTGTGGAGCACAGTAGCCTGGGGAGTGTGAGTTCTGGGTTGGGAATCAAATCCAGGTTGCCTGATTAATAATGTGGTATATAACCACATAGGCACCAGGCTGGTATTAAAAGAATTCCTTTTATCTCGGAAAATTATAAAAGGAAAAGTGCCCCCTACTGAACAACCACAAATCACTTCGTGTAAATGAAAAAATATGTTCTTTATTAGTTATATATATATATATATATATATATATACATATATGTATAATGTACAGAACATGAGTTAAGAATAATTATGTGTATATTCTTTTAAAACGCAATGTAATTTTGGAGCATTAGAACATATTCATGGTACTTTAAGAAGGCTATAATAATTAATATTTGTTGATTATGGTACAGGAACTGCAGCTAAGTTACTAGGCTTCCTTTTGTTGTCATTATAGATGCCCCAATTCTTTTGTCTTTTTAGTTTTTTAAGGGTCATTAAGTCAATTATGAAACCACTGATATTATACCACATATCTCAAAATGAAATGCATTAGTCACCCTTTCCAATGGAATAAACTAAAAGGTAGCAAGAAGAGAAGCAGTGAAATATTTAATTTCCTTACATCATACTAAGCAGTCCCTGTTTCCTCTTATTCCTCTAGCCCAATTTCTCTAAAAACTGTTGCACAAGCCCTCAGTGAATGAGACCCTCACTTATAACTTCTGGACTAATAAGTTGAGAACAAGAGCACCTGGTTTACACGTAACATATGTCAGGATTTAGTTCACTGACCCCAACCCATTTGAGCCCATTAAATAAGCATTTCGACAATTTGGGAAAACACTTTGGCTTTTACCTACCCTCCTGAGAACTATCAAATCAAACAGAAAGATAACTAAAGAGTTTGTTGATTTTCTGGAAAAACCAAGAATGCTTTAAGCAGCTCTGATTTTCCATCACTGGATAATTCAGTGCATTTCTGGCAGGACAGACACTTTCATCTGCGGCTTGCTTAGTAACTGTTTTGCTGTCAAGTTTTAAGTTTCTTGAGAAAATCTTTATCTAATTTAAGTTTTGCTTTGCCTTTCAGTGCAACGAGTGCAGTAACTCATTTCTTTTCTAGAAAGCAATGTCGTGGAAGACAAATAGGTATTTTAGCTGAAAAGGAGCAGTGGCCTACTTGTGTAAACATATGGGATGCTTATGAAGACCTACAGTCCACTTTTTTTCTTCCCATGGACCAAGTGGCAGCTAGGTGTCTTGAGAGAGTCGATGAAGCTTTTTCAAGTACCTAGCTTATTCCTTGACAAGGTATGAAATGCTAAGAAAAGATGCCTTTTGGTTCTGACATCAAATCCCTACGCAAAACGGCAGTAGAAGCCAAAGGAGTCGTATCTTCTCTTCAAGGAGGAAAAAGGACCCCGAGGGAAAGTGAATGACAGTCCTTTGTCTTTCTTAGATCCCTGGGACTGGTGGCATAGTTTTGGAAAAGACTGCTTATATCACAGAATCTTCTTAGAGGCTCCATGGGTTGGAAATCTGTGGGCCTCAGGGGTGACCCTTTGACTGAATCCAAACTTCACAGAACTGTTCCAAGTTTGGATTCAGCCAAAGGGCTGCACTTGAGGACTTAGAGGGCCACATGTAGCCTCGAGGCCACAAATTTCTCGCCCCTGGGCTAGACCAAAATCAGACTATAATAAAAATTATAGATCAATAAAAATCTAAAACCCATATTGATATTTACCATCAATCAATAGTTCACTAAGCATTCATTAAATACCAGCTTTGTTCCAGGTGCTAAATTAGGCACTAAAAATAGAAGGACAGAAATAACAGTCCCTGTCCTCAAAGAACTTTACAGTCTACTATAAGATGAGACATGGCCCTAATGAAGCCACCATTATTAGCATTATCTTTGGGACTGATTTTCCCTGACCAATCAGTATTTTTAAATGATAGAAGTCATTGTGTGTATGATTTTATGATATGTAAGAGGATGATTTCATCACCACTTCTGGAATCTCTAAATTATCTGTGGGACTATATCTGCTTCTAGATATATTGGAGTTGAGTATTTACCCCCTCTCTTGATACCCTCTGTTGGAGCTTTCCTCTATCTGGAACTTGGCATTGAATGGGCATATGATTTAGATCCAATAAGTTTTGTCAACAGATTTAAACTAACATGCACGACACCTTGTTGTTTCGGTCACATCCAACTCTTCTTGACCCCATTTTGGGTTTTTCTCGACAAGGATACTAGACTGGTCTGCCATTTCTTTCTCCAGTTCATTTTACTGATTGGGAAACTGAGGCAAACAATTAAGTGACTTGCCCAGGGTCACACAAATAGTGTCTGAGGATGGATTTGAACTTGCGCCTGGAGACAGTAGGACCCAACACTCTGCCTACTACTCTTTCATGACTCCTCTAGAGAAGAATTAAGAGGTGATTATAATTCAATAGGAATTAAGAAAAGGGGTAGATCAGTGGGTACAAGAGTACTTGTGTAAAAATTTATAGTGGGGCAGTTAGGTGGCACAGTGTATAGAGCACTGGCCCCAGAATCAGGAGGACCTGAGTTCAAACATGACCTTAGACACTTATTAGATGTGTGACCCTGGGCAAGTCACTTAACTCCAGTTGCCTCCCAAAATTAAAAAAAAATCATTTATATATTTAGAAAGTGCATCTTGAAATGTGCCTTAAGAAAAGGTGAGGATTAGCTGCATGGGAAGGTGTATATCATGAACAAAAGTATGAAAGCAGGGACTAATATGACCAGTACAAAGGTCATAGAAGTTATCACAGTTTAAAGGATCAAGATAATTGGTATGGAAAAGATCTTGGTGTAAGTCTCACCTTCGATAATACTGGTTGTATGATCTATTCCAAGTTACTTAACCTGCTACATCCCTGGGTAACTCTCTAAAATTTCAAGGTGAAGATCACTTGCCAATCTGAATTGGTAGAGGGAGTTTCCTCATGAGGAATTCCATAAACCCATTATTGATTTATTTTTCTTGGAAGTATATGAACAGCGTGTTGTCATTTATTTCTAGCACAACCCCAATTCCCCCAAACCTGGAGCCATCATCACCCTAGTTTTAGGGTAATGTGTGTTTGCAGTAATCATAATTATGTAGATATGGTTTAAGGCCCATCCAGTGCACTCTCTACCAAAAGACCAGGCAGAAACCCCAAATCAAGCAACAAAAATATCAAGGGGAAATAAAATTCTGGGATAATTTTCAGCACTCCACTGCGCACGCATACATACACACACACACACACACACAGCAGCAGCAGCAACAATTTCCAATAGATCTCTATAAGTAAGGGAAGAAATACTCCATGTACAACTAACACTCTGAAAAAGAGAGTTGAATTATGGCTAGAAGGTGGCTCCCACCTCTCTCTGCAGCCATTTAATGATGATTCATTGCTTCTTGCCCATCCTAATACCAATGGCAGAGCTGTTTATGCTGCTGCAGCTCCATCATTAAGTTTGGTATTATCACTCTTTTATATTACTTCCTGGGCCCAACATTTATCACGAACTTACCAATACATTTTTCTTTAAAAAATAAAACCAAAACAAACAAACAAATAAAAATAAACCAAGGGCTCATCACACTCAGCTGACAAACAAAAGCATTACTCTAGTTTTTTCCCAAGACCTTGCCTACTCACCTTCCCCTGCCTCCAAACTGCTCTCAGCAAGGTCCCCCACCCTTGCTCCTAGCTGAGTCAGGATAAGTAAATTCATTTTATTTCTTTTCCACCCCAGAGCACAGGCTGATCTATCTGCAACTCCTGCTCATTTTTTCTAGGATTGGGGATCAACACATGCACCATTTTTTATTGCCCTTTCCTTCTTCTGCCATCAATGCATTCAGCAGCTAGCACCTGGCCCACATAAATTGCCTTGAAGCATCAATAAGCCTCAACAAGAGGCCTTTAATAATACTGCTGTGGTTGGCATAGATCTGGTGATCTTTACCCCCCTTTCTTACCATCTCAGCAAAAAGTGCTTTCGCCACTTACATATTTAAATGTCATCTTTCAGAGCATGTAAGCAACAGCATACTTGATTAGATACAGGATACTATATGACCCTGGTATAGTAACATGCTCTGCCTATCAATTGTAATAATAAACAAATTGAGGATTTCTGTTAGTGAAATTAATTACTATGCTCTTATTGATGGAGAGTACTCCATGCTAATTGAAATTCTCGTGTCTGAAAAGTTGAGTTTTTCTTTACATGGATTATAGACTCAGAGATTTAGAAGAGTAAGGGACCTT
Organism: Phalanger gymnotis; assembly: GCA_028646595.1. Lineage (NCBI taxonomy): Eukaryota > Metazoa > Chordata > Mammalia > Diprotodontia > Phalangeridae > Phalanger > Phalanger gymnotis. The sequence goes on along the minus strand of CM053623.1, from coordinate 132,290,220 downwards.
AGGAACCAAAACTTTCATTTTACAGATGAGAAAAGTGAGGTCCAGAGAGAAAAAATTGATTGTCCAAGGTAACATAGGTAGTAAAAGGCAAAACCATGATTTTAATCCGGGTCCTCTGACTCCAAATCCAGTGTTCCTTCCACTAGAGCATATAGCCTCTTGGATTTAATTTGAATATTTGCTATTGTTTTAGCATTGAGAATGGCAAAGCAATTTTAAAAATTCAATCTAATGAATATATGTCTGTGTGTATGTGTGTGTGTGTTTCTGCGGAGAGAGAGACAGAGAGAGAGAGAGAGAGAGAGAGAGAGAGAGAGAGAGAGAGAGAGAGACAGAGACAGAGACATAAAAACAAATGATCTTTACAACCAATATGCTTATATTATAGAATCATTGATTAAGGATTGGAAGGAAACCTGGAGATCATTGAATCCAAAATCCTCATTTTACGGATGAGAAAAATTAGGTCCAAGGAGATTATCTTTGACTTGTCTTTTGACTAGACTTATGACTTGTCTGAGATCATCTAGCTGTTAAGTGCCTGAAATGAGATTTGAATTCGGGACTTCCTGACTCCCAGCTGAATGCTCTTAACCATTGTGCCCATTCTACTGGGGTGACCTGACATGTGCACAAGAAAGTAAATATAAAGCATATGCAAAGCAATTTCAAGAGGAAGAGTGTTAGAGTGTGCTAATGATGCTGAGGCTAAACAAAGATCTCATGTAGGAGTTAACATCCAAGTTGTTCTTTGAAGGAAGCTAGGGATTATATGAAGAGGAGGTGAGATGGAAGTGCATTTCATTCATGAGGAAAGTTACGGAGGAGGGAGAAGGAATGTCACATATAAGGAATAAGATAGTGTTGGTAACGTATCTTTTTAACTTATTCTTCACAACTCTTAAATTTAGCCTGCTTTTATCTTGGATGATTAGGTTCAAAAAAAATGGAGGAAGATATTCAGTGCTCAAGCACAGTGGTAGCTTCCTCATTGTGTAAAAGGTAAGCAAAAGTTTTGTTTACAACCATAGATTGTCTCATCCTTATAATTTAATCATGACAGGAGGGAATATTGTTAGTAATGAAGTGATTAATAGTTAAAGCTCATTTTTACTGAGAATACAACAACTTATGGATTTCCAACCAATTTGCCACCTTTAATAATCCATTTCTTAAATACCATCAGACTTTCTCAGTGTGAAGTAGAAATCTCTAGAGTTGTTATAATTTGTATTTCCCTAATTATTAGTGATTTAGTTTGTTTAAAAAATGGCTATTAATGGTTTAGATTTCTTCCTCTGGAAATTGTCTATTCATATTCTTCAGCTGTTTATCAAAATTGTCCATTTTATCTCATATGATCCTATCTCTCATCTGGTCCTGAGAACTGATAGGTAATTTTGTCCTTGTTCCATTCATTTATTTCATCCTTTATGCCTTATCCATGTACCCATTTAAAACTTATAGTATATAACATGAGATGTTGGTATATACCTAGTTTCCACCAGAGTACTTTTCAGATTTTCCAACAGTTCATACAGAAGCAGCTGGTGACACAGTGAGTAGGACCTAGAATCAGGAAGATTTGAGTTCAAATTCACCCTCAGATAAAATCGCTAAATCTCTACATCAGAGTCCTTAACTATAAAATGGGGATAATAACACCAACTTTCTCACAAGGTTGTTGTGAGAATCAAATGAGATAATATTTGTAAACTGCTTAGAACACTACCCGGCACATAGGAGATACTACTCCCTTTTCCATTCCATTTTTGTAGAATAGTTAGAGTTCTTGGCCCAATCACCAAGATCTTTGGGGTTTATCAAGCATCAGGGTACTATGCTCATTTACTTCTTTTTTTTTTTTTTGGAGTGGGAAAGGCAGGGACTTGCCCAAGGTCACACAGCTAGTAAATATGTCAAGTGTCTGAGATCAAATTTGAGCTCAGGTCCTCCTGACTCCAGGGCTGGTGCTCTACTCACTGTGCCACCTAGCTGCCATACTTCTGTATGGCATACTTCTGTACATTTACTTCTGTACATTGCATACATAATCTGTTCCATTAATCAAGCTTTGTATTTTTAAATCAGTACCAATTGGTTTTAACCGCCTTGTAATTTAGAGTCAGATTTGGCCCTGCTAGATAGGCCTCATTCTTTCCTACTTTTTGTATTAATTCCCTCAAGATTCTTAACTGGTATTTTTGCTCCTTCAGATGAATTTCGTTATTTTTTTCAAGTTCTGTAAAACATTCCATTAGCAGTTTGATTGGTATGGAATGGGATAAGTATATTAATTTAAGTAGTATTGACATTTTATTATATTGGCTTGGCCTATTCATGAGCAGCTAATATTTGTCCAATTATTTAGATATATCTTTATTTGTCTAAAAAGTGTTTTGTAGTTATGTTCATATAGTTCCCTTGTGGAGCCTGATAGGCTGTCTCCCAAATGTTTAATATTTTCCACATATATTTTAGATAGAATTTCTCTTCTTATCTCTTTCTGTTGGATTCTGTTAGTAATATTAAAAACGTGGATGGTTTATGTGGATTTATGTCCAGCAATTTTGCTGAAATTATTCATTTTTCAAATTAACTTTTTAGTTGACTGGATAGAGTTCTCCAAGTAAACCACCATAGCTTCTTAAAATCAATCATTTCACTGCCCCTTTTGCCTATGCTTATTATCTCAATTGTATGATTTTTTAAAATTAATTGACTTTCAGATATTGAGAAGGGCCTTAAATCAGTGGAATTGGGATTACTAAGAACTTTGCACATACCTGGAGAAAGTTCCAAATGACAGCATAGTCCTTGGCCTACAGGTATGTGAGCATGTGTCGTTGGCATTTTGTAGAAATCCTTTTTTATTTTGGTTGGCTGCAAGTTTGGAGGACTGTGCTGTTCCTCCATTTTTAGGAGCTGCTGTTAAATTAAAATCCAAAAGAAATGAGTTGTTTAATATTCTAACCAAGTAAATAAATAACAGGAGAGAAAACAAAAAGTAAGATAACCTATCACATTCTTTTTAATCACTCTCTGTGCTGACATAGGCAAACATATAGAAAAGTCAAAGTGAAACATAAAGTGAAAACTTTGCTGGATAAATTTATTTAGTCTTTAAAATGTCTTGGATCCTAACACTATCCTACATGCTGTACAAAGCCCAAGAATGACATGAAACTCATAAAGGAAATTTAGGCTTTGCTTGTTTTCCTCAATAAATTCAAGGATCTGTATGCTTGAAAAGACAGATGACTCAGGGGCGGAGCCAAGATGGCGGCTGGGAAGCAGTGACTGGCGTGAGCTCCCCACCAAGTCCCTCCAAAAAACCTACAAAACAATGGCTCTGAACCAATTCTAGAGCTGCAGAACCCACAAAGTGGCAGAGGGAAGCAGGGCCCCAGCCCAGGACAGCCTGGATGGTCTCTGAGTAAGGTCTGTCCCACGCGGAGCTGAGCCCAGCACGCATGGCGTGAACAGACCAGACCCGGACCTACCAGACCAGGAGATGAGCGGAGAGTGCCTTAACATGCTGAATTACTGAGTTGTGGCATCTACCAGACCTCTCAACCCACAAAGAGCAAAGACATCAGAGAAGGTTGGTGGGAAAAGCTGCAGGACTGAGTTTGCGGTTCAGCCACAGCGCCTGGGGCAGCGGAGGTGGGGCAGCTTTAGAACAAAGGCTGCAGTTGCTTCTGGCCCCAGGCCCACCTGGTGGGAGGAATTAAGTGGCTGATCAGAGCAGGAGTGAAGAGCCTGCTGAAGATTTAAGCCCAGTCCTGGTTGGGGGTTCTTGGGGAAGGAGGAGTGCTGGTGAGGCAGCGCATCCACCCAAGCGTGGAACATAGAACTCTTTAGTCTTTAAGCAGCCACACCCCGTTGAAAAATTCAAAGGTTA
>CM053623.1:132168407-132285816 GCA_028646595.1 Phalanger gymnotis | reverse complement strand
AATATAGTTAGTCTTTCACAACATGAGTATTGTGGAAGGGTTATGCATAATGTTACGCAAGTGGCCCATGTTGAATTGCTTGACTTCTTAGGGAGGGTGGATGGGAAGGGAAGAGGAGAGAGAATTTGGAACTCAAGATTTTAAAAAAATAGATGTTCAAAAGTAAAAAAAAAAAAAGACAGATGACTCCCATGTCAAGGTTGGGAATCAAGTCAAGGCAACAAGAATTTATTGAACCCCTACTATGTGCCAGGCAATGTATTAAACTGCAGACAGAAAACAGGCTGGAAAAGCAAAGGAAAATAAAAACAAACAAAAAACAGTCCGGTCCCTGTTCTCAAGAAGCTCACGGTCTACGGAGAGAAACAACATGCAAGCAATCATATATCAAAAAGATCATTTGTGGGATAAATTGTGTGTAATTAACAAAAAAGCAGTAATGAGCATTAAGAGTAATTAAGAAAGGTTTCTTATAGAGTATAGGATTTCATCTGGGCATTAAAGGAAGCCAGGAGAGCTAGGAGACAGAGACGAAGAAGGAAAGTATTTCAGCCGAGGGGAGCAGCCAATGAAAATGCCTGGAATCAGAAGACATGTTATTCTGGGTAAAGAACAGAAAGAAGGCTGGCATCACTGGATCACAGACTATGAAGGAGAGTAAGATGTAAGGAAGGAAGAGAAAGAGGGAAAGGAAGAAAGAGGGAGGGAAATGAGACAGGGAAGGAAGGGATGAAATTGAAGAGGGGGAAGTAGCAGGAAGGGACCAGTTTATGTAGGAGTTTATATTTTTAATTAACTTATTTATTTTTAGTTTTCAACATTCACTTCTATAAGATTGTGAGTTCCAAACTTTCTCCCCATCTCTCCCCTCCCCCTATCCCAAGACGCTGTGTAATTTGATATAGGCTTTACATATACATTCATATTGAACCTATTTTCACATTAGTCATGTTGTAAAGAAGAATTAGAACCAATGGAAGAAACCACAAGAAAGAAGAAACAAACTAAAAAAAGAGAATACAAGAGAGCAAATAATAAGCTTCAATCTGCATTCAGACTCCATAGTTCTCTTTTTTTTTTTTGGATGTGGACAGCATTTTCCATCATGAATCCTTTGGAGTTGTCTTCTATCCTTGCATTGCTAAGAAGAGATAAGTCTATCAAAGTCAGTCATCACACATTGTGACTGTTACTATGTACAGTGTTCTCCTGGTTCTGCTCACTTCATTCAGTATCAGTTCATTCATGTATTCATGTCTTTCCAGGTTTTTCTGAAGTCTGCCTGCTCATCATTTATTATAGCGTAATAGTATTCCATTACATTCATATACCAAACTTGTTCAGCCATTCCCCAACTGATGGGCATCCCCTCAATTTCCAATTCTTTGCCATCACAAAAAGAGCTGCTATAAATATTTTTGTACATGTGGTTCCTTTTCCCATTTGTATGATCTCTTCGGGATACAGATCTAGAAGTGGTATTCAAAGTGTTTGCACATTTTTATAGCCCTTTGGGCATAGTTCCAAATTGCTCCCCAGAATGGGCTGGATCAATTCACAACTCCACCAACAATGCATTAGTGTTAAAGTTTTCCCATATCTTCTCCATATGCAGCACTTTAAAAGCCAAACAGATCAATTATCATGAGTTACTGGAGTTTATTAAATTGGAGGTGGAAGAGGGTGACATAGACTTGAGAATTATGATGATCAATTTGACAGCTGAGTGGAAGAGAGACTAGACTGGCAAGACACTTGAGGCACAAGACCCACCACTAGGCTAGTACAGTAATCTATAAGATGATGAGGGCCTGTACCAGGGTGGGTGGCAATGTCAGAGAAGAGAAGGGGGGCATATATAATACATTTTACAAGAGTAGAAATGGCAGACTTTAACAACTGACTGGATATGGCAAGGTGAGAATGAGAAGATCAGAATGACAAGTTGGCTGAGAGCCTGGGTTCCTGGGAGGAAGGTGGCGATACCCTGAACAATAATAGGAAAGTTAAGAATGAGAGGGAGTCTTGTATTGAGGGGAGAAGAGACAATGAATTCTGTTACACTGTGTGTTACACTCCCTCTTTCCATTGTGCCTGAGTCACATTTTGTCTCTAAACAGAGCCTATTCAGACTGTAACTTCCTGAACAGGACAATTATCAGGAAAGCTTCTCTATTTTTTTTAATCCCTTTGGGTCAGGAAGTACTAGTGCTAAGGGTCAAGAAATCCATGAAACTAGATGGATACTATTTAGCTTCAGCCTTTCAGCCTTTCAGAAGTTAACAGTCTTCTATTGAAAATACTACACCTGGTCTATTAGTTTGATAGCCCTGAAGTAGTTCTGTTTGTTTGTTTGTTTTCATGACTCCACAACATTTTCATTGCTTTTTTTAAGAAGGTTAATGGTTTATATTTTCCAACCAAATTGTAAAGTCTTACATCACTGAATAGGGGAGCTGCAGGGATCCATGCCTTGGCTTTTCCTTCACATATATGCCTTTCCTGTGTTTAAAGAGCTATCTTCCAACCAGAAACCTGGTGTATTGAGCATGAACATTTGGGTCTCTCTGCAGTTTTATTAAGCTCAACTTATTAAAGTTGCCATGACTACCGAGATTTGCAAATTGTTTTCCCGCCAGCCTGGGCCAGAGTACTCAGAAGCCAGGTGCATACCTTCCAGTTACATGATTAAATACTTGAGAATCAAAAGGAGGGAAATGACACATATGAAAACAACCCAGACAGGAAAGCCATGGCACTCCATAGGAGCATCATTAACTACTTCAGAATCAGGAGATAGGTTTCCCCTTCTGAAAACAGTTAAGGACAGAAATACTTGTTTACCTTCCAATAACACTTTAACAGATGCAAAAAAGATCCTTGCTTTGCCAAGTCTGTTTAGGGGGATGGACATCCACATACCCTAATGATCTTTAAAGCCAAGATCATAGCTTATCTACTAGAGAAATAGTCTGTAGTCTAATAGTCTATCTAATAGAGAAAGAACCTACCACACTTTTTTTTTTACTTGACCACATAAAGATAAAGTTCTAGCTTTATCTGGTAAAATTTAGGTTTATCACCAAAATGCTATATAACCTTTGTGAACTCTTAGTATTCTTCTTTTGACTCTTTCACACTGGGAAGCTAGCATCTCATTGGGCAGAGAGCTATGCTATGGTCATATCCGAACTTGCACTTTTATTCCCGGAGCAAGTAGCCTAGACCTCTGGGAGGAGGGAAGGGAAGGGATGTCATTAGCCCAAGTTCTCATTTTGATGTGTTTGATCCATCTGTTCTGGTTAGTATATCCCTTTTATCATTGATTGTCCCAGGTATTAGTATCCTTAGTATCAATTAATAACATCAGTTAGGCTTACAAAGGGATATTTACTGAGGAAATATAGAAAGGAAAGAACTACAAACATCTAGGGGTGTACCGATAAATGTTTTCTCTGGGAGAGGGAAAGTATAAATAAGACACTTAAGTTTTGTTCCTATCAATAACATTTTTTTCTGTCACTTCAAGTCTAGCCAATCAATAGAAAAAGCTCCTATTTGTAGCATTTGCTGATTTCTGAAGTATAAGTGCTCACACTGAAAATTTAACAGTTAACTCATAAGAGATAATTTATGCTAGCTCCCCTGCCCTATCGCCCCAACTGGAGGTGTACTACAAAGTTATTACTCTACCAAGTTCACTTCTAAATGTGGCACAGATGACTGATGAAGTTGCTCCAGAGATCTATGGTAACTGGGTTAAGGCTCCGTTTATCTTTCTCATTAGTTGTAGACAGTTTCACTGAGAGAGCCCTAACTTGGCCAACAATCAGGCACGGGTCAAAGTGGTTCAATCTAGATTACTTCAGTAGCTCCAAGTAGCTTTCAGATTCCCTGAATAAATAACTGCATATTGTTAGTTAATAATGCCTCTAAATATGATTCGCAAAATCCTTCCCTCCCTCCCTTCCTTCCTGCCTTCCTTCCACAAAACTTTAAACCCAGTTCGCTCATGAATAGGTCCCTGCTCAAGCTCCACTTCAGGACTACATTTTGGGCCCTCCTAGCTTAGAGTGAATGTCAATGGCAACTGTTTCTCTCTGGAACAACAACCCTGAGGGTCTTCCCCTCCCAGCTTGATTGTTTTTCCTTTTTTTCTTATTAAAGGGGCCATCCCTCAACTCACTTTTTTTTAATTAGATTTTTTTATTTTTAGTTTACAAGACTCGGTTCTACATGTTCTTGAGTTTCAGATTTTCTACCCTTCCCTCCCCACCCCCCTCACCACCAAGGCAGCTTGTAGTCTGATACAGATTCTATATAAACCTTCCCATTAAAGTTATTTACACAGTAGTCAAGTTGTAAAGAAGAATTATGACCCATGGAATGAGTCATGGGAGAGAAGAAACAAAACCAAAAAAGAGAAGGAAAAAAAAAGGAGAGCAAATAGTTTGTCTCAGTCTGTGTTCAGCCTCCACAGTTCTTTCTCTGGATGTAGCTTGCTCTTTCCGTCATGAGTCCTTTGGAGCTGTCTTTGAAGCTTGTGTTGATGAGAAGAGCCAAGTCTATCAAAGTTAGTCCTCACAGAATCAATATTTCTGTGGCTGTGTACAGTGTTCTCCTGGTTCTCCTCTTCTCCTTCAGTGTCATATCATGTAGGTCTTTCCAGGTTATTATGAAGTCTGTATCTTCACATTCATATACCACAACTTGTTCAGTTATTTCCCAATTGATGGGCATCCCCTTGTTTTCCAATTCTTTGCTACCACAAAAAGAGCTGCTTTGAGTATTTTTGTACATAAGGGTCCTTTTCCTACTTCTGTGATCTGTTTGGGATACAGCCCTAGAAGTGATATTGCTGGGTCAAAGGGTATGCACATTTTAACTGCCCTTTGGGCATAGTTCCAAATTGCTCTCCAAAATAGCTGGATCTGTCCACTCTTAAAGAGGCCTATTCCCTCAATGGGCAATATCTCATTCTAAGCAAGAACATGAAAAGGCCTAAGCCTAAAAGGGCCAGGGTGTCCCATTGCGTCCTGGGTCATCTCCAGTCATCCTGATGAATATCAGGTCACTGGACCCAGATAGCTCTGAATGAGAAAGTGAGGCTGGTGACCTTGCACAGCCTTCTTTCACTCAAATCAAAGTCAACTGCAAGTCAGGCCATCATTTCCCTGATGTCATGGTCCTCTTCAAAAACAAAGGACAAACACAACAAATATATATGGGTGAGGTGGGGTAATACATGATTGGGAGCAATTTTACATGTCATACCATTAAAATTATATTTTATCCCAGAGGCAATAGTGATCCACAAAATCTTTGGGAAGAAGATAGTAAATAGGTTGGTGTTGTGTTTCAAAAACCATAAACTGGGCAGCTATCTAAATTTTATATAGATGATTCCTTTCTTCTTCCTTTTATTTTTTTGGGGAGTAGGGGTTTTATAGTGCTATTCTGGACTCAAAGGGTATCTAAAGTTTGGGATTAATTGAAAATTTCTTTCCAGAATTGCTGGACCAATTCACATGAATGTGCCCATTTTCTTGCAAATATTTTCCTCCAAACATTGGCCTGTTTTTTTTATTGTCATCTTTGCTAATCTGATGGACATGAAGCAGGATTTCAGGGTTATTTTTATTTGTAATTTTCTAATTGTTAGTGATTTGGGGCATTTTTAAGTGGCTATTGAAAGCTTGGATTTCTTCCTTTCAGAACTGCCTGTTCATATCCTTTGACTATCTGTTGGAGAATGGCTTTTGAACTTCTAAGGCAGCTAAGTGGTATAGTGGATAGAGCACCAGATCCTGATTGAGGAAGACCTGAGTTCAAATTTGACCTCAGATTGTGTTTCTGTCATTGTGTGACCTTGGGCAAGTCACTCAACCTCTGCTTGGCCTCAAGTTTCTCAAAATTCTAAAATGGCAATAATAACAATGCTTTGTTGTGAGGAACAAATGAGATATTTATGAAGTGCTCAGTACATTTGCCTGGCAGAGAGTAGGTGCTGTATAAATAGTTCTATATAAATAGCACCTCTTCCTCCTTCTTATATATTTAAATTGGTTCCTAATGTGCCTTGGATATTAGACCTTTAGCAGAGAAACTTGCTTCGAAGATTTCCCCCCAGCTAACTGTAGCCCTTCTAATTATAACTATACTGTTATTGTTTGTTTAAAAATGTTTTAAATTTTAAAGAGCCAAAATTGCCATTTCTAGTTCAGATTATCCTATCTATCCCTTGTTGGGTCATTAATTTATCCCCTAACCACAGCTGGAAAAAGGTATTTTCTTCCTCAATCCTCAAATTTATTATGTGAAGCTTATGTGTGTGTGTGTGTGTGTGTGTGTGTACGTGTGTATACATGTATACATATATATGCAGAGAAAGAGAGACAGACACACATGTGTGTATATATATATATATCATATTATGTCATATATCCACTTGGACCTTATCTTAGTGTAGTGTATAAGATGTTGGTCTAAGTCTAATTTCTGCCAGATTATCTTCTGCTTTTCTCTGCAGATTTTGTTGAATAGTGAGTTTTTATACCACTAGTTTGGGTCATTAGTTTGATCAAAAACTATATTACTATATTCTTCTGGAGAAGCATTATTTTAAAATAGGAAGTAAATTACATAGTCATATGAAGTTCCTGTACCAATTCAGTTGAAGAAAAGCAAACATATCCTTCTGATTGGCCTATTAACTATTATGACCCCCTCCCCATAGAAACGGGTTCCATGTTTCAAGAAATAATAACTAGTTAGAATATTTGGAGGGCTCAGCAATTTAACAGCATCATTATATATACAGCCCACTTGGTTTTTGTTTTTTTGGTTTTTTTTCCCTAGAGATGGCCCCTAATGGTCAATCAGGATGCATCTTGGCAATTTAGAATGGGGCTGACACCATGATATCAGTTACCTGAAAAAAATAGAACTTCATTGTTGCTGGCTGTCATTCAGACACTTCTAACAGACACTGAATTCAGTTATAGAAATGCGTGGCATACATTTGCATATTTTATTTATTTTTACCATGTATCTCACTTTTGTTCTTTCTGCTCTCAGGAATTTATAGAGTATGCTAATTGTATCATATTTGAATTTTCTCTCAGCCTCTCTTTTTGTTTACCAAGTTCATTCTGTTTGAATTCCCTTATTATATCCAGAATTTACTTTCTGATTGTCCCTGAAACCTCATTGGTGGCTGTTGTCAAGAATTCGAAGGGCTGTCACGTGGTAGAGAAATTAGATGTATTCTGCTTGGCCTGACAATGAACCAGAGAACAGAATCATGAGTAATGACTAGGTATTCCAGAAGGTGAAGGTTCCCCATCTTTATAAGTGTAGCAATATTTAATGGATGGGGTTGGTGGCCTCTGAGGTCATTCACACTCAGTTGAGGACCCCTCATTCTCCTGCAATTAGACTCTCTGTCTTACTTTGATTTAAAGTGATCCAAGAATGTGTTATGATAACTTCTTTTTTATTAATTAGTAAGTTGTCAACCTCTTTCTCAATTAATTTGAACTCCAGCCTAGTTTATCAAGTATTAATTATTTCATGTGTTATTAATAATAAATGTTAATTATTTAATGAACTGGTGAAACTTCACTTACCAGTAGTAGTTCCTCATCTACAATTTATTACCAAAGGAAAGCAATAATAATGCAAAGTCATAAATTATTATTTATAATACTTTGGCTAGGTGAAGTTGATAGCCAGTGTCAAGTTCAGTGCTCAATATAATTAGATAACTCCTCTTCAGTTGTCTAAAAACACACCATTCATTTCATTCTTGATATAGATTGATGCCTCTATGATCCTTCATATCTCTTCTCGAGAGTAATTAAATTCTGGTTCTTTGAAAATAAGCTCTGTTGTACCTAGTTCTGTTTTCACCTTTTCAGCAGTTACAGAGGATGTTCTTTCCATAATATACTATATTTGCTAGCTCCTTATATGTTCTTCATAGTACTCTTTTTAAAAATTTCTCTAAAACCATTCAATTATGATAGTTCCAACAAGGAAGGAGTTTTACATCGATTTCTCTTTTGTCTTTCCCACAAATTCATAATAGCTCCACTGCTATTGAAGATAAAATGCGCAATTTCTCCCTGGTTCCCTAGGGAAAAGTCCTTCATAGAGAGACATTTTCAACTGTTACTTCAGACTATAAGCACAAACTGCTCTTCCTCAACATTTCATTTGACTTTTAAAGCTATAGGACAGTATCAGTAATGTTAAAAAAAGGCATTTGAATAGGGGATATAGCAGTGGGAAAAATCTACTAGAACTTTATACAAGTGGGTTGGTCTGTCTCGTAAAGTCGTAGATTTTCGCACCCTGGATATTTTCAAACGGAGGCTAAATAAGTCACTTGTCAGCAAAATTGTAGAAGGGATTTTTGTTCGTATGTGGATAGGACTAAACAACTTCTCCATTTTGTTGTGGTTGAAATATATGCATTATTGTCTATATTTTTAACTTCTACTTTTGGCTGTTTTGTGACTATAGTAACCATTGATGACACATTTAGAAAGTTGAATGACAGAAAAAATACAGCTTTTAAACTATCTGTAGATCTTGAGGTAAGATATTGAGCCAAATTAGGTTATTGGGTAACTCGTTCCACATTCTTGGAGTCTAACATAGCTTCGGGGAACCTCAAAATCCTTCTGAGAGTTCAGATGCAAATGGAGAGTCATCAAGGAAGATCTTCTCAGGGATCCTGCTTTTAAGTTAGGACAAATTTTGTTTCTTGAAGTGCTTTCCATATCTGAGCTCCTGTGACTCCAGTGAAAGTCTACTCCAATAGATTATGTGGCATCCAGGTTATATATGTTATGTCAACTATGTTATACCAACTAATTTGGAGTTCTTTTAGGTCCTTCCAAGCCGAAAGCAGTTCCAGTTCCTGACTCCTCTCCCCCTCCCCCCACCAGAAAAAACAAAGTAGCAGGTCTAGAAGTCAATTTAGCTAAATTCAGGTAGGTACCTCACCAGAAGGTAGCAACCCATGAGGTAATAAATTATTTTTGGCCATAGCAAATATGGCCAAAAGCAAATATGGCTAGAAAGGCCATAGCAAATATGGCCAAAGTAAATATGGCTATAAGGGAATGAAAGTCTAATAATCCTTATTAGAAGGAGTAACCATGTCAGTAAAATTAAGAATTTTTCAAAGTATCTCTTAAAACAGACAATATTAATTAATATCAATCTGTGTGTCAGGTACTGTTCAAGGTGCTAAAAAGGCAGTGGGATACAGTGAAAAGATAATGGCTCTGGTGTCAGAGGATCTTCCTTCAAATCTTGCCTTTGATGCTCACTACTTACGTGACCTTTTAAAAAAATCACACTGCCGTGGATCTTAGTTTCTTCATCTATAAAAGGAGGAGGTTGGACTAGATGATCTCCGAGGTCTTTTCTAGCTCTATACCCATGATCTATATGTACATTTTCCCCTCAGGATAATTTTTATGTATGGCTAGGGTACAAAGGGAGCTCTTCAGGGGATACATTTCTTTGCCTTGAGACCAAAAATGTACTTTTGTTGTTCAATCATTTCAGTCATGCATTATTCTTTGTCTCCCCATTTGGGGTTTTCTTGGCAAAGATGATGAAGTGGTTTGCCATTTCCTTCTCCAGCTCATTATACAGATGAAGAAACCGAGGTAAACAGGGTTAAGTGACTTGCCCAGGGACACCCAGCTAATAAGTATTTCATGATTTGAAGCCCAGCGCTCCAGACACTGTGTTGTCTAGCTGCTGTCTAGCTGTCCATCACAAATTTTGTCACCTGTTATGAATATTAATAAGTTCACTGCATATTTTTCTGATCTAATTATCTGGTTTATTGGCACTATATAATACAGTAAACCCCATCTTCACACATACACACACACAGGAAATATATATGCATATGGTAATCTAGTTTGCTACTACTCTTCTCAGTCATTGTTCTGGTCTGGAGAAACAAAACAATGCCTCTTACTAGCTCTATGGAACTGGCCTTGCCTAGATCTGTAGCCATATTCTGAATGACTCAAGAAGGTTGAGGCTATCACTATTGAAGAGAACAAAAGGAGTGAAAATTCTTCATAAATGTGCTAGTATGGAGTAGGAAGACTCCAGGCTCATGTTAATATACTAGTCATAAGTAAACTGGATAAGAATGTAGACCGGGTTGGTCAAATTCCTTTGATAGTGAGAGGTTGCACCCAGGTCCTCATTAGTCATTCTGCCTATTTGTGCCTAATTTCTCCCAGCACCTAATTCGTTCTAGGAAAAATATTTTTTTCTAAGTAGAATAATTTATTATGGCAAGACTTAACTCATGTTCAAAAATGACAATTCTTGGTATCGTCTTCTTTGGAACTCAGATTCAATAAAGATATATATTGCCTCATGATGTGCCAAATATTAGGCAAGACACTGAGCAAGATACAAGTGTATGGAGAAAATGAGTTGGACCATTATTTAGCAAGCAGTAGGAAGGCACTGAAAATTTTTGAGCAGAAGAGTCATGTATCCATACCATAACAGTGTGAAAGATGGGTTCAAGGCAAGAAAGAAAGGAAGTGCATAGATAGAAGGGAAGGGAATATGAATTTATATAGTGTTTACTCCGCCAGGAACTATGATAAGTGCTCTAAAAGTGTTATCTGACTTGATCTCCACAACAATACTGCAAGTAAGGGCCTGTTATTATCCCCACTTTACATTTGATTTGAAGGCACTGAGGCAGAGGTTAAGTGACTTGTCCAGAATCACAGAGCTAATGAGTGTCTGAGACTGGTTTTGAATTGAGCCCTGACTCCAGGCCCAGTCCTCTATGCAGTGTCTCACCAACTGCCTCTTGTAGCAATAGAGGCCATTGCAGTAATAGAAGTGGTTAGAAGTGAGAATTTGCATGTTTTTGGCAATGGCAGTAGGCAGGAGGAGATGGACGTGAGAGATTTTGTGGGGATTTTTTAATTGGACATGTTAATTAATGTAATAGCAAAGGAAAAGTCATATGTACCATTCTATGTCCATAGTACACCCCCCCACCCATGTGAAAAAAGAGAGAAGTCTATTTTTTAGCTTTTCTAGATGTCAAAGCTTAGTCATTATAGTTACATAATGGTTAATTTCACTTTCGTCCTTTCCATTTACATTTTTGTAGTCATTGTGCATATTGTTTTATTAGTTCTACTTTGCTCCATATCTGTTTTTTCTAAGTCTTCCTATGCTTTGTTGAATTCTTTATGTTCATTATTTCTGGCAGCACAGTAATGATATTTTCTTACATTCATTTATTTTTTTTTGGTTATGAAGTTTTTTTAATTTTTAATATATCCTCTTTTTAAAAATTTATTTATTTACTATTTTTAGTTTTCAGCATTGATTTTCACAAAAGTTTGAATTACAAATTTTCTCCTCATTTCTACCCTCCCCTGACCTACTCCAAGATGGCATATATTCTGGTTGCCCTGTTCCCCAGTCAGCCCTCCCTTCCGTCACCCCACTCTTCCCCGTCCCCTTTTCCCTTACTTTCTTATAGGGCAAAATAGCTTTCTATGCCCCATTCCCCATTGCCTTTATATCATATTTCCTAGTTGCATGCAAAAACTTTTTTTTGAACATCTATCTGTTTTTATGACTTTGAGTTCCAAATTCTCTCCCCTCTTCCCTTCCCACCCACTCACCCTCCCTAAGAAGGCAAGCAATTCAACATAGGCCACATGCATATCATTATGTAAAACTCTTCCACAATACTCATGTTGTGCAAGACTAACTATATTTTGCTTCTTCCTATCCTATCCCCCTTTATTCAATTTTCTCCCTTGACCCTGTCCCTTTTCCAAAGTGTTTGCTTTTGATTACCTCCTCCCCCTTAGCAAGTCATTGACTTGTTTTTCATGGTTTTCTCATATCACTCTCATTTCTCTTCCCAATTTTTCCTCTACTTCTCTAACTTGCTTTTGCAAATCCTTTTTGAGCTCTTCCATGGCCTGAGACCAGTGAGTGTTTTTCTTGGAGGCTTTTGATGTAGGCTCTTTGACTTTGTTGACTTCTTCTGGATGTATGTCTTGGTCTTCTTTGTCACTAAAGAAAAATTCCAAAGTCTGAGTCTGAATCTGAGTGTGTTTTCACTGCCTGGCCATGTTCCCAGCCAACTTACTAGACCCTTGAGTTTTTCGTTAGGGTATGACTGCTTGTAGAGTATAGAGTACTTTGTCCCAAGCTTGAGGGGCTGGGTTATTGTTTTCAGAGATATTTCTACACAGCAAGTTCTGCCACACCAGTGCTACTCCTCCCCCTCGAACTGCCAACCCAGACCATGACTCAGATCTAAGCCAGCTCTGCACTCCTGCTCAGATCTGCCACTTAATTCCTCCCACCAGGTGGGCCTGGGTCCAGAAGCAACTATAGATGTAGCTCTATAAGCAGCCTCAGAGCTGCATCACCTCCGCTGCCCCTGGGGAGGTGGCCAAACCGCGAACTCCTTTCCCTCTGTCCCAGAGGCTTTTCCCACTAACCTTCTCTGTTGTCTTTGGTGTTTGTGGGTTGAGAAGTCTGGTAACTGCCACAGCTCACTGATTCAGGGCACTAGGCCCTGTTCAGCCCAGCTCCCAGTCGGGTTGGTCCATGAGCAGCTCACAATGGGCTCTGTGCCTCTCCCAGTTCCGTGTCATAGTTCTTACCGCACAACCATCCAGGCTGTCCTGGGCTGTAGCCCTGCTTCCCTCTGCTATTTCATGGGTTCTGCAGTTCTAGAATTTGTTCAGAGCCATATTTATAGGTGTTTGGAGGGACTTGGGGGGGATCTCACACAAGTCCCTGGTTTCCAGCCACCATTTTGGCTCCCTCTTACATTCATTTAACACAGGTTGTTTAGCCATCCCCTACTCTATGGACATCTGCATTGTTTCCAGTACTCTGTTATCATAAAAATGGTATTACCAATATTTTCATGTATATGGAGCCATATTCTTTTTTTTTCCTTTTTTTTTTTACCTATTTGAGATATATTCCTAGCAGTGAGGTCCTTTGATAAAAGAGATTTTTGAAAGACATTTTCATAATTTTCTTAGTAAAATTGCAAGTTATTTTCTACAACTTTTTTTATATCTCGTCTTCACTGAAATATGCCTGAGATATGGTAATATGTTAACATAATTTCATTTCCTAATTTATTTTAAATTATTGACTTATGTACTTGACAAAAATGAACATAGATGTTTCCATATGCATAAAAAAGAAAAGAGAATCATATGTAAAACTATAAATCTCTGTTGTAAGGAGCTTTTTAAAATATATCTTAAATTTAACATATTAGGAACAATACCACTTTGCATGTCTGTGCCCCTTTTGAACTTCTGTTCTCTGTATATTTTTGATGTTTCATTGATGCTATTTATTTTTTCCTTGTGTCACCATCACTCCTTTTCCCACTTTATCTAATAATTTAGAATAAAAAAGAAACCCTCACTTGGCTAGTATGATAACCACCTTCCTCTGAAAGATCCATAATTAAAGCAAACTATCCTGATAATGACAATAATAACTAATGTATAAATTGTTAATTTTATGTAAAGCACAACCACCCTGTCAGCCAAGTGCAACAAATACTAATAACCCTATCGCTATTTTGTTGTTGTTGTTGAGTTATTTCAGTCATATCCGACTCTTTGTTGATCCCTTTTGGAGTTTTCTTGGCAACGACACTGAAGTGGTTTGCCATTTCCTTTTCCAGCTCATTTTGCAGATGAAGAAACTGAGGAAAATAGGGTTAATCAGCTTGCCCAGGGTCACCCAGCTAGTACGTGTCTGAGACCACATTCAAACTCAGGAAGATTAGTCATCCTGACTTCAGGCCTGCACTCTATCCACTATGGATCACTATCTTACTCATGAAGAAACTAAGGTGCAGAAATGAAGTCTTTGAGGAAATTAGATTTTGAACCCAGGTCTTCTGACACTCTCTCTACTTCTATCACTATACTTTTACAAGAATCTCAAAACTGTAATTATGGTAAGTCAACATTTTACTTGCAGTGTATAGATAAGAGTTTATATTTGCCAGGTGCCTTAGGGTTTCAAAGCACACTTTAAATCATCTCATTGAGCTTCACCACCATCCTATAACGAAAGTTATTGTCAGAATTAAATTGATTTGCTCAAGCTGCCCAGTTGGGAAATGGGATATTCATGCTCAGATTTTTTTTTTTCATTCCCAATACAGTACAGTGATCTCAGCACACCATCCTGGATGGTAGATTTTGAAAATTGTTGAAGGGTTAGCATGATAAATGTCAGGTGGAAAGAATACTGGATTTGCAATCAGAAAATTTAGGTTTGAATATTCTGTTTATGAATTGGGTGCATTTGAATATTCTATTCATGAATTGGGTTCATTTTGGCTAAATCACTTTAGCATATGTAAAATTTGGTGGAAATAATTACCTTTTGATTTTCTTTTCCATTTATTCCAATTATGAATAATTGTTTCATCAATTCATAAATTTAGAGCTAGCAGGGACCTTTGGGGTTACTGAATACATGCAACCTGCTCCCATCTTACATATAGCCAGAGTGTTTAAGTAATCTACACAAGTTCACACAATTAGTAAGTGGCAGGACTGGTATTTGAACCTGGATCATAGAATTAAAGATTTAAAACTCGAAGGGCCCATAGAAAACACCAATTCCATCTCCTTTCTTTTACAGATGAAAGTGAGACACAGGGAACCTAAGTGACCTTCCCAGAGTTGAAGAGCTGGTAAGTGTCAGAGGCAGGATCAAACTTAGGTCCTGCCACTTTCATCCTGTGCCTTTTCCATTGCCTCTTGCTGCCTCTTGGGTTTGGTATGAAGTTTGGTAGGAAGAGAAGGAAGAATTTGTAGTAGCCATTTGTTATGGTAATTAGGGTGGGACTTTTTTTTTTTTTGCTGTTCTTGTCTTTTGGAATGCTAAGGTAATCAAGAGCCTTTCATGAGTCTTTCAAATGTAATGGCAAGCAAAGTGGACTTTTTGTTGTTTTTTGTGTGAGTGCTTCTCAGCACTGTGGTAATCAAGTGCCCCAGGGCCCTGCGATGTGTATCAGAGGTTGGCATTTTGTTTTGGGGGCACACTCATTGAAAGAGTGTTGGTGAGGAGACTCTGGGTAGCCACTGAAGCAGCCCCCTAGCTTTGAAAACCCAGATGTTGGTGCTTCTCTCTGGTAACTATATATGTATATTATGATTTGGTCAGATCCCTAAAAGCCTGTCTGTTGATATTTGTAATTTCTGTTGGTATTTGCGCTGAAGTTCAAGGTGCTGACTTTTCCCCCTGAGCTAAGTGAATGGTATATGTATGTTTAATTAAACTAAGAATGTTAACCCCTTAAACTTGCTTTCCTTAGAAAAACAGATCTTAGAAAAACTGTGCTAGCAGCCCTCCTGTGTGCTCCTATTGTTGGTCTTTCAACTCCACAGCAGCTGCTAGCAACATTGTTGTTACACCATTTCTGGGAGGGCAGTTTTGAGCATGAAAAGGAGAAGCAGTAGCTTGAATGGAGACCAGCCTATTAGAATGGAAAGAACAGCGGCTTGAAAGTCAGAGGACTTGGGTTCAAATTTTGCCTTTACTATATATTTCCTTTGTGACTTTAGGTAAATCTTTTCATTTGTGTGGGCCTCAGTTTTCACATGCATTATATGAAGGGGTTGGACTAGAGATGACCTCTGGGGTTCCTCCCAACTCTAGATCAATAATGCAAAATCAGTCATCAAAGATAGAAACAAAAACATTCTCTCTACTCTAGGCTAACTACATTTAACTATAGTTGATCAGTGGAAAATAATAGCCATGCACATCTTAAACCCAGGGACTGCACTGATCTGTGCCTTAGAAAAAGCAAACAGGGAAATCCGTTCATCAGGAGGAATTACATTGTATTTTGCTTACCTTTTGGAAAAACCACTCCAAATTTCACTCCCCTTTCAAAAGAGAAAGATTAAGGTTATGGTCACTTAAACAAAAACTTCTCCTGAAACTTCAAAATCCAGAGTAGTTTAAGAGGCAGGTAAATGTTTGGGGAGTGACTGTAAAACTCCAGTTTCTTATGAGAGTTCCAAAGCACCTGTCAGCGGACACTCTTTCCCAAAGTGGTTAAAAGGTATTTCCCTGCTAGGTAAACTGGTGAGAGATTTGTTTCTATGATTTCTTAGTCTAGTTACTCAAGCTAGAAGAAACTCCTGGAATTTAAAACTCCTGTTTTCAAGTCCAAAGTAAGTGAGCCTTAACAAAGGAAATGGATGGACCTCTAACTGTTTGCATTTAAAATGATTCATTTAAATGGTTATTTTCATTGTGCACAGGTGGTAAACTTATCTCACATGTTTTTTATATAACAGCCTGGAATAGAGAGGCCTGAAAAGCAGCATCTAATGGTGTCATTAAAATGATTGTAAACATGCCTGTTGTGGCAGATGTGTGCTTTCTTTCTGTTGATATACATTCGAATTGTTGGATAAGATCAAACAAATGCAGACTTTTAATATGTCAAAAAATGTCTGCATTCTAACAGGTTCTGTTTTTAAGGAGATCTGTTTCCTGAGGAGCCAGGACAGCTATAAAAGAGCCAGACTGCAAGATCAGATTCAATGTCAGCCCCCATTCTCTTTGATTAGACCAGAACTCTCTGTATCTGTCTCTCTCTAGTCTGTACTTTCAAATGAAAAGAAACCGTATGTTGAATTATAAGAATTTGGTGAAAAGTTACCACAGGCCAAAGCAGTCATCGATATAAGAAACTGAATCGGGCATGAGAGCACATGGGTGTGTATGCATGTGTGGGTGTGAAATATCATATATATTTGTACGTTATTTCTTATTGCCAGAGTTCTGACTTGTGCATCACCAAAAAGGAAAAAAAAGAGGGTTTCTTTTTAGTTATTATATATCAAGTTTGTCCTACCTGTTGGACAATTTTAGAGATTTCTTGATTGAGGTTTTATTATATACCATAAAGAGGCAGCCAGGTAGCACAGTGCATAGAACGCTAAACCTGGTGTCAGGAACATGAGAGGTCAAATCCACTTAGATACTTAGTAGCTCTATAACGCTGGGGTTATCACTTAACCGCTGTCTGCCTCAGTTTACTCATCTGCAAAATAGGGATAATAATAGCACCTATCTCTTTGAGTTTTTATGAGGATAAAATGAAATATATAGAGAGCACTTTGCAAATCCCCGAAAGCCATATAAATGCTATTATTATTGAGTTGCTGCTGTTGGTTTGTTTTTGTTTTTTGGGTAGTAATGCTCAGCTTACTGATGATTTCTTGGAAAGGGTGAGGTAGCTATTTGTTTAAAGATTAATTTGGTGGAGCAAATAGTGTATGTTTTTAGTTTTTCTTTCTAGCAGAGCAATTCAGAAAGGGTCATTAATTTGGTAATTACAAAATAAAATGAGCTTGCTCAGGAGCTGCTTGGGTGGTAATTAACAAAAACAATTGGGCTCAAAACCTCTTGCATATGAATTCTATTTCCTGAATGACATTTTAGTTGAGAGAACAATAATTATAGAGATTTATATTTTTTTTCAAATCATCACTTTTGTATCTGTGCACATTTGCTGTTGAATTGAATATAAGAATTCCAGAAAAATAGGGTTTTTTCCTGCTTTTCTCATATTTGATCAAAGTTGTGGATACATAGTCTTTCCTTTAGTTTTAAGATTCAAAGAGCTACACCTAATCCTTTTGCAAAGGCATATAGATGCTTTCTGCAATTGGTACTTTGCTCAAATCTCACTTGTGTGTATGTAGGTACATATACATATATAAGTAAGCAAAAGAATTGTGATTTTATTATCATGGTCAGCCTCTGTTGTGGGAATTGTTTCCATACTAATATTCCACCAACTCAGACTGCAGCCCATCTATGACTTAGATGAAGTCCTTCCTTAGAAGTTTCCTGAGGATCACAAATATTAATTGGCTCGCCAAAGATAGTATCCAAAACTGAATTTGAAACCAGTTCTTTCTGACTCCACGCCCATGATGCCAAATGTTTGGCCATGATAGCTAGACACTCAGCTAGATATTTGTGTCTGAGAGACTTTCATTTGTTTGGAATCTCTAGATGAATCTGGGGATGCTGAGGGACTATCTTCATTTCCCCCACCCCTTGTCTTCCCAATCCCTGTCTTTCTCTGTGGTAGCTGAATCAGACCATATAAATTATCCGGTGGCTGACTTGAGAAAGCACTGGAAACTATAGGAGGGAGGAACTGAGATAGTTATTGCTACTCTAGCATTGATGGTTGTATGATATATGAGACTGGAGTGCAACCATAATAAAATGATGAAGATTTATATCCTTCCTGTCAATAAAATCAAACCAAAAAAATAATAATTTGAAACTAACTTATGGCTATCTTTCCTTCTCAGTGATGCAGAAATATTACTACTTGGGTGAAGAACCTTTCCATGCCCCTATTGAGATGGTTGTGCCCTGGAAACATCCACAAAATGATGACTAATGAGGTTCCTAAATATGGTTAATTGTTGGATGAGTGGATGAATTTAGCCAATTTAGATCCTCCTTGTAGAGCCTTAATAAAGTTATAAATTTTTTTAATTCCTGTAGTATAATGAATTCAGCGTAATAGATTTGTATAGAGGTCAGACAAATAAAGAAGTTCTGAAGCATTTTTCCTTTGACCTGACAATAATAACAGAGAGGTGTGTTGTCTTTCTGTGGTTTGTAACCAGGGTGAAACAGAGAACCTCCCAAGACTTGTCAAACCAGATGATTAACACCCACTTTCAGTGATTCACCTGGACACAAATGATGTTGCCAGAGGGAATCTAGAAAGCATTGCTAAAGATTGTAAAGTCTTAGTAAGAAACTGAAGGGAAATGAGTAGTGTTTTTCGTTAGTGCTCTTCATAAAAAGCAAAGGTTTCAGAAAAGAAGGTCACAGTTGGAATTGAGCAGCTAGTAAAGAAGATGGTATCCGAAAATGGGGTTTAGATTTCTGCATGATAATTTAAAATTTATAAATACTGGGCCAATGATAGAATAGACCTAACAACGGCTGGTAGTAATATATTTGCGAATCTAGTCAAAAGGGTTTTTTAAATGAAAAGCAAGGGAAAGGGAGTAAATTTCATATATGCATACAAAGTCTGTAAATATATATATGTTTATATTTGCATATGACTGTGGGTCTCTTGAACCATGTCATCAGATCAAGGCTTCTTAATGCTTTTTAAATCATGTATCCCTTCTTTAGAATAATTTTTTGAAAAGCATAAACTAAAATACATATAATTACAATGGAAACCAATTATATTGAAATAAAGATATAATTTTGCTCTCTTATCCAAGTTTCTGGAGCCACTGATATCTATTCATGGATACACTAGAAGCTCCATGAACCCTAAGTTAAGATCTCCTGGCACATGGGAAATAGCTAGTCTGTGTGAGGGAAAATAGAGATGTCCCAAAATTCCTATGAATGTCACCAGTAATAAAACCCATGTCCTCTGATATCTATAAATATCTGCAGATGTAAATAATAAGGTGAATTAGAGATCATGCCACAGACAGGAAAATGTGACCTTATAGGTATCACTTGATTAGATGAGATGATAAACATACCTAGAATGTGGAATGGAATATTTTATTCATAAGGACAAGATAGGTAATGAGGGAGAAAAGAGTAGGAGCACTTATTGAAATATATTTACGAAAGAAATCCAGGAGTGAGAGTGAGGAACCATAGTGTCGGGTATTTGGCTGATACCCAGTGCAGCCAGAAACAGAAGTGGTCATGTTTTTGGAGGATACTATAAAATGCACTGAGAGAGGAGGAAAAAGATGAGGTGTTCAAGGAATACCTACCATGGAGGCATGATGAAATAGTTATAGTAGTCTTCATTTATCAGGACCTGTGCTAGAGCTCTTTTCCTACCAAGATTATGACAATAATTTCTAGCATTAATGATCATGCCACTGTTCTCAAGGTAGACAAATCAACATGGGGCACTGCTATTCTATATTTGATTTCAGGTAACAAGAAAGGACTGGTTACCAGTATAACTGATGGGAATCTTGAGAGAAAGGAACTACTTACTCCATCTTAGAATTTGTGACAAAACAGAAGAGATTGCCAGTAATAGATGTAGCTAGATATTTTTAGAACACAGATTTCACAGAATCCATACAAAAAATAGATAGGGTTTCATACCCTAAAGTTCTATAAGAAGGGTCAGCCCAGGAGGAACAGGGATGCTTTCCAGAATGAATTCTAAAGTAATAAAGAGTACTAATTCCACTGAAGTGAAAAATAGTCAGTGGTCTGTGGAGACTATTGGGAATACAAAGAGAAATTATTGACCAACTTAGACTGGTACAGAAACAAGGATGAATACAGATGGATGGCATGATTTCATAAGGCAAGTGAAAAACGCTATAGATTAGAAGGAAGTCATACTGGATGAAAAGGTAAGACCTATAGAAAGAGGTCTCTTTTTAAACGTGTATTAAGAACTAGAAGAGGATCAAAAAAGAGAGGATAAAAGATGACAGAGAGAAGGAACTGTTCAACTCTCTTTTTTTACAGCTGTTATATTGAGGAGGAAAATTATCTCTGGATTGGGAACAACAAGATAAAAATGACAGAGAATTATAATCAAAAATAGTTAAGGAAATAGAGAGTCCCTAGATGCCTTTGGTAATATCATATCAATAGACCCACAACAGTTTGATCCAGGGGGATTAAAAAAAATAATATATTTGCCAGGCCACAATTAGTGATCTCAGAATGATCAGAACAGAAAAGAGGAAAAAACTGCATTTCTGTCAAAAGACAAATGGTTTATTTTTTTATTGACTAATTTTTGGAAAGATTCTAGACCATAATATTAAAAAGATGATTAGAAAACATTTAGAAATGGAAGTGATGATTATAAAGAGGTAATTTAGCCTCCATGGTATACTGGAAAAATGCTAGATATTACATTAAGAAGATTTTGCATCATATCCTTATTCTGATGCTTAAGAGTTATATGACCTTGATGTGGTTACTTAACCTTCTGAAACCTCAGTTTCCTCATCTCTAAAATGGTGATAATCATACCTCCAGTACTTTCATCAATACTGGGGTTTTCGTGAGGGTTAAATGAAAAGAAAATGTATCTGAAACACTTCATAAACCTTAAAGCTAGTCTTGTAGACAATTTGGAGATGTACGGATCAGTAGATTCAGAACTGGTTCAATGGAAATAACCAAAGCATAGTAATTAATAATTTAATGTCAACACGGGAGAGAACAAGAAGGAAAGGATCTCTATTGGAAAGTACCAGCAATCTGTGCTTAGTCCTGTGCTGTTAGCCCTTCTGTCAATGACTTAGATAAAATAAAAGGTGTCAAGCTTATCAATTTTTCAGGGAGAATCTAGATAGGAAAAGAGATAGATCACATGTTGGACTGGCAGAATTAGGGTCCAAATAGATAATGACAGGATAGAACATTGAGCTAAAATCGAGTAAAATTAATTTAATTGGGATAAATGTGAAGTCTAACATTTGGGTTCAGAAAATGATCTTCACTGGTTCAAGAAGAGGGAGTTATCACTAGGGAGTTATTTACTTGGAAAAGTTCCAAAAGCTCTAGTAGACTGCAAATTCAGCTGTGATGCAAGATTGTGGTACAGCTGCCAGCAAGTCCAATGCAGTCCTGGATGGCAATATCGAAAGTGTTTTCTAGAACTAGTGAGACGATAGCACTATGTACTTGGCTTTGGGTTGACCACCTCAGCAGTAATTTGTATAGTCTTGGGCACTATGCTTTGGGAAAGATATTAATAATCTGGACAGCATGCAAAGGATGACAAGTAAGATGATAAAAAGCTTGAAGTTCATGCCATATAAGGATCAGTTGAAGGAATTGGAGAGGAGACTTTAAGGAGACATAATATTTGTCATTAATTATTTGATGGACTGTCTTGTTTAAGAATAAACTTGTTCTGTTTGCCTCAGAAGGCAAAACTAGGAATAACGTTTGGATGTTGTAAAAAGGCCAAATGTAGCCTTGAAGAAAAGAGAAAATTCCTAACAATTTGGAGGGTTTGAAAAGTGGGATGAAATGCCTTAAGTAGCAGTAGATTCTCCCTTGTTGTGTGTCTTTAAGCTCAATGACCATTTGCCTGATTTAATTAAAAAAAAAAAACCAGTTCTAATTTAGGAATGAATTGGCTTTGGTAGCCCTTGAGGTCCTTCCAATGCTGAAATTCTTTTTTAGGATGATTTAAGAAATTTGTTACAATTTATTCTTTTAATAATACTAATGAAATTAGATTCATTTTTTGAATTTTATTGCACAAGCATTATTGTTGGTCTTTGGCCTGAATTTCTGTTATATTTTCAGTGATGCTTAATGGTGTGTGTGTGTGTGTGTGTGAAGTTATATTCAGGTAAAGTAGGAAAATTAATTAACTCGAGGCCATTGCATGATTATAGTTCCCCTTCTGTTTTTTTCTTTTCTGGACTGATAATATTGCTGCATTTCCTTTGTTTGAGAAATATTGTGTTAATAGCCATTATTGGTTGAAAAACAACTGGCTGAATTATAGAACCTCCATCCCTGCCCCCCCAAAAAATCCAGTTAATGGCTTGTCATTTTGGACAGAAATCTTTACTGCCTTACCCCCCTTGGTTCAATCCTGTAAATGTTTTCACTTTTGTTCACACAAATATGTGGTTCATCTCAGATATAAAAATTGGCACTGTCTAGTTTATCCTTTACCTTGTTTTAATCTGATCATGTTATTCCTTTAGTCAATAACTAAGTTGTCCCCCTTTTGGTTTTAGGGGGAAAACATAACCTTCTCTGTTTAGCATCAAACGACCTTCATAACCTGGCCCTAACCCATCTTTTCGGCTTCATCATTACTCCAACTCTGACACTACAATCCAGCCAAACTGGCTGGATTCCTCTTAAACAACATTCCATCTAACTTCTCCATTCCTGTCTCCCACGTATGGAATGCATTCTCTCCTCACTCCTTCTTCATTAAAACAGCTCAGGCAACCCCATCTACATGAAATCTTTCCTCCTCCTGCCATCCTCTGATGCCTTCCCTTGCTATTTTGCATTTACATACTTAGTAATGATTCTCTCTTTTTATCACATATATGTTTATATATCTGTTTGTTGTCTATTCTGTTAGAACATAAAACCATTGAAAATAAGGTTTTTTCACTCTTTTATTAATATTCCTAGCACATACCATACTGCTTGGAGCAGAATAGGTGCTTAATTAGTGCTTGCTGATGGATTGATGCCGCTGCTATGTTCTGTGTGATCAATGAGGCTACCTTTATTGAAGTGACCGGTGACACATTGCTCAGAGGGAAGACTCATATATTGGGTGACAGGATAATGATTCAAAAAGATTAACAGCAGACTGCAATCATGGGCCAACAGTAGCAAAATGAAATTTAATAGGAATAAATATATATAGTCCTATAATTGGGTAAAAAGTATTAATAGTGCCTGGCAAATAGTACTCATTTAATAAATACTTATTAATCAAGTGTTGATTGAATTGACCTTATAGAGAATCAGAGGGACATAGCTTAATAACACTTTATGTAAAATATACCTGAGGGTTTTCATTGACTTCAGGCTCAATGTGAATACTCACGAAAACGTGTCTACTACATTTGTGGCCCGCATTAATAGAAATCCAGTGTCTGTAATAAGGAAAGCAATAGTCTCCATGTATCTCCCCTAATCAGACTACACTTGATGTATTTCATTGAGCTTTTGGCCCTGCAGTATTTGAGGATTGTTGATAAAGTGAGGAGCATCCAGAGGTGATGACTACATTGGTAAAAAGTATGGGAATCATATTGAGAGAAGGCTAGTTGAAGGAATTTGTTAAATAGAACATTACTTGACAGGCACTGTGCACTTCTCCACTAAACCTATTAAAGGCAAACAGTTTGAAATATTTTGGATCAGTTTTGAGAACCTGAAAGTTGTATGTTTGGAAAGCACCCTAGGGATTTTTGTGACTTAAAAAAACCTAATGGTCATGTGAGTGATGGACTCGAAGAGAAAGACAGTTGATCCATAAAATGTAGATACTATCAGCATTTACCTTACAAGGTTTTTAAGGGGATCAAATGAAGTAATGGAAATTGCTTTGCAAATCTTAAAGCCCATTATAAATGCTAGCTATATATATATATATATATACACATGTATGCACACATATGCATATATACACACGTATGTATGTACTTATGTATATATATATACATGCACATATATGTGTATATATGTGTATTAATTATTATGGTACATGCAAAGTGAAAAATAATTCATCACAGAAAAGTCACTTGAACATAGATTTAGAGCTAAAAGAGACCTCAGAAACCACAGAAGTAAAAGTGGAATTCAAACATTCCAGATTCTTCTATCCATTATACTACTTTCTGCTCTAATGGGCTTTCTTTTAAAAGACTCAGAGACATCAGAGAAAAGATCATTTCTAAAAATGCTGATTGTTTCAAATTCATACTTCACCTTTTTTTGCTCAGTCATGTCCACCTCTTCATGACCTTATGGACCTAGCACACCAGGCCCTTCTATCCTCCACTATTTCCTGAAATCTGTCCAAGTTCATGTTCATTGCTTCTATGACACTATCTCTCCATCTCATCATATGCTGTCTCCTTCTCTTTTTGCCTTTATTCTTTCCTATCATCAAATTCTTTCCCAACGAATCCTGTCTTCTCTCTATATGGCCAAATCATTTAAGCTTCATCTTCAGTATTTGACCTTCTAATGAATAGTCTAAATGGATTTCTTTATTTACTGTTGTTATCTCCTCACTCTCCAAGGGACTCTCAAACATCTCCAGAACTACAATTTGAAAGCATTGATTCCGTGGCATTCAGCTTTCTTTATATATTAACTCTCACGACCATTCATTGCTACTGGAAAAACTATAGTTTTGACTATATAGGCCTTTGTTGGCAATGTGATGTCTCCACTTTTTAGTCTACTGTTCAGATTTGCCAGCGCTTTCCTTCCAAGGAGCAAGTGTCTTTTAATTTCATGGCTGCAGTCACTGTCTGCAGTGATCTTTGAGCCCAAGAACATAAAATTTGAGACTGCTTCCATTTATTCTCCCTCTCTTTGCCAGGAAGTGATATGACCACAAGATGCCGTGATCTTAGTTCTGTTGCTTTAAGCTTCAAGCCATCTTTTACACTCTCTTTTTTCACCCTCAAGAGGCTTCTTAATTCTTTTTCACTTTCTCCCATCAGATTGGTGTCTTCTGCATATTTGAGATTGGTGATATTTCTCCCAGCATTATTAATTATGGCTTTTGATTTGTCCAGCCTGGCATTTCTCATGATGTGCTCTTCGTGTAAGTTAATGAGGTGACAGCATGCAGTCTTGTTGTACTCCTTTCCCAATCTTAAACCAATCCATTGTTCCATATTCATTTCTAACTGTTGCTTGTTGATCCGCATACAGGTTCCTCATGAGACAAGTAAGAAAATCTGGTACTCCTATCTCTTTGCCACATTTTAATGTGATTCACACAGTCAAAGTCTTTCATGTAGTCAGTGAAGCAGAAGTAGATCTTTTTCTGGAACTCTCTTGCTTTCTCCATAATCCAGTGAATGTTGGCATGAATGTTCACATCCGGATAGTTCCCTTGCCTTTCTGAAAATCAGCCTGTTCTTCTGGTAATTCCCTATTTACATATTGCTGAAATCTACCTTGTGGAATCTTAAGTATAACATTACTCGCATGTGAAATGAGTACAATTGTCCAGTAATACTTTACCTTACTTGTATAAATTAATTCAAGAAAGGTCCCAGGTATTTTTACGATTCTGTTCAAAATTTAAAATATCGTTGTTTGTATTTTAAAAAGGTCATGTGCTAGAACCTCACTTACACAGTAGTTATAATGATTGACTCAGGACACTCATGCTTCCTCTGAGGGCTTATAAAACAAAAGTGCCTGCAACAGACATGAGATATCTTCGATGTTTACATTTTATATGTGAAAGATACAAACAGATTTAGAACAGTTCTATGAAAGAGGAAAGACTTGAAGCAGTAAGACCACTTAGGAGTCTATTGTAGTAATCCATATGAAAGGATCTGAAGTAATGTGGTAATAGTGTGATTGTAAAAAATGGAGTGGATTCAAAAGATAAGGACGTGGAATGCATAAGATTTTGCAAGAGATTGGAGAAGGAAGGAATGAAGGATGGAAGGAAGGAGGAAAGGGATGTAGAGAGAGAGAGGGGGAAAAGAAGGAGGAAGAGATGACAATGACAGCAATGGGGAGGGAGGAGAGAAAAAGAAGGAGGGAGGGTTAGAGGGAGGGAAGGAAAAAGAGGGAGAGAGAGAAGATGAGAAAGAAAACCAGCATTTAATAAATGCTTCCTACCTACTAGGCACAGTGCTAAAGGCTATACTGGAGGGTAGGAATGCAAAACTAGGTGAGATGATAACGGTACACATAGCAGAAAAAAGGATGTTTGGAGGAAGGGTGAAGTTTGGGAAGGGAGACAGTGTATGCTGAAAAAAATGAGTTAGGTTTTACATATTTTGCATACGAAATGCCTAAGGGATGTGGGACATATAGATAGAAAATTTTAGCATGCTCTTGGGGAAATATGACTGGAGGTCAAAAGAGATACCAAATGTAGAGAGTTTAGAGTCATCAGCATAGAGATGACAATTGAACCCATAGGACCTGATTAGATTCCCATAACAATGGGATACGGAGAGATAAGAGAAGAGGTGAAGCCCGGGACAAAGTCTTGGGGTACCCATATGGTTGGAGGGTAGTACATGGGTGATAAGCTAGCAAAGAAGAATAAGAAGGAAACTATAGAGGAAAATTTGGTCATTCCAAAGGGAAATCATTAATGATGTGTCAAGAACATCTTGTTATGAGGCAGTTTCAAGTAGAAAGAAATTATTCATTTGTAGAATCTTTTAATATTGACAAAATATTTTCCTTAATTTCAAGGTAGATGATGGAAGTAATATTATGGTAATTTTATATATGAGAAACGTAGGATCACAAAAGTTTAGTTCCTTATCTTAGCTCACAAAAATAGTAAAAATTAGGTGGGACATGAACCCAGCTCTCCTAACTACAAAAATAGCATGCTTTTCAGAGTGTCATGTCCCTAAAGTCATGCCCTAATAGTTCCTTGGGGCATGTGGTTGAAGACCTTGAATGCCAGTCAACAATTTATAATTTATTTGGTAGGCAATTGAGAGCCAAAAAATCATTTTTTTGTGAATGATGTGATTGGAATAGAACATTGATAATGTTGTTGGCCTGTGATGTGAAAGCTGCTGCAGAGTAGGATATGAGTGTCAGGAAGAGAAGTTGTGAATATAGTATTCTAGAAAAAAAAAAAGAAATGAAGTTCTAAATCTTTGAGGTGATGTCGTATTGTAGGAAGGGGGATAAATTTGGAATCTAAGAAACTTAGTTTGAGTCCTGTCTTCTCCACTTACTTGGTTTATGAACTTGGACAATTGATTTAATCTCTTAGTTTCCTCATCTACAAGAGTAATAGGTTACACTCGATGATGTGAGATACTGTGGAGATGAAAAAGATAATTCTTGCAAACTTATTGAAAGACAAGGAAAAGGAAAAGATATTTCTGATGGTATTACCCTGGAAGAATAGAAGCCTTGTGGTGCTATCAACAGAAATACAGAAGATAAAACAGGATAAATGTTTTGGAAGGAAGATGGGTTCTGTTTTAGACATGTTGAATTTGTGATGTCAATGAGACATTCTGGCCCTTACAACAACTCTGCGAGGTAGGTATTAATATAACATCCATTTTACAAGTGAGCGAACTGAGGGCTCTGGCACAAAATGGTTAAAAATAACTGGAACTCTGGGGGAGAATTGGGGAATAGATATATTTATATCAATTGACTCCACAAATAGAAAGAACAGTCACCATAAAACTGTCCAAAGTGAATGTAGCAAAATTACAAAGATTAAACTTTGATCCAAAGAAGAGATCTGAGAAGATGCCGCCCTTCTTTGGTTTATTTTTATTATAAAATTTATTTGTTGGTAACATTTTTTTAAAATAATTTTGAATTACAAATTCTTTCCCTCCCTTGTACCCCTCTCTCATCCATTGAGAAGGCAAACAATATAATATCAATTATACATATGAAGTCATGCAAAACATATTTCCATGTTAGTCATGTTGCAAAAAAACCCTAGAAAAATAAAGTGAAGAAAAGTAAACTTTAATCTGCCCTCAGAGTTCATCAGTTCTCTCTCTGGAAGCAGATAGCATTTTTTCATTATGAGTCCTTTGGAATTATCTTGGATCATTCTCATGTAATCAAAATTATGTGGATTTTGTCCTGTGATTCTCCCTTTTATTTGGTCATAAAGTCTTCCCTTATTCATATGTCTGTCAAGTATATTTTTCCCTACTCCCCTAATTTACTAATGATATCTTATGTATAAATAATTTGTCCATTTTGACCTTATCTAGGTATACAGTGTGAAATGTTGGTCTCTACCTACTGTCTACCAGACTGCTTTCCAGTTTTCCCAATAATTGTTGTCAAATGGCAAGTTCTTGTTCTTGCCCCAAAATTTCGATCTTGCCCCAAAATTGGATGAAATACTGGATTACTACTGTAGTCACTTACTATTGTGTATTGTGTACCTAATCTATTTCACTGATCCAGCACTCTATTTCTTAGCCAGTACCAGATTGTTTTGATGATTACTTCCTTGTAATATAGTTTGAAATCTGATATTTTTGGCAGGCTTCCTTAGCATTTATTTTCACTGATTTCCTTGATATTCTTGACTTGGTTTCTTCCAGATGACCTTCATTATTATTTTTTTCTAACTCTATAAAATATTTCCTTGTTAGTTTGATTGGAATTATAATCCAAAATGGGCATGGACAATGGAGTTGCCAAACAGCGCTCTCTCCTGTACCCAGTGCACGCGAAGAGGTCCCCTGTAATCTTTCTGATCAGTTAACTGCCTGACCCCTTTACCAAATCTGGCTCCAGAGCTCCCAAAAGTAGTGCTGCTACTTTTGCTGCTGTCAAGTGCTGCAACTGGTTTTACCACCACATGAATTTGAGGCATCCCCCACCCCAGTGCTACAGACCTCTCTTTCTTCCCTCCTAATGTCTTGGGCTGGAAAAATGACTCACCTTGACATTTTGTTGGCTCTGCTGCTCCAGAATTTGATTTAAGATGTTATTTTAAAATTGTTAGGAGGAGAATGTTGTGAGAGCTCAGCTGAAGTTCTTCCTCTAGTCTAACGTCTTGGCTTTGCCCACCTGCACCCTCTGCCATCAGAGTGTTATAGTACTTGATAGCTGTTATGTTGTGGCATTTTCTTAGCCCAATAAGTAATGATGAACCTTATTTTTACAATGACAAAATAAAATTACTCTGTTTTCAGTATTTTCTATACAAGAATAATAATACTGTAAACAATAGCACTCTGAAATTTGTATGTCTTTATAACAACTCTGTGAGATATAGGTATGATTTATTATTATACCCATTTTACAGATGAGAGAACAGCACAGGAAAGGGATTTGCTCAGGGTCACAGAGATAGTAAACAGGTCTTTCTAAGTCTAATTCCCATACTCTACCAACAATACCCAGATTCCCAAATACATTGATGTATAGCAAAGAAAGCCCTGAACTCTATTCTATTCCCAGCTCACCAAACTCTGGTTTTGTGTCCTTAATCAAATTACTTCACTTTTCTGAAACTCAGTTTGCTCCTCTGTAAAGTTAACAAATTTACCTACATAATCACTAAGGCCCTTTCCATGTCTAAAACACCATGATAAATGCTATTAGTTTGAAGAAGAAGAGAAAGCAAAGCAAACTTTACCAAATCCAAATCATAGAGATAAATACCAAAAAGGCAGCTAAGTGGCCCAATAGGAAGAGTATTTATTGGCCACCGAGACAGAAAACTTAAGGTTGAATTTTGCCTCCAGGTCTTTGACCTTGGGCCTTAATATATCTATGCCTTTGACCTTGGAACTTAACTTATCTGTGCCTTGATTTCCTCATCTGTAAAATGGGGATAATAATGGCACTGGATCAAATGAGTTAACATATGAGTAAACATGTTAGCAACTAAATGCTTTGCTAACGTTAAAGTGCTATGTAAATGCTAGCTATTATTATTAAAGCAAAATAAAAAGCAAACGGAGTCAAGTAGATATGTAAACTAAGTCAGAGTTGGATTAGCTGTCCACCTTGGTGCAGTAACTTCACAGACAGAGTGAAGACTTGCTGTCCTTCCATTATCTTCCATGTTAGTCTTCCTGTGTGGGTACCTTTGTTCTATGGAGCACCTAGGTGTTTGAGTGGATAGAGAGCAGAATCTAAAATCAGGAAGACCAGTCTTCCTTAGTACAGATCTGACCTCAGACATTTTCTAGCTGCATTACCCTGGACAAGTCACGTAACCCTATTGGTCTCAATTCCTTATTTGCAAAATGAGGTGGAGGAGGAAATGGCAAACCATTATAGCATCTTTGCAAAGAAAATCCCAAAGCGGGTCACAGAGTCAGACACAACTAAAACAGCTGAATAACAAACTTCAGTTCTCTCTAACCTTGAATTCAGTCACTTAAAGACCTAAGGATTCAGTTAATAAGGTGGGTAGATTTAAGACTGAAGTGTACCTGTTTTACTTGAGAACAGTAAAAGCCACTTACTATTTGACCTGAGGAGATCTTTCTCTTAGCCCTCTCTGATCAGTACATTTGAAAAGATATATAAACAAGTGGTTCATTTTTGGAGGAAAGAGGCAAGTGAGCCCAAGGGGATAAAATTATAGTCCAGGTAAAATTTAGTGGATACTACCAAGGAGGAGCCATAACAATGGTCAGTCTTTTGTGACAGAGATAACTGATGCCTATGAAGTAGGTACTTTGGATGAATAGACTGTCCAGGGAATAGGTTAGAAAAAGAAAGGGTTCAATCTAAGTCCAGAGGATTGTGGATGGGAAGAAGAAGAGAGACTCAAAAAGGAAAGAAAGCTTTAGACAGTCTTAAATAATCCTCAGGGATTGGAAATGAAGTAGAATTGTGATTACTTCTGTTTATCCAGAGAAACCAGAAAATTAAGTGATAATCTAATCAATAAGCATATAAAGATCTCCAGTTTATTTTTGTTATGTCCTACCATTATAATCCAGAAGATAATTGCTAAATTTCCAGTTTCTTTTGGACTCTATAAACCTGAACTACAGCATAGGTGTATTTGAACTTACTAAGATATGAGTCAAGAACTATTCAAATGAATCTAGGCTTGAAAATTTTTAATATTAAATTGCTCTTCTTTGACTCAAAAACCAGCAATAACAACAAAAGTTTCAGATTTTTGGTGGTGCTGATCTATTAAGTATTTTCTCCAAGAAAATAAAATTCAAATAAGTTGCTTGACAAGAGAACAAAACCCTGGAACTTCACTTTTTGTCATTACTTCATTGGCACCACAGCATTACAGAAAAAAAGAGCTCCAGAGGAGACATGTTACAGCAAAAAAAAAAAATCTGCTCCAGTGGTGTAAACAGTATTTAGGCAGCCAGAGTTTGGCATTTTACAGATGAAAAAAAATAGTCTACAGCCTGAAAATGCAACACTTTTGAAAGCAGACACCTTTATTCTAGTAAAATGTGAGTGTCTAAAATACTATGCTAAGAAAATAAATGACTCCTATTGAGAAATCATAAGACTTTTAAATGTGAATTATAATTTCATCCTTATACCTACTAACAGCTTACATTTTATATATTTATGTAATGAAACAAATCTGTCTAGCTTCCTTATTTCTTTCTTCTGGCTTATTCTCCTTCTTCCTTCACTCTATCTACTTCTTTCTCAATGAAAGAAGTTGAGAAATTTTAATTGATAATACTTTGCCAAAGCAGAAATGTTTTTGAGTCATACTTATATTCTACCTTTTAACATGATAGAGGAGAGAATAGAATTCATCTCATGATACATTTCATGTTTCAAACACAAATCTTAAATACACCTGGGCTAACATACCTACTATTGTCCATAATTTACCAGATGTTTGAGCATTTGTTAGAACAACCCCTCTGATATTTCAGTATTCATTAAAAAAAAAGAAATGCCCAATCTATTTCCTCATGAATTAATTTTCTGCATAAGATAAGCTATTTGAGCTACCTCTGTTGGATTTTGAAATTCTTGAGTCTGCCAATGCAAGATCTCTATAGATAACATTTCATTTTTTGAAACCACATAATGATACCAATATTGGTAAATGGAGGACAGATGTATTTGAAAGAATAATTTCACTCTATAATTTAAATGATCTCTGATGGTAAAAAAGAAAGTTCAAGGTTTTTCCCTCCACTTATTCTCAACAAGCGTATTTTCTAAATTCAAGTTTTGTCTACATGACATGACTGAACCAGGAGATTTCTGAATAATTGAATGGACTAACTTTGACCGCAATGCCAATCAGTATTTAATGTGGCCTAAATCACTGAATCACCCATGCCTCTGCCTGATTCTTTCTAGATACACTTGTATGAACACTTTTCTTTCCCTACATCTCAACAAAGCAGAATCTGAGAACTAGTAAAATGACACTCAGGTAACAAAGAAACAAAAATATAAAGAAAAATGCCTCACACTGAATAAACCTCTCATTTAAGCCAAGTTACCTGTATTTCATTTGTTTCCTATTTGACCATACTGACTCACATATCTATAGGCACCTTATATTACTACAATGCATCCTGATTGGTATCCCTGCCTCTAGTCTTTGCTCTCTTCCTTTTATCCAGTCTACTCATACCAGAATAATCATCTTAAAATACTACTTAAATTGTGTCACCACTTCTTTGCCTAAGATCCCTCCTACTTAATTTATCAAGTCTGAACGCCTCCATTTGTCTTTCAAGCCTTTTCGCAATCCACCATTGCTATGCTTAGCCAACATGCCTTATTTCCTACTACTCTTCAATAGGCAATCTCTCCCACAGTTTGGCAAATCTCCTTGCTCTCCTATTTCAAAACTAAGGCTTGGATTTTGGTTGGGTAGATAAGACTAGAGAAGCATGGGACTAGGAGTGCAGACAGAACCACAGCATTGGGTTAAGACCAAAGCTTACTTATGCTATTAAGACAGCCAGGAATCCTGAATCCAAGGGTTTGGGGAACAGCAAAACTCCCAGTTCTGTTATCTGTAGCCATCATTCTGGGAAGTAAATCCTGGGGAAGATGTGGCCTGGCAACTGTTCCTGCAGATGCTATAGCCATATCTATTGAAGACCCAGACAAAAAGGTTCTTGTCACCAAAGTCTTTGGCACTGTCATATGCTTCAAAATCTGAAACTTTTGATTTTATCAGTGGAAATGACATTAAAGCAGATTCATTACCATCAGTTTTGCCAATGCACCCTAGGAGCCATGGGACCTTTCCATTGGCATGCAACCGAAACTTTCCATGTATGTTGTCTTTTCCCATTAGAATATGAACTTTCGAAACGCAAGGACTATCAGACTTTTCTTTTGCATCCCCTGTGCTTAACATGGTTCTTTGCATATAGTAATCAATTAACAAATGTCCCATTCATTCACATGATGGAAATGTAGATATGAGTCCAAAGTCATTTCTAACATTGAGAGTTTAGGACAAAGGAGAATGAACTTATTTGTTAATATAAAGCTAGGCATAGCTTGGTGGTATAGTGGATAGAGCACTGGGCTTGGAATCAGGAAAACTAATCCTCATGAGTTCAAATCCAGCTTCAGACTCTTACTAGTTATGTGACTGTGGCAAGTCACTTAACACTATTTGCTCCAGTTCTTCATCATAAAATAAGTGGAGAAGCAAATGGCAAAGCACTTTAGTATTTTTGCAAAATTCATCCCAAAATGGGGTCATGAAGAGTTGAACAGGACTGACATGACTGAATTACAACAACCAAACCTGAGCTATTACTATTGCAGCATGGCAGTAACCTCATTGTTTTTATTGTTTATTTGTTCGAGGCAGCAGGACCCAGTGGAAGAAGCAGTGGACTTGCAGTCAGAAAGCCCTGATTTAAAAACTTACCTTTGCTACTTATTATTTGACGTTGACCAAATCACTTAGATTTCAGTTTCAGTTCCTTCTTTCTCGTCAAAAGTGAGGAAGGTTTTATTAGATGACCTCCCTGGTATCTTCCAGCCACAAATCTATGATCCTCAGGCAGGAGTCAACAAAATGTGCAAATCACAGTTCTGTCCCAAGCAAGGGTAGAGTACATAATTTTCAGAAATTAAAGTAACAGGAAAATAGTAAAAGTCTCAGTTGTTATCAGAGTAGTGTAGGAAAAATATTTGCTTGGAGGCAGAATATCTAACTATTGGAGGAAATGGAATAACAGGAAATTGAGAGAAGCCCAGATACCCTGGAATGATAGAACAAGCAGAATTACTGGAATTCAAGAATGCAGTTGTTAGAGAAATGGGGAAACAAAGATCAGTGAGACAAGTCATAAGAACATAGAGTGGTTTAATGCTATTCAGAGAGCAATTGGAGTGGGATTACATCCATTTCTCTAGGCCTGTGACTAGGCTTTGTGGCAAAATAAAGGTTATAGTTTTACATTCAGATGAGAATTAAGTGGTCATATTTGCCAAGTTTAAACATGTAGCAGGTGTGGTTACTGTGCGGAACTGTTGAATAGGCGAACAGAGCTTTTAGTCACTATTACTTTTCCCCACCTTTTTGTGGACAGGCTTCTCCTCTTGATTCTTTCTGCCCTAGGAAACTGTAAAAACGAAGCAATAACTGTCTTTCCTAGCACCGAGCCCCCACCCAGAAACTGCGCTCTGGCAAATAATACCTCAGTTTTACATCTCTTTTCCTTCCCAGGAGATCTCTTCCGTCTCTCTCCATTCTGTATTTAAATCAAAGCACTCATATTTTATTGATGCAAGTGGTTAATAGTTGTTTCACAATCCCTGCCATAAGAGACAAAGAAAACATTTAGATGCAAAATGTGGAAACAAACTTTTAAGAAAATAGTATAAGCCTTTTTCATTCTCCCAGGAAGCATATCAGGCTTAAGTACTTTTAGGGAGAGAGGGAAGGATAGGGGAAAGGGAAAGAAAGAAAGTCTTCATTTATAGCCTTATTGGAGTTTAGTAGCACCAAATCTATTCCAACATGCTTTGTAGTCTTCCTCTCTAGTGACAATACCTTTTGGTTTTCTGCTGCTTTTGACTTCCATGGCTCTATTTCCCTTCCCACAAGTCCGAATGTATGAAAAGCCTGGCTGATAACTCAAAGACAGGTGTCCTGCTACTCCCAAAGTTAGGACAAAGCATATATATGTTTAACTTTAATGACAAGGAAAATTCTTCCATTTCCATTGGCCATTCGATCAGCATAGCCTTTTCTACAACAATAAGCATTTTTAAAATGCCTTTTCTGTATAAGGTACTGTGCTAGAGGTGGAAAGATCCGTCTGTTGTCTTAGAATCCGATGAGCATTAGGGATTATGATTGAGGATGCTTCTCATAGAGGTGACAGTTGAAAATTTGGAAGGATGATGACATTATTTGTAGCAGCAGCTTTTTGTTTGTTTTTCATTTTCTTTTTTTAGTTTTCTTCATTTTTAGTTTTCAACATTTGCTTTTAAAATATTTTGAGTTCCAAATTTTCCCTCCCTCCCTTCACTCCACACTCCCTAAGATGGTATGCAATCTGATATAGGCTATACACGTATGATCACATTAAACATATTTCCACATTATTAATATTGTGAAGGAAGAATCATAACAAAAGAGAAAAACCATGAGAAAGAAAAAGAAACAGAAAAGACAGCAAAAGAAAGAGAAAATGGTATGCTTTGATCTAGTGGTGACTTTTTACCTTTTTGCTGTGTCATAGAACCCTTTGACAATCTGGTAAAACCTCTGTATCCCTTTTAAGAATATTGTTTTTGAAGTCATAAAAAATTCATGAGATTACAAAAAAAAACAGAAGTTAGTGTAAATAAAGCCACATTTCTCCCTACAAGTTCATGATCTCCCTAAAAATCTATCCATGGACCCCTTGGGGTTCCGTAGACTCCAGCTTAAGACCTGGTCAAAGGAAAATACAAAAATGTCAAGGGCATAAGAAAAGGTACTGGATAAGCCAAAATATTCAGTGCAACATTTTTTTGCGCCAACAAAAAGAGGGTGCCCATCAATTAGGAAGTGTTACACGAAAATGGGAGGAATTTTATGAACTCAAGCAAGATGAAGTAGATGCAACCAAGGGAACAATATGCACATTTAGAATTATATAGAAACAAATAAGAACTAAATCAAAGCTTAAATCCTGAGTAATCATAATGACCAACCTTGTTCTTTTAGGAAAAAAAATGAAAAGAACTTTTCTTAGAAAGGGGTAGGAGTATAGACATAGGTGCTGAATATTTTATAGCAAGTAAGATGTTATCATTGTGGTTGTTTCTACTAAACTAGGTTTTTTTTGTAAAAGGAGTACTCAGGGGGAATAATGATGAGTGATTATATTTGGAAATTACTTCAATGTAAAAAAGAATCAGAAAAGCATACTTTGAAACACAAACCAAAGGAATGGGTCAAGAAAAGACCTTTAAAAATAAATAAGTCCACAATTTTATATGGTTTTGTACTAGGAGTTACTTTAAAGGTCAGTAAACTCATTTTATGGATGAGGAAACAATCAGAAGGTCTATATGACCTTGTTTAAAGTCAGTAGTAAATAGAATTCAAATGATTGTCCTTAGACTCTGTATCTTTTGTTCATTTTACTACATCATGCTCCAGTGGAAGAAGAGAAATCCTCAAAGGAGATCCTCAGTGGAGTAGAAAGAGAAATGTTAAAATAAAATTTGACAGAAACCAAGGGAGAAGAGAAAATCAGGAAGAATATAGTCACTAATAGAAAATGATACAGAATTTTAGGATGAGAACTAGGGTAGATTATATTGATTTAGTAATTGGGTCATTGTTTATATTGGACAGAACAGTTTCAGTAGGCATTAAGAAACATAAGTCCAGAGTGAAATGGGTTGTAGTGGTGCTGAGACTGTGGAGACGAGCAATGTAGCATCCTTTCAAGAGCTGTTGGCATTGAAGGGTAGGAAACATGGGATAGTAGTTCAAGATGGGAGTAGGAAAGATTTATTTATAATAAAGGAGACAATTTCAAGATTAACATAATAAAGAAAAGACACAACAGAACAAGGATGCCAGAATAGAGGAGAGGAGAGAGAAGTTCAAAAGTCTTGGCTAGAAGCAACACAAGAAAAGCCCAGGATAAGTGAAGATACAGAATTTGTGATGTAGAAAGAAGAGATTTTGCAGAATCACAGAATTATAGTCAGAATGGGCCTCGATAGCTATCTAGTACAAATCGTATATGAAGATCCCTATGATAAAATACCCAACAAATGATCACTTAGCATCTTCTCAAAATCCAACAGTGAATAAGAGTCCATGACTCCTTAGGCAGCCTTTTTTGGGGGATAGATCTAATTGTTAAGCAGTTTTTCCTGACATCAAGTCTAAATCTGCTGACTTTCAATTTCTATATGTTGTTCCTTGTTCTGTTTTCTGGGAAAAAACAGAAGACTAATGCTTTATTTTTCTACATGACAGCCCTTGAAATAATTAAAATGAGCTCACATATCCTCCACGAGTCTTCTGCAGGACAGCCATCTCCAAGGTACATTGACTGGTTTTCATGACATGAAATCAAGACTTTTCAACAACCTCTTGGACTTCTTATAGTCACTTGAGCTTGTCAATATCCTTCTTAAATTGTGGTAACTAGAATAAAGCATACA
Organism: Phalanger gymnotis; assembly: GCA_028646595.1. Lineage (NCBI taxonomy): Eukaryota > Metazoa > Chordata > Mammalia > Diprotodontia > Phalangeridae > Phalanger > Phalanger gymnotis. The sequence goes on along the minus strand of CM053623.1, from coordinate 132,247,878 downwards.
GTGTTTCCAGATGTGGTCTAATTAGGGCAGAGGACAGATTATCACATCTTTATTCCTGTAAGCTATGTCAACCTTTAGGGAAAAAAAAGGTTTTATTGAGGCCTTGTTTTTTACATCATCATAGTTTCCCCTAGTATTTTTCCCCTTCCCTCGAAGAGAGTTATCTAATAAAACTAAAAAGTATTTCTAGAGACAAAAAGAAAAAGAACAGGGAAAAATCAGTGAGACTGATTCGTATATTGAGAAAGTTAAAAAAGATGTGCAATGTGTAACACCTCGGAACCTCCCAATTCTGGGAAGGGGTGAGTTGGAAGTGTTTTCCCATATCGCTTCTTTTGATCCATGCTTGTTCTTTACAATTTTGCCACATTCGCTTTTAATTGTATGTATATGTTCTTTCCATTATGTTGTAATCTTCATCTATGTTATTTTGTTGACTGTGCTCTACTGACTGCTCCTTCTCAGTTTCCTTTGCTGAAATTTCATCCAGGTCATACCCATTAAACATGGCTGTCCCATAGGGATCTGTTCTTTTTCCCCTCTGTATTACTTCACTTGCCGAACTCATAAGCTCCCACAGATTTAATTATCATCTCTATACTGCTGATCCTCAAATCCCCTTATATAGTCCAAATATCTCATCTGACCTTTGCATCTTCAACTGCCTCTCAGTCATCTCTAATGGGGTGTTTAGCAGACAGCTTAAACTCAACATGTCCAATCCTGAACTTACTATCTCTTCCCCTGAACTCCTCCCCACCACACCCATTTCAAATTTCTTTATTATTGTTGAGGCCACCATTAGCCTCCCAGTCACCCAGGCTTGCAAGCTAGGTGTCATCCTCAGCTTCATACATTCTTACCCACCTATACCCAATCTATTTTCAAGTCATGTCAATTTTACCTTCACAGCATGTCTCAAATACAACCCCTTCTCTCCTCTAATACTACTACTACCACATTTGTGCAAAGGCCTCATGTCCTCACACTTGGAGTATTGCAATAGCCTATTGGTTAGTCTGCCTGCCACAAGTCCTTCACCACTCCAGTTCATCCCCCATTCAGCCACCATAGTGATTTTTCTGACATACAGGTCCAATCATGTCACCTTCTCCTCCTACTCCAGTGGCTCCCTATCAACTCCAGGATTAAATAAAAAAAAATCTGTTTAGTATCCAAGACCCTTAATAACTAGTTGCAACTAAATTAATATCCTTGGGAAATTCCTTTTCCTTTTCACAAAAATTGTTCTTTTGTTCACAGGACTTCTTTCTTGAAAGTTCCCCATCCTTTCTATGCTCAGTTCCTCTATGGAGTGTTGGTCATTGGGTTCTCCTTCTTCCCCAGAATTCTTTGAAATCTACTCTCTCAAACTTAGGGTATATGTTAGTCTAGTCCAGGATTTCCTCTCCACTCATTTCGCAAACAATAAGAAGTAATAGTACTTCTGACCATGGTTCACATCTTTCTCATCCAAACAACGACCTTCTCACTTTTATGGAGCATTAGTTACAGATTAGAATTGTGTCTTGGTGGTGCCTCCATCTTTTGAATGGAGAAATACTCATTAAGACAAGTTTAAAACATTATTGACTCTCTTACTTTGATAGAAAGGCATCTCCTTCAGATGTCTGGATAACTGAAATCCTCTGTACTATATTATGCCCTAGGCTAAGCTTATAATCTGTTTTCTAAAGCCCTCTAAATCTTTCAGTTTAAGTGGTCTGTAGCATACCTCTGTGACAAAATATTTTTTTCCTTTCTCCTGTTAATCACACATGTGTTTCCTACCATGGCTCCCTCCTCTGATTCCTATATATCTTTTATATTTGAAGAATCTTATTTTGGATGACTCCAATCTTATTAAAGCAGGAGGCAAAAACATTTCTTCACAGTATTAAAAGACAAAGGTAGGCTCTGATTTCTTGGCTGACATACATTAGGCATGATAAAATATTCTAAATACACAAAAACCATGAAGTGGGTCATATTCATGGTACTGTGTAGTTGAAAAATTGAAGGTTTCCAAAGTAAAATGTCTTACATTCATTCTCATTCTGAAACCATTGCTTTGATTTACATTTGTAGCATATGAATCAAAAGAACCCAGGATTAGTTGCCAAACAAATCTAATTTATGTTTTTAGCAATTTGCATGTGAGTCATGCTGACAGTGTTTTTGCCTTACTTATTACAAATTGTCCCTAATTGGGAAATACAGCAAGCAGTAAAAAATGAAGAGAAAAACCACAACTTCTTTGAAGTTTTTTGTTACAAAGATTGGATAGGTTTTCCCATTTTAATTTTGATGAGGTTTTTTTGTCTTGTAGCAGAATTGTCACCTCATTCCAATTATGACATTACCTATGATTTTCTTTCCACCCAAAGAACAAATGATATTTTTTTTACATATTTTAGAACAGCCTACTTCTGCAAATAGAAGCTTTGTTCTTATAAATAGACACAATTGTGATCATATGCTGAGTACATGAATTCAGTGATGTGCATGTTGAGTAAAAGCTTTTTTATATGAGCCTGTTAGTCAATGCTTTGCAATGATATCCTTAGATTTAATAAATAGAAGCAAAAGACAATTTGGTTCAAAGATTGTTTTTCTCTTTAACAAAGTTCCTTTGCTTGAATTTTGTCTTTGCAAAAAAAAAAACAGTCATATAAAAAAGTCTCAGGGGATAGTAATGATTTAAACCATGCAATTGTAAATTAAATATCATGTCAGAATTCTTTCTTATTTATTAAAACATAAGCAGTAGCAAAATATTGTATTTCCTTACTAAGAAATTTTGTTTTGGCCAGACCCATGGTTTCATTCATAGTAGGAAAACCCAGTGAGAAAAGTCACATCTGCAGGCTTTTGCTCTGAGAGGTAGACTTTTAGTGAGTTGCCCAAGAAACTGAGGTTAAGAAATTTGCTCAAGATTTGTACACAGGCTGTGTACAAATACAGGCTGTGTGCATCACTGGCAGTACTTAAAGCCAAGTCTTGGTCACTATGACGATAACTGTCTATCCACTACATCATGTTGTCTCTCACTTAGAAATGACAGTGAAATAAATAAATAAAAATAAATTTTAAAATGGATTTTATGCTGTGTCCTAATGTCCATGAAATTCATCCATTGTGACTACAAAAAAGAATTTGAGAAATGCTGCTACTTCATGGAATATCCTCAAATTTAATGATTATTAGTGGACACACTATACTCCATCAAAACTTGGCATAAAAGAGAGAAGTGATCATCACATAAAGGCCGTAAAGGACAAAATTGATTTCTAAAGTAGAATTCCCCACCTTTGGGTGGGTGGGGGGCTTTATTAACCCAAAATAATAATGGATTGCATTTGGCTTTAAAACAAGTACTAGTATAGATGAGTCATGTGAATATTACAATTAACAGATGTTTATCCAGAACAGTTGACAAATGGGTGATTAATTGATTAACTAAATGTTCTTAAAAATCTAGTGTTAGTGATATCCAAAGAATTAGAATATGTACAAGAAAAACAAATATGAAGAATATAATTTAATCTTTTTCTAAATTCAGACGGATCTTAGGATCTTGTTGCACATCACAGATAATAAGAATATAGCAGTAAACTAGCTAGGAAGCCTTTATTAAGCACCTGCTTTATCCTAGGCATTTTCCTAGATTCTGTAGATAAAACAAAATGAATAAAACAATCCTCATTAGCAAGAAGCTTGCATTATATGTGTGTAAGCTAACAAGTCCTTATATAAGTATATATTGAGTAAGTAAAAAGATAACAACTACAAATACAAAGTAGTTAACTACAAAATCTTTTGGGAGGGAAGGCATTAGGCTTGGAGGAAGCAGAGAAGGCTTCACAAAAAAGATGGTACTTTGTCTTGGTGGAAGAGAGGAATTCTGAGAGGCAGAGATGAAGCACGTGACTTCTAGTCATAGGGGAAAGACGATGGAAAGGCTTGGGGATAGGAGATGGAGTGTGGTGCATGAGCTACTTTGGCTGGGTTGGAGAATACGAGAGGGCTAGTAATGTCCAATGAGGCTGAGAAGATAGGTTGGGGCCAGATTGTGAAGGGCTTTAAAAGATAAGCAGAAGAATCTGTATTTTATACTAGATAATAGTAGCTAGTGTTTACTAAGCGCCTTCTATATGTGAAGCACTGTGCTAAGCACTTTACAAATATCTCATTTGATACTCACAAAACCCTGGAAGGTAGGTCTTATAATTATTCTCATTTTACAGTTGAGGAAACTGAGGCAAACAAGTAACTTGTCCAGGATTACATAGTTAATAAGTGTCTGGTAAGATTGTCCCTCTACTGAGGGGCAATAGGGTGTTGAGTAGAGGTATGACATGAGCAGATCTGTGCTTAAGGAAAATTATATAATGTACTTATATACAGAAGATAGAATAAATATAGGCTATTTTGTTGGTAAAAAAAAACAGGCTAATTTTTTTTAACCGTCTACTGGAGAAACTCTCTTAAGATGGGCAAAAGCATGAAACAAATAGCCATTGAAGGGAATCTAAAAGTAAGGAACAGGTTCTCTGTTTGCCAAATGTATCTTCTGTCTGGGGTAAGGTTTGATAGATTGGATAGAAGATGTTCAGGCCAGATAGCAAATGGAAGAACCAGTGGCCTGCTGGTAAATATTTAATAGTAACTTCTTAAAAAGAAAACAAAAACAAAAAAGGGTACACATAAAACACTTTCAAGCTTAATCTGCATTGTTGATGTTTTGCCCATCACTATAAGTAAGTCTAGAAAACCAGCAAAATAATCAGTCATGACTTGATTTGTATTCTGTGTGGAGTGCAATTATCCATACAGGAATTTAACAATCAGCCCTTAGGAGTTGGCTTGGGTGACTCCAACATCCTGCTGGAAATAACCAAAGGCTAAGCAAAAGACAACTGGGCCTGGAGTCAGGTAGACCTAAGTTCAAATCGTGCCTCAGACACAAACCGTGTGACCCTGGGCAAGCTGCTTAACCCTATTGTCCTCAGTTTCCTCATTTGTAAAATGAGCTGAAGAAGCAACTGGCAAACCATTCCAGTATCTCTGCCAAGAAAACCCCAAGTGGGGGTCACAAAGAGTCAGATGCAACTGAAATGACTCAACAATAACAAGCAAAAATTTAAGTTTTGTTCAGGATATGCTAATAATCATTGATTCTGGATCCAAGGTTAGTAGTAAGCTGTGGGTAGAAAAGGGAAACCTAAAGAATGATATAGAAGAAAAGTCTAAGAAGGAGAATCAAGGTCAGGCCAGAAAGCCTAGAGATCCATTCAAGGTTTCAGAGAATAGGACAGGTCTGCTAATTTGCTCCAATAGGTCCTACATTTTCTCTGCCACTTTTTAATACCTTGAGGGCTATAGGCAGCATGTCCTATGATATCTTAGACTATGCTAATCACACTATATATCCTTATTTAATATTATAACAAAATTCTTATTGTTTTATTGATTTTTGTTTCGTCCCCTTGAAAATAGAGTGTAGAAAGAAAATTCCAATTATTTCATGTGATAAAAACAATATTTCTTAGGTCCCTGTCATATTGGCTAGGCTAGCTTCTCCTAAGCCTTGCCCTATGTAGATGAGGCTAGTACAAGGGTGGGGAACCTACACAGGCTAGCACTTTTCCTTAAGAAGTATTCAAACCAGGGCAGCTAGGTGGCACAGTGAGCAGAGCACCAGCCCTGGAGTCAGAAGGACCTGAGTTCAAATGTGGCCTCAGACACTTGACACACTAGCTGTGTAACCTTGTGCAAGTCACTTACCCCCAATTGCCCTGCATTCCCCCCTCCAAAAAAAAAACATTCAAACTTTCTAACACTTGATTTTCCTAAGGGACTGACTCAGGTTGACTGTGGTGACTTCCTGGTTGTCTGAATACAAAAAGCCTTGAACAGCTTCAGTTCCCTCCCCCACGGACCAACAACATGAACGACAGCAGGAAGCTGTGCTCAGTCAAAGCATCATGGTGTCCTCCCTTGAATACCCCATCCCTGCTGTAGCTAAGTAAACCTCCTTTTCTAAAACTGTTAAATGATCCACGATTTTTGACTCCCCCATTAGATTGTGAGCTCCTTAAGGACAAGGATTGTCTTTTGCCTCTTTTTGAATCCCTAACCAGATACAATGCCTGGCCCATAGTAGGTACTTAATAAATCTTAACTGATTAATTGATCATCTAATTTCATTCCATCCTCAAATCTGAACTTGCAGAGGCCAGCACAAATCAAGCACAGATCATGACACTTCAGTTTTCCAATTGTTTAGCTTATGAGAAAATGGTAGTTGTGCTTTTAATCAATATCCATAGTGCTACAAACAGAATCTTCTATATTGGCTAAGGCTTCTGGGAGCTCCTTAAGAGTTATTCCTGTAATTTTACAGCTCCACAATCATGATATCTAAGGTTTAGGAATAGGTTAAGATGTGTTAGTTTTGATAGAATATGTCACTAATTTGTGATAATTTCTTCATTAGAAAATGCATCTCAGATCAAGCCCATCTACTTCTATTTTTTCTCCTTAGGTGGCTAGGAAGAATGGAAATTCTGTGATTTGTAGTCAAGTGGTTTTTTACTGTCTTTTTATTGTGTGTGCTCTTTAAGAGCCTCATGTATCTCCATGGGTGAATCTTCAAGTTTCTTAGTGGGTGACTCATTAAACTAGTCACCATCAAATCCACCCACTCAGCCTCACACCACAATCTGCAAATTTGTGGATTCGGTGTCAAAGAAGCATGAAAACCCTGGAATCCAGAATCCCTGTTCAAGTTGTTCCAAAACAAATCAAGTAAAATATTAATTTTCATAAAATATTTCAGAAGAACTGTCTGTTAGGAAAGTAGCATGTTTTCTAGGGATCCAAATCTGTAGGCTCATATCATTTACCAAAATAATAATAGAAGCTCTGTAGAAGTTGGAGAAGAAAATGAAAGAGGATGTCACAGACGCCCAGCATGTCTGAAGATAGAAAACTGGAAATGCCTGAGGCAGCTGAAGGGGGAGGTATTGAGGGGGCGAAGATTTTGGCTTAAGACAAAGACTTGAAGCAGCTGGAGAGAAACTGAAAAAGATGAGCTGAATTTATAGCTTCTAAATAGTGGAAGTAATCTGGGAGTATCTAACATGGCGAGAGGTGACAGAAGATATTGATATTTCTTTCAGTGGCTAGAGAGGAGAGAGCAAAGAGGCATAGTAGTCTGGAAATGTCTAGAGGCAGGCCATAGGAGGCCTAGCAAAATGTGCTCCCCTTTACGTACAATTATCTAAAGCGAACATTGAAATTTAAAATTCTTTTATGATAGGAAAAATATTTACCTAGTATGCATAGCCCAACCTCAGACCTAATTCTCAATACTTATTGTTAACAAAGAATCAAATTCCTCACAAATATGTCATTTTCAATAGAGATGATTTGAACCCAACATACAGTTTTTCTAAATAGTGTTGCATTATTGGGCAGCAATAGTAGTAAGCGTGAAAAAAAACCACCCAAACTTATTTAAACATTTTATTTCAAGGGTTCTGATGGAGTTTTGAATAGTGAAGGCATTCCAAGGAATGTTCTCTAATGAATAAATGGTCAAAAGATATGAACCAGTGGGCCTCAAGAGAAGAATTTCAGACTGTTAATAACCATATGAAATATTTCCCCAAAGCACTAATAATAAAAGAAATGCAAAACAAGATACCTTTGAGGTTTTGTCTTATACCTATTAAATTGGCAAAGATGACTAAATACGCAAATAGCTGTGAAGGAACTATCAAAAGAAGGACACAAGATACTGTTGATAGAGCTGTAAATTAATTAAAAATTCTGGAAAGGTATTTGTAATAATAAAAAATAGCTAAGATTTACATAGCACCTACTGTGTGCCAGGTATTGTGCTAAGCCCTTTACCAGTATTATCTCATTTGATCCTCACACCAAATCTGGGAAACAGGTTCTATTGTTATCCTTATTCTAGGATGAGAAAACAGGCAAACAGAGGTTAAGTGATTTGTACAGGGGCACGTGGCTATCAAGTGACTGAGTCTATGATCAAAATAAGGTCTTTCTGACTATAGGTCCAGAATTGTACTGAGTCACCTAGCTGTTATCTCCAAAATATGACCAAAAATGTACATTTTTTACTGAGATATCTATCTCTAAGTATATGCCACAGTGGGGTCAATCAAAGGTTGAAGGAAAAGTCTGGTTTAAACAAAAATATCCACAACACTATTTTGTGATAGCAAGAAACTAGAAACAAAGTAGATGTACATTGAATAACTAAACAAATTATATTCCTTAAATGCAATGGAAATTTGCTTTATTAATAAATATTAAGAATTCAGAGAAACATGAAAAGACTTAAAAAAGTAATATAGAATAAAATGAGAACCATCAAAGCAAATTGAGTTAAGCAACATAAATAAAAGGATAACAAGAAAATAAAACCCAAACTTGCCATTGTGATAATTAGAAAGGTCAAGCCTAGCCCCAGAAAAAAAGCTAATAAAATGCATCTCTATCCTTTCCTTGCAGAAGTGAGGGATTTCCTTGGCTATAGACTATTCCATGGATTGTTTGACTCTGATTGTGGTGGTTCATTTTGCTGATCTATGTAAAGAATGATGAACGGACTGTAAAACATGCTTTGCAGAGATTGGTTTAGGACCTGGCAATATTTTATTTTGAGGAAAAAAGACTTGAGAGTGGGGGTGAGTGTCACATGATGGCAGTCTTCAGGTTTTTGGAGGGCTGCCATTTGTGGGAGTAACTGGTTTTGTTTTAAAATAGGGGACAGAATTAGGAGCCCTAAGTAAAAACTTCAAAGAGGCAGGTTTGATATTTTATGTGAGACAAAAATGCCCAAAATAGAATTTGAAAGAAGTAAGATGGATGGGGTGCCTTAGGAGGCAATAGATTTTTCCATCAATGGAGGTTTTGAAGTAGGGGTTAGAAGACCAATTGTTGATGATGTTGTAAATGGGGAAACTTGTCGGGTGTGGTTGTAGGTATAAAGGTGGAGGATTCTGAAACTAAAAGTCCTCACTTCTCAGCTGAACTAATTCATCTTGCAAGAAGAGAGATGCTTTGTTCAATGGAGAGAAGCAGACAATGCCATATAGGAAATATTTTGTAATTGGTTAAGAGAATCAGATCTATGGCCTGTAGCTAGGTGGCACAGTGGATAGTGCGCTGGACCTGGAGTCAAGAAGACTCATCTTCTTGAATTCAAATCTGGCCTCAGACACTTACTAGCTATGTGACCTTGGGCAAGTCATTTAACCCTGTTTGCCTCAGTTTTCCCATCTGTAAAATGAGCTAGAGAAGAAAATGGCAAACTACTCCAGTGTCTTTGCCAAGAAAACCCCAAATGGTGTCATAGTCAGACATAACTGAAACGACTTAACAATGGCCTGTATATAAAACAATAAAGCCACTTCAGAAGCTTCAGGAGTCATGTTGATGAGTTCCAATACAGAGGGTGAGTGAGGAATGAGGCCTGCATATTATACCCAACCATCACCATTGACCAGGTGATGACTTTATAAATCTTGAAAGGTCAGATGATTCCCATCAATGTATCAAGAATAGAGGATAATGGCAAGGTCCAGATTTGGAGTTGAGAGACACATTGAGGAAAGACAGCTTCAATATTTTACAAGGGCACTGACCTTTGGAGCCCAGCTCAGAATTTTGCCTAAGAGTAACTTGACACAAGCTCTCTGAAAAAATAAAAGGACTGCCAGTAAACATGAGTGTAAGTTTATCTTTTATCCACATATGATCTTTACCTTTAAGCTAATTCTCCCCAAAGACTTTGTATGTGCAAGAGGAGAGTGCACACCTTGGCTTGGGGGAAGAAGGGCCAGGGCTGGTTTTGGATCTGCTGTTCTTGGTAAATCTTCTCAGTTAATATCCCTTTTTTGCAAACTAACTGATGACTACTGATTAGTAATAGGAAGCATACCAGATGGGGGCTTGTGAAGAACACTTGAAACTTGAACACCTTAGAGTTACTCGTAGAATCTTGAAGGGATAGTTATTGCCCTCTGGGCATCTTACAACTAGTGTTGTACACATTGGTAGAATGGACCCAGAAGGAGTTGTAGGAAAGATGGAGCCATAGTGTTAAAAAGGAAAATATGGTATGTGACTGGGAAAGTAAATTTTCTGTTTTCTTAACTTGAACCTGGTGTCTAAATTCCTGAGCCTTGCTTAGAAAGAAGGCTCTTTTTTTGTTTTGTTTGTTTTGTTTTTTAAATCTCTAGACCTGTAAATATATCTATGTAGGAACACCCTAGTGGAAAGATTTCCCCTAACAGTACACATCAATACAATTTAGAGTTTTAAAGAGATGCCTGGGGGCAGAGTGAGATTCCTGGACTTGCCTAGGTTTACTCAGCCAGTATGTGTCAGAGGTGAGACTGGAACCAAAGTCTTCCTGAATCTAAGTCTGGTTTTGTCTTTTATACCATATTGCTTCTCTGTTTAGTATAACCTTCCCCAAATAAACATATTGCAGAATATGAAAATCAATTCAATAAGTTAAATGGTCCCAGACATATTGAATTTTTAAAATGTCTAGCTCTGATTCTATTTGGGTTTTTGTTTAGACTCTAAATATAGGCCTGTATACCATTTATTCTTCTCTATAATAATTGATTTCCAGAGGGAATATGAGTTTGACAAAGTAGCTCCATTGTTTCCATTGCCAACCATTAAAAAGAACAACAACCTCCCATTGAAAGAGAGAAATTGATATTGCACTTTAGTAATAACTTTAGCCCCAGGGCCGCCTATGGAAACAGACTTAAAAAAATCTGCAAACCAACAGTATCCAAACTATCTCAATAACAGCCACATCATTGGAATAACATTTCTTCTATGGCTTCAGCGATATATTCCATATGGCCAACATAAAAAGCACAAAACCAGACAAAATCTTGCGTTTAATCATATATGTGTATGTATACACATGTATGAGTATGTATGTGTATGTATACACAAATATACATTATGATTTATATATATATATTATATATATATATTTTTACAATAATCCACTTATCTTTACACAGGATGAACTGACCACTCTTACATCTGAGTATGGTTACAGTAAGGTTAGACCAGTGAAGTGGGATGAGGATAGAGGAGAGTTAAAGTTGGGAAGAACATAGGATGGTATAGTCAGGGCTGAGGTAGAAAGACCCCAAGGTTAAGCCAGGCTTTTTCCTTATTGTTCTGTAATGTGGCCTTTTGTGCTCTACTGCAGAAACCAATGGCCCCCAAACAAAATAATGACCTGTCAGCATGACCCTATGATTTGAGTGATCCACATGACTTCTTTGATTTTAAATACTGATCTTTATCTCTGTCACTCATGCTGATATTTAAAAAAAATACTACTGAATGATCTAAGTCATCTAAAGAAATGTATGACAATTACCTAAATAGGGTTTGGTATGCAGGTCAGTACAATGAATCACTGTTACAAGAAAGATCTTAATAATAATAAAATCCCCTAGTCTCAGCCAGTTCCTCATTTCATTTTGGACAGTGTATAATAGAGTGAAATTTCAATATGGTGAAAAATGTGAACACATCCCTTAAAATAAGTTGTACTAAGAAGTGACCTCTATAATGATTTAATCATCCCTTTTTATTTTGTCATTTTCTCTACTAGTGACACTTGATTGTTCCTTTATAGGAAATTGCATAAATGAACATAATTATCTTTGCATGTGAGAAAGTCCTCTATATAGAATTGTTGTTTGTCTAGATTTCTATTTTTTAATCTATAGTTTTGGCTTAAAATATAATCCTCTTGCCTACAGGAAAGAAAAATCATTCTTTTTTTTGTCCTGTCAAAAACTTGCCCTAACCAAGTTTCCATATTTGTCCTTCTTACTTCCATAAACAAATTCTCTACTCCAGCTAAAATTGTTTCACTAACCAAGCTCCAAAGTTTCTTGTCATTTCCTTTTATATTTTTCCTAATTGTGAGCTTCTAGGGAGCAGAGGCTGTCGTGTGTGTGTGTGTGTGTGTGTGTGTGTGTGTGTGTGTGTGTGTGTCCCTGGCCCATAGCACAGTACCTGGAGCATAATAGTTGCTTAATTCATACTTGTTCACTGGATTTTTCTGAAAGTAATCTGCCCACCAAAATCTGATCCATTTTTCTTTAAACTTGGATTTACACAACTCCCTTATACCAAATTGTAATGGTAATCAGGGCAGGATTTTTTGCTGTTCTTCTCTTTTGGTATGCTAAGGCTATCAAGTGCCTTTAATGAGTCTGGCCTTTCTTTGAATGAGTCAGGTAAAGTGGGATCTTTTTGTCTGGGAGTGTTTTTTAGCACTAAGGCAGTGGGAAGTCATTGATTGGAAACAATGTGTAAGATGTGGTACTAGTGATTGAACAACTTTCCCACACCCTGGTGTTATTGACACTTTCCCACAACCTCGAGCCCTTTGGCTCCTGAACAGCTTATATGTACTGGAAGGTTAGCATTTGACTTTTGGTGGTACACATCGAAAGAGTGATGAGACTCTGGGAAAGCCATTGAACCAGCCCTCCTGGCTTTGATAACCCAGATGTTGGTGCTTCTCTGGTAACTATGTGTTGCTCTGGATAGACTGGTTTTGTGTTATTTGCTCTATTTATATAATTTCTGCTTGAAATTTCTGTTTGTATTTGCCCTGAAGTTCAAGGGGCTGATCTTTTCCCCCTGAACTAAGTGAAATATATATATATATATATATATACATATATATATATATATATGTATATATATATATATATACATATATATATATATATGTATATATATATATATACACGTATATATGTGTGTGTGTGTGTGTGTGTGTGTGTGTGCCCTTCTGTGTGCCGGTGTTATTGGTCTTATACAGCCACAGTAAGCTGCTAGCAATGTTGTTACACAAATGAGCTCTCTTATACCAAGAACTAATTGGCATACATTATGGATTTGAACTCTGGTCTTCCTGATTCCCAAGTTCAAATTAGCGTCAGACACTTACTATATGCATGACCCTGGGCAAGTCAACCGTATTTCCTTCAGTTTCCTCATCTGTAAAAGAAACTGGAGAATGAAATGGCCAACCACTGCAGTATCTTTGCCAAGAAAACTCCAAATGTGGTCATGGAGAGTTGGACATGACTGAAAAACCACAAGAACAACAAAAATAAGCAGTTCCAGTGCTATGAGATTGTTTCTTAGTTCATGCAGTTCTGGAATAGTCCCTTATTCATACTCCAAAAGTTAGGTCCTGTACACACTCAACCATTTTGTTTCTTTTGCACGGACATGGAAGAGTGTAGCATGGATGAAAAGTGAGGTGTATATATCAATTCATATTATTGCTATAACTGTTTAATTTAAATTTCAATTAAAATTTTCTTGTTTAATTTTTAAAATTTTATTTTATTTTTTAATCTCAAATTTTAACTTAATTTTTATTCATAATTTAACAAACAACAGAAAAAGAAAATCTACAAAGTAGAATGGAGGAGAAAGATGTGAAACTGCAAATCCCAAGTACTGTAATGCTTATTACAGAAATTCTATATGTAGTCATCCCAGAAACTTATACTGTTATTCTTACGCATGTATTGATTTTTACATTGCATAGACATTGTAATAGTTACCAGGTTCACAATATCAGCCATCTGTTTCTCTTTCCATTAACTCTCACATCCAGGATACCTCATATCAAAATGGATAGAGCCCTGGGCCTAGAGTCAGAAAGACCTGAGTTCAAACTCAACCTCAGATATTTATTAGTTCTGTGATCCTGGGCAAGACACTTTGCCTCTGTTTGCCTCAATTGTAAAATTGTAAAATGAGAATGAGAATAATAGTGCCTACTTTGCAGGGTTGTCATGAGAATGAGAAGATATTTCTTAAAAACTCAGCACAGTGCCTGGCATATAGTATGTGATGCATAAATGCTTATTCCCCTTCTCCTCATCCAGTGAGCTGCTGATTCTTACCAGTACTACATTTCTCACATTTGGCCCCTTCTCCCCACTCACACAGTGACCAGCCTTAGGTCAAATACTATTTTCCTTTAACCTTGCTGTTGAAATAACATCATGGGTCCCCCTGTCTCCAGCTTCTTCCCTGTCCCTTCCATCTTTCACATAACTACCAATTAATATTCCTATAGCACCTGTTTGAACATGACACTCCCACTCAGGAAGCTTCAGTCCCCATTGCGTTTAAAATAAACCACAAACTTCTGTTTGGTTCTTAAAGTCCTGTACAATCTGGATGTCTGCTTTTCCAGGTTTACTACACAATGTTTGCCATCATTCACTCTGTATTATAGCAACACTAGCCTCCTTCAAATTTACTATACATAACACTCCATTACCCACCTTTCTGCCTTAGTCTTTCACAGACTGGCCTACATTCCTGGAATGTGCACTCATCTTTGCCTTATAGAATACTTAACTTCCTTTAAGGCTTAGTTCAAGTGGCTCTTCCTAGTTGAGACCCATCCAGAGATCTCCCCAGAAGCTAGTAATCTTCTCCTTGGAAATGACTTTGCACTTTGTATTCATTTCACATTTTATCAGTTATGTACCTCTTGTTCCCCCCACTGCCACCACCACCAAGAATATAAGTTGCTTGAGATCAGGGCCTTTTTCATTTTCTTTTTATTCTCAGTGTTGTCATATTAAATGCTTAATAAATGCTTGTTGAATGAATAAGTGAGTAAATGAATGATTATGTCACCAGTTCTTCTCCTAGAGTTCCTAAACATAATTTCAGATACTATGAAGAATTCAATTTGGGGGATAGAAAGATTTTATGTCATTTTCTACTTAAGTGATGATGTTTCACTAGAACGTTACTATTTAAGAGAAGCAAGCAAGAACTGGACAGTAATAATAAATTCTCTGCTATGATATGGCTCAGCCCAAATCTTGATTAGTTTCATTACCAGAAGAGACTTGAAAAGAAACACATAACTGATGTTATAACTTTATACTGGTTGGCAATCATACTATGATCTGTCATTTTATATATGTCATATTATGACTTGTCATTTTGTTACCCCAACCTTGTGTGAGAAACTTTATGAAGAATAAAATTAGACATACTTTTCTGGCCTGATAGGTGGTAGGAGCATTGCCTCATCTCTGAGAGTTGGGTGACACTTTTCATCCAACCACTGAAGTCATGATTGGTCACCACATTGATTAGAGTTAGTAAGTTGTCTTTCAGTGTCATTTTTCTTACTTCATTATAGACATGGTGATCATGGTTCTCATTTCACTCTGCATTGGCCCATATATGTCTTTCCCAGTTTTTTTCATATTGGTAATATCTTACAGAGCAATCATATTTCATTATATTAATTTGTCATGGTTTGTTCAGTCTTTCATCATATAATAGATACCCACTTTGTTTCCATGGCTTTACTACAGCAAAAACTGCTGCTATAAATATTTTTGTAGACATGGATACTTTCCTCTCATCTTTAGGGGGTACGCCTTGTTGTATGGGTCAAAATTTATGTACATGTACATGTTAGTGACTTTTTAGGAATAGTTTGAAATTGCTTTCCAGAATAGTTGAATCAGTTCATATTTCCATTAACAGTGCTGGTGAGCTTCTCTAATGACCATTCCAGTAACTGCCATTTTGTCTTTGACAATCTCACGGGTGGGAGATTGGATATCAGAATTATTTTAATTTGCATTTTTTTCTTATCTTGGAGGAGTTTTCATATGATTGTTGATAGCTTAGATTTTTTCCCTTGAGAAATTACTATTCATATCCTTTGAGCATTTATGTATTAGGTAATTCTTCTTGTGTACTATTAATTTCCTACATATCTTGGATATCAGATCTCTGAAGGAAATTTGCAACAAATGTTTATTTTTCTGCAGCTAAGCTTTTCCTTTCTAATTTTAACTATATTGATCTTGCATATGTAGAAGTCTTTCAATTATATGTAATTAAAGTTGTCCATCTCCTCTGTTAGCCATTGAATTCATGGTTCTTTGAGAAAAGTAATTTTCAGTTTGTTTTTGCTTTATTTTGTTTCTCCTTAATGTGTCTAGCACAGTAATGAATACTGGCTGACTTGACTTAAGAATATCAAGACAAAATTCAAGTGAAAAATAATTTATGTTTTGGCTCAGCCTAAATCTTGGTTAATTTTACAAGTAGTAGATGCATAAAAGAAAGCATATATAGGAATTGGGATTATATAACATTTAAAATTTCTTTTGTTTTTCCACATAACTATCCATCTGACTGGACTATAGGTGTACCTCCATAGCCTTAAAATGCTCCTTCCATATTGACAAAACTGTGGGTTAATTTTTACTTCAGTACTTGACTGAAATATCATCTACTATAAACTGGTATACCCTCTAGTGATGCAGTTTGAGTCCATATGGATACTCCTACAAAGAATCACCTTGCAAGCCGACTTTAACATAACAAAGCTCTGAGTCAGATAATAGATACATGAATGTGTATAAAAGAAGAAAAATCCTACCATCAAGGAGCTAACAAACAAAAATATGTATGTGGGGGGGGGTGAGGGGTAAGACAATCGCTTTGCCTTTATTATCACATTTGATCCACAGAACAGCCCTGTGAGGCAGGTGCAAAAGAATTGTGGATGTATATTGCAATAATAAATTTGAAAATCAAGGACTTATTTTCGCCTGTAGAATAAGAAGGCTTTATGGCAGTGGTAACCCTTGAACTGGGCTTTGAATGAAGGATTTCAACAGGTAGTGATGAAAAGGGAGTGCATTCTAGGCATTAAGGATGATCTGCACAAATACATGGGGAAGAAGGAAGGATGAAATAGAGAAATAGCCTTTAGTTTATTTTAGCTTGTAGATGAAGAGAAGTCATTTGAAATGAGACTTTCAATTTAGAGTCAGACTAGCATTTTTGAACCCTGAATGCCAAGCCAACAGATACTTATTTTCTCCTATTAGGAATGGGGAACTAGATTTTTTTTTAATAAGGTGATATAGTCAGATCTGTTCCTTAGGAAATCGTTTTTGCCAAGTTTTTGAAGGAGGTTTTGAAGATGGGAGAAAATGAAGATGACCAATTAGGAGGTCATTACTATGGATAGAACAAGAGGAAAGGAAAGTTTGAGTTTTGGTTGTGACAGTATGAAAGTATGAGCAATGTATTATTAAGGTAGAATCAGCATAATTTTGTGACTGCTTGGTTGCAGTGGTTGCGAAAAAGAAGAGTTAAAAATGTCTTTGAAGTCTTGACTGGGTGGCTGGGAAGATAGTATTATGATAAAAAAAGAAATGTAAATCTTTTAAGAAATTAAATTAGTAATAACTTTATTTCCTGCAACTATATCACAAGACTTAAAATGTAAGAAATAACATATGTATATTAGAGTACTAACAATTTCTCTTCGTGTTCTATTTAAGATAATTAGTACTGCCATCTGATTTTAAATCATCAGATAAATGAAAGGTAATGGAAGATGGATCTGATATTTATTTATAATAGTTTGCCATGGATTAGTAAACCTGGAGAAAACTTTGTTCAGATCATATCAGAGATTGAAAATATAGTGTGGAGGGAATCAGCATGTCACAAAATTCAAAGGGATGCCATATTCTAGTACGTATTTTGGTAAGAACCAATAAGGGATCAAATGAAATCATGTCAACTGTTTTTTGCTCTTGAAGATTTTTCATTTAACTTTTATACATTCAACTAAATTTAAGTGATCCAGGCTTCAGTTCTTCTGAGAAAAGTTTTCCTTTTGTTCTACTACTTCTTTCTAATTGGGTAAAATAACAACAAAAATAGGCCTTCAAGTATGTTTTATTTTGTCACTCCTCTGCCTCTGTACTCTCACCTTGGAGAAGATGGACAGGTAGAAAGTGGAGTTGAATGCTTGTTATGCTATGAAGTATAATAAATAGCATCATGAAGTGGATTGAATACTGACTATGGAATCAGAGTTCATGAGTTCAAATCCTACCTGTAACACTAACTTGTGAATTTGTGCCTACATTTAACTTCTCTGTTCCTCAGTTTCCTTATCTATAAAATACGGGGATTGAACTAGTCTTCCCCTCCTCTCCTCTCTGTCTGTCTCTCACTCTGTCTCTCTGTCTCGGCCTCTCTCTCTCTCTCTCTCTCTCTCTCTCTCTCTCTCTCTCTCTTTATTTAGAGCTCTCTATTTAGAAACAGATATCGATATACATTTTTTTTCTTGGTGCCACATTCATCATGGTTAGCTAAAGTTATACATCTAATTGAATTACTCAAGTAGATACCTGATAAGATTTATTTAAAACAATTAAAGCCATGTCTGATCTCCTGATAACATAAGGAAATTATCTCTTTAGGAGAAATCCCTAGAGAATTTAAATGTTTTCCAAAGAGCCATTTTTATATGTGCTTTTTAAAACAACAAAATGTTGCCAATATGGGTATAGAATCAACATTACTACAAAATCTGGACTATTGCTGGCCAAAGTGTTGAGTCTGCATTTCTTTGAAGTGGAGCCTGTTGTTTTAAAGCTATGCACATTAGCAGCCAGCTATGTTTCAAACTAACTAGCATCTTGTTCATGTATTCAAAGTAAAATCAAGGAAGAGACAAATGTGTTAGTTATTTTAAAATTATAATCCTTTTGAATTTAACATCTTCAAAATTTAGCAAAGCACAGAATCTTAGGTTATGCTTCTGCCCATATGAATTAGATGAAATGAGTGTCATGCAATTTACTGTGTGTTTCTTAGATGAGAACTCATAAAAGCTGAGATTCCATCTGTTCTGTGTGAATATTAAAGATCCCATTTCTTCAATAGCTATTTAACCTAGTGCCCTTAGTTTAATTTCTGTGATCCAACTGAATCTCTGAAGCAACAGAGAATCAAATTACAGTGTCCTATAAAACTTTAATAATCCTGTCTTGTTTCGTTTGAACTAAAATTTGTTCAAAAGCTTTATTTTCCTAAAAAAAAATGATAATGAAAGGATCATATTGTTGGGTTACTTGAACTGTGATGGAGACATATACAATGGAAAATTTAATTGTATCAGTCCTTTTCATCTTTTGTTTTTGTAACAGGTGCAAAACTTGTGTTTTGTTGTCTTTTTAGGTAAAGAAAAAACACAAACCTCTCCAACTGCATATTTTTCTCATTAAAATTCATGTTGCAAAGGTCTTGATTTCACAATGATTTGGTTTTACTTCAAGGAATTCAATTTACATTCATTTAATTGGCTTATACTAAATCACTGGTTATAATTAGAAAACATATTTCAGAAACTTTTGCGGTTAATGCAGCGTGATGTAATAAAAAATGATTTGAATTTATAAGTCCTGCGTTCAAATCCAATCTGTCTTTGTGTTTTCCATGTTTTGACAAATGCTTTACGTGCTGCGTGCCATGTGCTGCACATATAAAGATAACATGATACTTGTAACAACCCTATGAAGTAGTTCTTGTTATAACAATTTTATATATAAGGAAACTGAGGCTGAGAGAGGTTCAGTGACTTGACCAAAGCCACATACTTAGTAACCTTGAGGCAAGGTTAATACCCATATTTTCCTAGCTCCAAGCCTAACACTCTATATGCAGACTACCCATTTGCCTAGTTGTCAACCTAAAGTTAATTAAAGCAAAATTGTATTTATAATACTTGATGCCAAAATATTTTCTATGATGAAGATGTGTGATTGAATTTGAAGAGATTATATATCATCGAAGGAATATAATAAAGTTTGATAGCTGAAATAATACTTCAAAACTTTAATGGATCTCTCATCTTATAGATATGGGTACTCTCTTTAGTGGAACAGATCGCAGCCCCTCCATGACTTGTTATACTGCTCAACTGATGTTTTTTTTATTAATTCACTATGAGGGATCTACCCAATATACTGGGACTTCATTTTATATTTTCTGATATTAGATAGTTAATAATATGCCATATGGATTGTGTGCTATCCCTTGCTCTCACTACATCATCAACCTTTTCATGTGACATGTCTCTTTAATAATATCTTCTCCTTTGTAATTCTTGATAAGTAACATGATACAGCTTATTTATGTCCATTATAAGTTTCTCCACTGTGCTTCGGGTGACCCTTTTAAAAAATTTTGTATTCCATGATTCATAGCTGTGTATCATCACCAGACGCTGGTATTAAAAAGATGGGATGTTTTTTCAGAGAAAAGGTTGTGGGTCATTAAAAGTACTATTTAATATCTCAGATGCCATATAACCCACTTTCTTCCTTTCAATTCTAGATCCCATTTATTTTGAATCTTTAATGATTGTCGTATGTATGAACATACATACATATTTGCATGCATATGTGTATGTGTCTAACACCAGTATGCATGTATATATGCATCTATACTGACACGTTTCTTATGTGTTTACACATATGCATGCATACCATCTCTATGGGCTGTCCATCAAATGAATACCATTGGGCAGTAGGCATTATTTCACCCACTTGGCTTTCTCTGTGTGGATTGTTAGACTGAACTCTTTAACAATTTTGGGTTTCCACTATGAGGTTCTGCATTGTTCCAGAACTGAAAATACTATATCATTCATAAATAGAAACATGTGGAGGACTTCAACATATATAAAGAATTTCTCTTCAACTTTGGCTTTATGTTATATGTCTTCCAGGACAGTGGCAGACATTTTTGGTGAGCATTCCTTTTTCTGTTTTATGTCCTGTTTTATGCTAATTATAATCAGATTGTCTAAGAAAGTTATCTAGGTTTTAAGGATTACTGAAGGAGTATTATATAATCTTAATTTATCTTAATATGTGATACTGTGTTGGAGGAGAATATTTATATTTTACTCTTCCAAATTAATCCATTTTTGCAAACAACAAACAAATACTGAGGAATCATATATGCATTTCAGTCAGTTGTATAACTGGAAAGGTAAAATTCATATGACTTTAAATGTTATTAATCATCTCTACAGAAAAGAAAAAGTTAATCTTACATATTTTCATATGCTATTATAATAAATGTGATCCACTCTTTTCTTTGAAGAACTGAAATGTTTAAGATACTAACATATGATATATATTGCACATATGTATACACATGTAAGTATACATATCTCCCAAAATCAAAGTAGTTTCCATTTTCATTTTTCATATGGTAGACAAGGGACACTGTGACCAGATGCTATAGTTCATTAAGATATTCAATAAGTATCAGAACCACTTTTCCCCCTTAGTCATCTCCACTCACAGAAAATTTGACTGACCAGGCTGGGAGTAATTGCTCCTACTGGAAAAGTTGAGGGAGGTGAGTTGCTTATTTGGAAGGTCTGAGCTGCATTAGGGCTAAGTTGATCAGGTACTCACATTAAGTCTGGCACCAATACGGTGAACCATCAGGAGTGAGACCAGACTGTCTTAAAAGGGGCAAACTGAAAAGGTTAGAAATGGAGCAGGTTTATATCAATCAGTAGGGCATAGGGCCTGTGTGTGTCTAATGCACTCGTAGCCTATGCAAGATAAAGGGAACCAGTTAAAATAAATTAGGGTGATCAACTTATTCCTTTCCGTTTGATTATGCTGGCATAATATAGAGCCGACTTATAGAAATGGTACTTACAGAATGGCTGTCGAATTTGAGATTTTAACCAAGTCTTTTTAAGTTTTATTTTTAAATTAGACTTAAATATATATTTTCCATTTTGGATCATTATGTCTCTTAGGATAGATACATAATGATATATGTATGTGCTTTTGCATGTATGTTGATGAATGCTAAAAATAAAAAAAAAAGCATTCTGTACTACTACACAAAATCTTATTATTCCCGGAATCCATGAAATCATCACATTGCTGATTTAATGATTTATTTAGGCAAATCTCAAAATACCCATTTTGGTTTCCTCATGAATCCATAAGAGAATTTATTCAAAATGACTAGCTCTCTTTGGGACTTGTTGAATATATGTTAGCTTCCACCAGAACTGAGTCATGCTCAAAGAATTCCACTATGGATATATTATTAATAGGTATGCCATTTTGTGGCATATATTTTGTGACTTAGTTGATTTCTCCGAATGCATTTGCTTTAAAAAATTGTAAAGAAAATTTCAAAGCTGAGAGGTTATGGACACTCTGCATGATTAAGTTGCATCTGGGAAATGAACAGGTGAAACATATTTGAGTTTTGAATTTAGCACTTGGAGTACAAAGATAGTAATCCATTCAGAATGACATCAACCATATTATCAAGTAAAGATCAAAATAAAACATATATTCAGCTACACCTATAAAAAAAAAAGAAGTGAAAAGTTGCAGAACTAATGTTCATATTTGGATCAAAAAGAGAAGTTTCATCTGAAACATCCAGATAAGTGAGGGAAAAATGTTTTTACTTGACTTGTTTGGGTTGTTTCCCTTTTTTGCTTTTGTTGGCATAGCAGCAAAATAATACTATAAGTAGAAAAGAATTTAATGGTCTCTTGATTGATTTTAAAAGTGCTGAGAAAAAAATAATGGAAATGATACAAAAAATGTTCATGGTATTTGTTTTAGTTCTGATTTTGGCAAACTAACCATTCAATGAATCTGCAGTAAATTTGTCTGTTCAATTTGTATTTTATCAATCCCTTGAATCTTTTACTTAAGACATAAAATAATAGCCCTATGTTGGCTGCCTTTGATACTTGACGCTTTGGTGTGTTGCCTTTCACATACAAAGATGCTGCAGATAAGCACATCGAGCTGGCTGAATGCAATGATGATGAATTTAACACCTAGTATCACTTGCGACTTGGGTGAAGAAATGAATGTTTGAGAGATTTTATAGCCATAGCACACACATACACATGCAAATATACATCTCGACATAGAGAAAGCATATAGTAGAAATAAGACCTTTTAGGAAGCTACAGTAGCAGAGAGAAAAAGGCATAGTAACTTGGGACTCCTAAAGTTTTTTTTAAAGTTGGGAACATGGTTTTTTTTTTTGCAGCAAGTTCTCTAATTCCTCTAATTCTAAATTCTCTAAAATTTCTCTAAATTTTCTAATTCTCCAAGTCTAGATATGTTAGATAAATGTTGGCTACTGTGATCTGCTGTGGAATAAAATGGACTTTCCTGTTTTGGAGGTGTGGATAAAAATCAAAGCTTCAATTATAGGGACTGAGGACTTTGTTGGAAAGGACAGCTTTCTTCGTAGTTATGCTTTTGTCATGTTAAACTTGTTAAACTCAAATGACTTGTTTTTTGATACATGCAGATGTGTTTACTCTAGCATCTCAAGGACATTCTAATTTAGAGAATTCCATTCTGCCTACTTAATTTCCCTTACAGTATTGACTGGAAGTCATCTTTAATGTCCTAAGCTGTTGTGTGGCATTGATGAATGTCTGCTATGCAGATGCTGTATTCCATTCTGTTACATAAAGTGATTTTGTGTCTACCCAAAGTCAAGTGCCTCAAGATAAACATAGAAATCAAAATCATATTATTGCATAATATTGGAGAATACTAATTTACAAGACCTGAAACTTTTTTATGTTCTGTCCTTCACACCCTAGTCCCTCACTAATTGCATGCATCTATTTGAATTTCATAGTTTAAGTATATATTTTTAGTATGTCTTGATTCTGAAATTTTGATACTTATGAATCTTGCCTGAAAAGGGAAGTGGCATAATCTTTCTTTGGCCTTTCTTTTTGGACTGGAATTAAAACAAGGACATGATTTAGATAATAGAATTATCTAGGAAAAAGAAAACTTAAGGTAATGCTTTGTCTCTGTAACAATGTTTGGCAGGATAAAAATTACTCTGTATATGATTTAAACGTTAAGTAGGACTTTCCCTTGTCTGTTGCTTAGTTACACTTTTTTTTCATTTTGGAATTACAAGGAGAACTATCTTAAGTTGAGGCAGGGAGAAGGTAAAGCAGAAAAATGATACATATAGAGACTAAGCTTCAGGGATTTTGTTGGTATGTGTATTGTCTTCACTGTGGCTCATTGAAATGTCTGCTGCACTGCCTCTCTCTCTCTCTCACAACCCTTTCAGGAAATAACCTTTGTTAGTTACCGTAGCAAAAAATAATAATAATAATAATAATAATAATAAATGTCAGCCTGGTACTGAACTACTGGTGTTGAACTTCTTCATGCTCTACTAGATTAATTTTCAGATAACAAATCCTTGGAGCTTTCTTGATTGGTGAGGACCTGCCAGAGTTTGTATCTCACTGGTATGGCACTTGAAAAGTCATTGTTACTTTCATGGAAATGAAGCAGCAAAGTAGCAATATAACTTACTTTAAATTTTTAACAGAAGCCATATGCAAATGTTAGTTTTCTCTTCCATTGATTTAACACCTTGGAGAGATGACATGACTTATTTAAGAACAAGGATAAATTTGTAGTCTTCTTGTTTCATAAACTACCACTAATTGAGTAAGAACCAAACCTGTGGTATAAGTCCTTTTTGGTTGGATGGGGAAAACTCTGCATATGTAATTATGTTTCACTGAAGGCAACACATTATAGCTGTTGGTTTTGTCCATCTTTGTCCAAGAATTGCAAATTTGTTTTTACATGATTATGTCTTAACGTTTTAAAATATTTACAATATCATTTTACTTATTTTTCAGATAGATCATGGTGACATTTTATTTCTCTATATTTTTTCCCAGTATTATGTCCATATGACTTAAGAGCAAGTGTTGGCAGGCAGAATAACATATGCTCTCAATAGGTAACTGACATATTAAAGGAAAGGAATGTGATTTAACATTTCATTTTCATAGTTTGTAACTTAATCTTTGGTGTGAGGAAAAAAAGACACAATCAATGAGCCAAATAGATTATTAAGGCACATGAGCA
Source organism: Phalanger gymnotis (assembly GCA_028646595.1). NCBI lineage: Eukaryota > Metazoa > Chordata > Mammalia > Diprotodontia > Phalangeridae > Phalanger > Phalanger gymnotis. Next base: position 132,222,967 of record CM053623.1, on the reverse strand, counting down.
AAGATATTTCTTAGGTCTATTGTGTACGCTTTATGTCACAATGTTAAGAAACTCATAAGAGATTCCCAGTCCTTTCCTGAAAATTTATCAGGAAAAAGAGAATGTTCCAGTATATTATTTCAGCATTTGTGAGTAATGCAGCATGGAAATTCCAATTCTAATATGGTAAAGAAAATGAAACACTTTTGCTTCATATTTTACATAAGGTTACTCATCAATCTTGAGCTCAGGTATATTCATCTAAATCTTTCTATCCACAATATAATAAATAGGCAATATTGTACAACACAGAGTTTAACTTTGAAAAAAAAATGCATTCTATACCAGTAAGATATACAGAGAAGCCATATATTACATAGAACAAAATGTCTTTTAATATTAGCTAAAATGTTATCTTTTTATTCTTTTTATTCTTGTTTGATGATACTCTGACAGAAGTGCTTATGGGCACACAGTTTCAAAAATGTTACCTTCTTTACCATTTTAAGGAAAAATGTCAGAACAGTGACCCCAGTAACCATCATTGCAGTTACGCATCTAGTCATCCATCAAAGCAGCTAGCCATCAACCTATCCGTCCATCCATCCTTCCATCCAAAAACAACTTAAGAAATTCCTGTGTACACACATAGAGGGAGATAAAAAAAGAAGACTCAATCTTTCCTTCATAGAGATTATAATATAGTAAATGTGATAAGACTAAATATAGTAAACACCTAGATTGCAAAGTTAACTAAAAAAAATCCTGAAATATCTATTAACGGAAGGGCACACTATGTGTATTAAGTAATCCGGAATGATAAATAACCCCTTCCCATATATGAATTATAACTCTATCCCTTTTGCTGAAGAGTCCACCTTCGTGTTTGTGTTTGTGAAAGTGTGTGTTGGTAATTGATAAATATCACCTTCCCCAAATATTTGAGTACTGTAATTGTTCTTTTTGTAGCAAAATTATTTCCCTATTAGTATAATGTGTAATGTAGGCTCTTGCAAGATTTAATTTGTGAAACAGAAGTTAAAGGAAAATGAGCGATAAGGGCATAGACATATCAGGTTTAGAAAGAGGATTTTAGAGCAGAAAGTACAAACTAGACCAAAGTCACTAGAAAAGTGTGGGATAGTCAGAGGTGTAACAACAATGTTGCAAGCAGCTGCTATGGAGGTGAAAGTCCAACAAGATCAACAACAAGAGCACACAGGAGGGCTGCTAACACAGATTCTTTGATCTGCTTTTCTAAGGAAAGCAACTTTAAGGGGTTAACAATCTCACTTTAATTAAACATACATATATCATTCACTTAGTTCAGTGGGAAAACTAAACTTCAAGGAAAACACAAACAGAAATTGTAAGCAGAAATTATATAAACAGAGCAAATAACACACAAAAATCAACAAACAGGCCTCTAGCTGCCTGACCAGGACATTACATACATAGTTATCTGAGAGAGAGACACCAATATCTGGGTTTTCAAAGCAGGGGTGGGGGTGGGTGAGGGCTCTTATGTCTACCCAGAGTCTCATCTGGCCAAATCACCAACACTCTTCCAATGAGAGTACTCCCAAAAGCAAAATACCAACCTCAGAGCTCATGTACCGTGTTCAGGGCCCTGAGGGCTCATTGTCTACTTAGCAAAAACAGGTGTGGGAAAGATCTTTAATCACTAGCACCACATCATATACATTGTTTCCAATCAATGACTCGATTCAAACAGAAGCAAGACTCAAAGACACCTAGGTTGCTTCAGTGCTGAGAAGTACTTCAAAACAAAATACCCCACTTTGCTTTCCATTACATTTGAAAGGCAAGATTCGACTAAGGTACTTGATTACCTCAGTGCTGAGAAGCACTCCTAAACAAAAGCAAAGTCAAAAAGTCCCACTGTGCTTGGCATTACAATAGGGAAGACAAGAATCCACCTATTGTCACAAACCAGTAGGGATATGACACATACACAATAAGCATACATGATAAGTAAATAGGAGAGGTGCAAATTACCCTATGAAGTACAAAGGAATATAAAATATTACCAACCCAAGAAATCAAGCAAGGTTTAATAGAGGAGGTGTAGCACCAATGCAATACCCACAGGGGCTCCAGCTGCTATGAATATGCCAGCGTAGTTCTGAGTTGCAAAATGTAAGACAGAGCTGAAACATTTATTCCAACGCCAGAAAGCCAAATCCATGATAGCAACAAAGAAATCCATTATCAATGGAGCACTGCGATCCCCAAGCCTTCCTTCCTCCTGGGCCTCTCCACTAACAAGGACAAAATCAGTCCCACTCTCACTCATGCGAGCATATCTGCTCGTGCCTGCCTCTCTCTCTTTCCAAGCTGCCACTCCTACTATCAGTCTCCCAGCTCTGACTCCCTCGAACTTCCTGCTCCACCTCTTCCTCCTTCACCCATTCAGCAAGCTCCTCCCACCACAGGCTTATGTGACTAAGGCTTCCATGTGATCCGGGCAGGACACATGGGCTTTTTAATGGATGAGAAAGATCTTCCCATTTTCATTAACATAACAGGAGGCTATTAGAATCTGGCTTTAATGGAGAAGGATTTCAACAAAGTTGGAGAAAGGCCGGTCTAGACAAGGGAGTACAAGATTGAAGACACATTGTTCTAAAGACATTTCTCATGTACTGAGGGTATTTTGTCATTCAGTCATTTTCAGTTGTGTCGACTCTTTCTGACCCTATTTGGCAAAGATACTGGAGTGGTTTGCCATTCCCTTCTCCAACTCATTTTATAGTTGCCTCACTTAAATTTGATTCATGCATGGGTTATGTCATCGGCCCTCTTTGAAAATGAAGGGGTGACCAACAAAAACAGATAAGGAAACTGAGGTAAAATGTGTTAAGTGACTTGCTCAGGTTCACCCAGTTAGTAAGTGTCTTAGGCCAGATATGAACTCACAAAGATAAGTCTTTCCGACTTCAGGTCCAACATTCTGTCTACTACACCACCTAGCTATCCATACAGAGGGTATAATATAGTATATCTGTCGGAAACATAGAGCAGTGTAAGAAAGTAATACGAGACTGAAAAGATAGACTTGGTACAGATTGTGGAGCTTTTGAATGCCAGGCTAAAGCATTTGAATTTTATTTGCCAGGAAATACAAGAAGGCATTGGAAGATTTTGAACAAAGGAGTAATAACATGTCTATGCATAAAGAACATTTATCAGTTATCCTTCACATCAAGTATTATATGGAAAGTGAAGGCTCTGCTTCAGCTTGGGAATTTCAGGGAGATGATAATAAAGGTCTTATACTAGATTAGCAGAAGTGGGAGGGGACTACAAAAGATTCCAAAGAAATAGAATTTTCAACTTGGCAATGTAGGAAAATGGTGCTGTCATAGAAATAAGTCAAAAAAGAGTAGTATGTTTTAAGGAAAAAAGTAATGTTTGGCTTTAATCTATTAATTTTGAGTTGATGGAGGAGCATACACATGATGAGATATGGTAGACCTTTGGAACTGGAACCCAGGAAAAAGATCAAGATTTAAAATATAGATTTTAGATTGATGCATAAATGTATTACAGGAACTTAAAAGATTTTTTCCCCACCAGTTGACTACTTCCTTTATTGTCTAGTTGACTGGATTTTGTCCTTGGGAAGGTTTTTGAGTTTCATATAATAAAAATTATTTAGTTTATCTTTTAAATGACCTTTCTCCCTGTTTTGGTTAAGACTTTAGCCCATAACCATGGCTATGAAAAACATATGATCTGCTTCTCATTATTTTTCAATAGTGAGGTCTTTAATATTTGAGCCATTTGTTCATTTTTTCATTTATTTTGCTATGTACTGTAAGGTGTTTAAATCTAATTTCTGCCAGACTGCTTTTCAGTTGTCTCAGAAAAGGGAAAAAAAAGGCAAATAAAATAGGAAGTTCTTTTTTAGGTAATTTTTGATGTTGTTGTTTTGGATTGGTTTGTTTGTTTATCGAACCCTGGGTTGTTTAGTTTTATTATTTCAGTAAGCCCAAGGTGTTTTCAAAGGTGGAGTCCAATATTTTGGTAGGGGTGATGTTGAGGCAATGGCCTGGGCAAAGATAAGGCATGGAAATAGCTAAGGAGGGCTATAGCATAGTTTCAGATTTCAGTCGTCCTTTATTTCTGATTTTTCCTTGGCCGGTCTGTTCTATTTATTTACTTATCTATTAGTACCTAAAAGTTTTAATTCCTAATGCTTTGATTAGATGTTAGCTACAGATAGAGGGAGAGGGAAGGAAGTGGAGAAGAAGGGAAGCAGGAAGAGAGAGAGAGAGAGAGAGAGAGAGAGAGAGAGAGAGAGAGAGAGAGAGAGAGAACACTTAAGAATATTTACTATGTATAATGTGTTGTACTAAATGCTGACGATACAGATATAGGTAAGACAATCCTTATCTTCTTACATTCTAAAAGGGGGAGGCAACACATAAAATAAAGCTAGAAAGAAGGTAGGAGAGAAAAGACTGGGGACCAGAGGAGAAAGTGTGGCTTAGAGATGAACAGAAAGTGGTGCTTTTGAGGCCTGGATTTGGGCAAGATAAATCCAAAGATGGCCTGTCAAAGCTCAAGGTGATTTTAAAAGAGGAGTCCAAAATATTGGTAGAGAATGGTCTGGTGCATACCACATGACAGGGAGCTAGCCAGGAAGGATTATAAAGAAGCTTCAGGTTTTGAATCCCTTTTTTACTTTACTCCTATCTTTTTGCGTTATTTCTCTTGCTACTCTAAGTTTTTTTGTTTCTCCAAATGAATTGTGTTGTCTATGTACATGTGTTGTCTATGTACATCTGATATTTGAAGTCAGTAGATTTGGCTTATATGGAGATAATCTGTTGTTTTAACTTTGTTGCCTTTTCCTTTTATGTCCCCGTTTCCCTCTACTTTGATATGTTTGTATTCCAAATATATTAATCTCTCTTCTGTTCCTTAGAGAAATTCTCTACCATGGGTTATTTTTTTGAATCCGTTAATAAAATTTAACTTCTACATCAAGTTATAATTTCTGACATGTATATGTATATATTCATTCTTGATTTTTTTTCTCTTTTGAATATTTTTTTGAGCCTTTCTGGAATTTCTTGTTGTTCTATGCTGTCTTGGGATGTCATAGCATTCAGTGTTTTCATCAGAAATAGGTTCTTTCCTCTTGCTGTAGTTCATTAAGGGACCTCTGTAATTTCTTTGAGGATGTAGTTCTTACATTTTCTTTTAGCTTTAATCTCCTGTCTGTTGATTTATCTGCCTTTTTCTCTGTCTTCATGATTGTTTTTTTCTTCTTGAAATCTTTGGTGTCTCAGCCTTCTTTTTATTCCTCTGTAACTTGCTTTCTGTCTCTTCTCCCTTTCCTGGTAGGTGGGTGCAACCACACTAATGGCTGGAAAGTTACCTCAGCCTCCCTCCCTCCCTCCTCCTCCTCCTCCTTCTTCTCTTTCTCTTCCTCCTCCCCCTCTTCCTCCCTCTTCCCCTTCTCCTCCCATCTTGGTATACTTAATGTTTACTGCCCTGTTCCCTGCTTTAAGTAGCCTCTAAGAGGAAAAGACTGGCCCCAGATGGGTTTCAAATCCCTTCCCTTCAGACTCAGTGTAGTCACTAATGCTGGCCTTCTTCTCCCTGGCCCCAGTTTCTTTCCTTATTTTCTTCCTTTCCTTCTTTGACTCCCTGAGTCAAAGTCTGTCACTTTTGCAGAATAAGAGTTGTTCCAAAGAGAGTCTGTGCAGTTTTGTGAGTCTCTAATCAATAGGTTTCCACAGACAGAAAAAAAAATCATTTTTCTGCTTTATTATGATTGAGCAGAATCATGGATTAGTGTCTACTAGGCGTCGTAGGGTAAGGATTGGGCAGGGAGTGAGGTGTATGGCCAAAGCCTCTTTGGCAGAAGTGGATCCCAATATGGGCCACTGACACATGCCAAAACATTAGTTTGTGGAGGCCTATTTGGAGAGAGTTGCTGAGTAAACATTTAAAGGATTACAATCCTCCTATACTAATTCATAAAATTTTTACCTTGTCTGGCTCCTCTGTGTATTCCAATGTATCTGAGCTGCGTAAAATTTTAAATTCCTCTTTTGGGAGATTTCTGAGAGTCATTAGGAAGGGGGAAAAAATGTCTAATCCTTAATTTTCTTGGTCTTCTTGTGTTGGTTTTCATGTTTTGTTTTATTCTCATTTTAATCTTCATTCACATAAATTCCTCTTTTCACCGTTCTTTCCTTCCAGACTACTGATTTTCAAATTACTTGAGTGCCACGTGAGGTATATACACATGAACATATGCCAGCTATGTTCCTTCTTCTCTTTATTATAGTCACTACTATCTTCACTATGTAAAGGAAACCTTGTCAGGCATACTAGAGAAGTCTTTGGGAATACCCAAATATCTCTTTGCACTTGTTGGAAACAATGAACAAGAAAATGATTAAAGACATTAATAAAAACATTGTGTATTCATAGTGCTTTTAAAACATGGTGAGAATAGAACTTATCTTTCCCCCAAATACTCTACTCTTTCCAATTTTCTGCTACTGCTGAAGGCATACACACACATACATACATACATATATATATATACATGTACACATATACATGTATATACACATATATGTGTGTATGTGATTTCAGCAGAGAACTACTGATAAGGAATTCCCTGACCAATGCAGATGAGCACCTGCTTGTCACATTATGGTCTTAGAGTATTGCCTAGGGCACTGAAAGGTTAAGTGCTTTCTTTCCTCCAGGCTTGCTCAGGGTAATATAGTCATTACCTGTCAGAGGTGGAATTTAAACCCAGGTCTTCCAGATGCTATGAAATTATCTCTTTATCTGCTATACCATGCTTCCATTCTAGATAGATAGATAAATAAAAATGTAGATAGATATGGTGTTTTTATATGTATATATATAATATATATGGTTATGTAATTATGTCTAATATGGACATAAATGTATTTATTTATGGGTATATGGAATATGGATATACATTCAAACATGCAGTATATTTACATTAAATTAATTGACCACAAAAGAGGACTCAACATTATTATCAGATCTGAGTTAGGGGAGTTAGAAAAGTTTTGCTTACCCATATTATTCACTAATAGTGTATCTATACCATGTCTTCTAGTTTGGGCCTGACTGAAGTCAGTCCCCTGGTACTATGTGTTCAATATTGGGACAGAATGAAACACTTGGAGGTCATTAACCAGTTAGCAAAAGGAGGTATAGCTATAGCAGGAAAAGTATATTTAATAAGCAATTTATATTGAAGGTAAACCAAGGTAAGTGAAGTTCTCTGCCAGAGCTGCCCATCATAGTCCTCCATGAAGCTTTTGAGTGCACCTGGAGCTCCTTGTGGTTGTTTTGTAGTCAGGTAACTGGGAAGTGAGGTCAAAATCCTAAGCATGTAATCCTTCTGATCAATCAAGTCTCAAGGATAGCTTCTGAACTTTTTTTAAGTTAAGTAGCCTAACTTTGAATGAAGAATAGTTTAAGTATCTTTTTAAAGTTAAGTAGCCTAACTTTGATTGAGGATTATTCCTGTTAATGAAACTTTATTGACTGCTGGGCAATGGGGAGAGACAGAGAGGAGAAGACAGAGACACAGAGAGAAGGTGAGAGTGAGAGAGAGAAAATTACCACTGAAAATTCACTTGTGTGTTCTGATAGGATATCAACTACTTTGGCACATGGACTATTTAATTTCTTGTCTTTGAGAATCTTATGTAATACTTAGAATATAGTGGCTGCTTCATAAATTCTTGTTCATTGAATGATTGAGTGACTAGCTATCTTCCTATGACTAAGAGACATTCCTGAATTGCCTGGATAAACTTTATGGGTTTTAATACCTATGTCTATTTTCTCTAGTCATGGCCATTTTAAGTCTGGCTTGTCTTTTCACCACATGAAAAGACTTGTTTGCGGAACTCAATACACACACACACACACACACACACACACACACACATACACACACTCATTGCCTTTCCCCGGTTGTTAAAATGAAAAACAAAAATATATGATTAATCTTTCTCAGCTTCAAAGAGAATTAAAGGTAATAGTCTTAAATAATTTCATTACTTTATTCAGTCGATAAACATTTATTAAAAGTTATTAAATGCATAGTCCATGGATCCCTTAACAGACTAAGGTTCAAATTATAGGGCCTTGGTGGCACAGTGGATAGAGTACCAGGCCTGAAGTCAGGAAGACATACCTTCCTGACTTCGTTCTGGCCTCAGACGCTAAATGTGTGAACCTGGGCAAGTCACTTAACCCTCTTTGCCTCAGTTTCCTCATCTGTAAAAAGAGCTGGAGAAGGAAATGGCAAACCACTCCAGTATATTAGCCAGGAAAACGCCAAACAGGTCACAAAGAGTTGGAAGCAATGGAAACAACTGAACAACAAAAATGATAATTTACACCTTTGGCTGACTGGCTTGCCTAACTCTCCAGTCTAAGAAATGGAAACTTTTTATTTTAATTTAGATCTAACTATTCAGTTCAACATACTATTAAACATTTAATTGTGACAGAAGTAGAAATCAACAGGAAACAAAAGCAGCCACATCGTGCCCTACTTTCTTCACAAACTAGGTTGGGAAATAAGAATTAAATCTGTCAGTCTTCCTCTGAGTTGGATTAAAAGCCTGGACAGGTCCCCAAAGCTGAAGACCTCAGTGGATGCCTGTCTGCTTCAGTGGTTACCTGCTACCCTTCCCTTTCCCAGTGTGCAGTCTATTTCTTTTAGTCCCAGATCTCTGATCTCCATGGGTGTTATAACTTTGCCTAAGGTGGTACTTCTAGCTCCCTTGGTTGTTGCTGTCTCAATGCTTCTCTGGCTTGTTTTCCCATTTCACACGTTTACAAATCTGATAGACATATGGAAGAAGGTGTTTCCAAGTATAACACGTGTCTTGAGAACAACAGGACATGTGAAAAGGTTGGACTTTATAGCAATCTGCAATCTTGATCCATCCCTAGGATTACTTTTGTCAGCTATTAACCGTACTACATACATTCTGTGACCACCTCCTCCTGCATCTGGTGTTATTTCAATCACATGAACTTCAGTGTTACAGGTAAGCAAAATGACCTAATTAGAAAAAAACAAATTTAATATAAATACTCAGCCTATGCTTTATCATCACAAATTGCAATCTTATAAACAAAAACCTCCTGGAATTCAGCCCCTTGACTCTTTTCAAGCACTGCTACAAAGCACAACACTGAGCTGGCAGGAACCAGTATTGCAATCTTGACAAAGACACTAGGTAGTTAATCTCAAAGCTAGGTTGTTGGTGCTGCTCATGGCAGGGATGTATGAGAGTGAAATCACAAACCGTGATGGTGGTGGGCTGCTGCCTGCAGGGATGATCTAAGATTAAGAGTTAACATCTTTGTCTGCAGACATGTCTTTCATCAGAGACTAGGAGAATAATCTGTATCAAGGCCTGCCCAGACATGTGAACAAACTCATATCTGTATCTCATGATGCCATCGATTGTTATATTTTGAACAGTAATTGAGTTAAAAATTATCTTGGCGAAATCTTCCTGTAGTTCAGGGACCATTCCACTGTTCTTTTACCATCAACCTTCACCACAGTGATCCTTCCACAATTATTTTTATAAAATTCACTAATAATGATAGCTAGCATTCATATAGCACCTATGGTGTTCCAGGCACTGTGTTAATCACTTTACAAATATTATCCTCATTTGAACAACTCTTGGAGGCAGATGCTTATATCACCTCCATTTTATAGAGGAGGAAAATAAAGCAAACAGAGGTGAAGTGACTTGCCTGAGGTTGCACAGCTAGTAAGTGTCTGAGGCTGAATTTAAACTCATATCTTCCTCTTGCTTGCAGGCCCAGCCCTCTCTTCACTTGAGCCACCCAAGTCCAGCTCACATCAGTGCCCTAAATCTCACTCAGGCTGGGGTGCACTCTATAGGAGCACTCATAATTCAACTTCTTACCTGTTCATAGACTGGTCCTTTCTTCAATATATAAATTATCCCTCTGAGAACCTGGTAGAAAACACTTCTATCCCAGTCATTTAATTGAGAGGACCAACAGAGACTCTTCTCAGTCACTGGACCGTGTGAGGGGAATTTGTTTTTGTCATTTCCTGCAGGCGTAGTGACTCTTCCTTCCTCCAAGGAAATAGGAAAAGAAAGAGAGAGAACTGCAGATTGTTGGGCCCCATAGAATGAGGAGTTGCTGGCTATATTTTTAAAAATCCAATTCTGTATTCATGACCATAGATCTAGTCTAGATCTCTCCCTCCATACTAACTCAGTTTACTAATCTACATTATTTTAGGTAGAAAATATGGAGGTAAGAGAGAAGGAGATACATTGAAACATTCAGGGCAAATAACAGTATACTTGAAAGTGCTTACTGATATAATATTGCCAAAAACTAATTTCCTTGAGAAAGCAATTAAGCAGAAAACTCCAAACAAGGTTTTCTGAAACTTTCAGGGATTTTAAGATTTTAATTTGTCAGGGAAAGGGAATCCTAACTAAAAGGGGAAAAAATATGGATCAAGAAAACAATTTTGAATTCAGTAGAATCCAAAGAAATACTCTTAAATAAGCTTTTAAAGTATCACAACTATTGATTTTTTTTAAAGAATTGTGTACCTAGAATACTCCATCTTGAAAACAATTTAATGATGGTCATAAATGATAAGGTCATACAACCATGAACTGAAGCATAGAATGGCAGAATACTGGCCTACTCTTTAAAGGGAGTTCAAAACTTGGACACTTTACAAGAGAAAAAAAAGGAAAATATACTGTAAGCAGCTCATATTATAAGGATGAAGATTTAGTAAAATTCATTTTATGGAATACAGAAATTCTCTTGGTCTTATTTTCTTTCCGTGTAACTTCTAAGGATATTTGCCTTTCCTTTTGTATTCTAGATCCATAGGAGGAGGTTATGTTAAAAGTGCTGTCCCAAATAGGGGCTAGAGATTGCTAATATAACTCTCAGAGCAGGAAAGTCCCTCTACTAATGCAAACTATTAACATGTATGTAACCATGGGTCTTAGAGCAGTGTATAGAACACCAGAAAGTTAAGCGAGTTTTCCTGAATCACACGGTTTGGATGTGTTAGAAGTGGCACTCCAACTGATCTCTTTCTGATTCCAAGATCAGGTCTCTACCTACGATTCTCTGACTACTTCTTATTCTAAAATAATGCATCATACATTATATATGAGATTGAAAGGGTTTAAAATTTCATAAGGTATATTAAAGATAAACTGAGGCTACTTTTTATAATTTTGTAACGTCATTTTGAAAATGTTAACTTGAGGAATAATGGAGAACATAGGATTCAGGACTATGGAGCATTTGCCCCAAATCTTAACATTCTTTCTGAAGCAAGTCTCTATGATGAATGTTCTTAATTTTTTTCTTTTTTCTATTAGCTTAATCTGAGTATTTTAAGATAGAAAATATTTTACTTTATTTTGATTTGGAGCAATTAGAAACAGTTTATTGTAATAGCAAAGTTTAAAAAATCTTTTTTGTGAGTGTAAAAAGATTCTGTTAATATTTCAAAATAAATGATACATTTTAACCTTATTTTTATTGTAGTTATTCCATCAAAATACCATTTCTAGCATTACTGACTTTGTTTCAAATTTTATTCATCCCCAGTACCTTCAACCAACCTTCAAACCAAAGGTTTAAAATGCTCTTCTCGTTACAGTCACACTCTTCCTTTTATGCTACTATTTTAAATTTACCTTTAAAATGAGGCCCTAATAATTGAACTCAGCATTTCAGCTATGATTTGATCATCTTTATTATTGACACTATACTGTCATCTGAAATAGCCATCTTTTTTGGATAACATAATTCTGTTGACTCCTACTGAACTTAAAAATCATTTAAACTAATTTATTTTCTCAGTGGGTTGAGTTGTGAGGTCACAGATCTCAATGTGGGTATTCCCTGCAGTAGCGTGTAGGTTACCACCTATCCCTGCCCTTTGCTATTCTCATCATTGTTTTGCACAGAGGGCCCCCTCAGTGTATTTGATGTATTGTTCTCTTTCCCTCTTGTATTCTGTAGGTATCAGTGCAGGACTCAGGCTCTCTGTTGGTTTTTCCTCATTCTTGATGCATTACTGGCCAAACTTCTTTTTCATTCATTCATTTCCTTTATTATAGCTCTCTGCCACAGGCAAGTAGAATGTTGAATAGAGCAATGGACATGCAGCTGGGAAGACTTGAGTTCATATATAGTCTATTATGTATACTAGCTATGTGAACTCAAGCAAGTTACAACATCTCTCAGCCTCAGTTTCCTTATCTGTAAAATGAGGATAATAATAGCAACTACTTTTTTAGGGTTTTATGAAGATGAGATATTTTTAAAGTGGTTTGAAAACCATAAAACGCTATGTAAACAATAGTCACCATCATCATAATTTGTACAAAGGTATAATGTAGGTAATTATGTGATTCACTGACTACTATTGGAACTTCTTGAATAAGCTCATGGACTCATGGACTTTACTTGCCCCAAATTTGCTTATTTTAGTAGAAAAGTAGGCATTTTACAATGCCTCTAATAACCTATAGGTCATGTATGTATGAAGGCATGTCTGACTCCAGTAACTTTTTCAATTCCAACATTGAATGGAAAGAGCCGTACACAGGTCTATAATATGAAGGCAGTTAAATCCCCTAAATACGTGTTTTTCATGAATTACTATTGAGCCACATCTTTCCCATTCTAAATTTTTATGCCTGATTTAAAAAAAAAACTGTGTGAAAATATGTTGCAGTATTCCTTCCAGTGGCAATGGTATCAGCAATCAAGGAGTAAAGCTCTTAGTGGATTGTTAATCCATTTTAGCATAATATTATTAAATGCACCCAGGAGGTTGGCATTCCCCCAAATTTCCTGCCAAGAGCAATGGAAATTCATTCATTGAAGGGAACTGAAAAGAGCACCACTGTATATATTAATTTAAACCAAAATCTCACATTGTTAAGACTCTGTCTTAGAAATATTCAGTGGCAGATGTTATTCTGCTTTCTTTCTCCGTTTCCAAATATCTCCATTTCCAAATATTCCACGAGATATGGAAAGTTATTGAAGACCAAATTAAATTTACCTTCTTGAAAGCCTTATGTTTATTTGATATTAGAATACTTTCTTTTCTGTAAAAATGAGTAAATTTTTAGAAATATATCTTTTCAGTGATATCATAAGGAGATAGATTTCTCTTAATTTTAAAAAGAAATCGAATCCCAGAATTGGAAGGCATTTCAGAGAACATTAGTTTCCTCTATAGTATAGCTGATAAGTCTTTGATTATGGATCCCTAGTGAGAAGGAACTTATTACCTATCCTCTGGAGCCACCCACTCCATTTTCTGAGAGGTCTACTTGTTAGTAATTTTTCCTTTTAACAGAATTAAATCTGTTTCTTTGAAACTTCAACATATTACTCATAGCTTTGCATTCTAACACTAAACAAAACAAAGTATGTATATATATATATATATGTACATATATGTATATATGCCCTTTCCATGAGAAAGCCAAAACATACTTGAAAAGAGCTAGCATGTCTCTGCTATGTTTTCTCTCCTCTAGGATAAATATCTCGTAGTTCATAGTAAGGGTCACATGGAATGACCTGGAATCGCGCCACTATAATGAGCACTTTCATCTAGATGTTCTCAGTTTACCAGTGTTCTTTCTAACCCATATTTTCCAGAACTGAATACAATATTTCAGATTTGATCCTCATTAGATTATGGTGGATCTTATTCTCAATAAGATATCTTCTCAATACTTATTACCACAATAACTCTTCCCCTTTATATTGAATTTCTTCCTTTTGTTCCTCCCAAAATATGCTCTTCCAGAACCGTATCATTATGATGAATTCTATTCCACCAAGTCTCCTTGACAGCTAGGAAGTGAAATCTTCCTTCTTACATTGGAATCTCTAGTTCACCTTTCTTATTGCCTTTACTTAATGTATTTGTAGGTAGATGTCTGGGACAAGGGTTTTATTGGGGCTCCTTTCTTGGATTTCGTCTCTTATGAATTTCTTGGCATCTCTGTTGTTACTCTTCCAACATTGCAAATATTCCCCACAGTAACTAATGCCATCACAATGGAGGGGATTATATGAGGTTGACAACAGCTTCCAAAACTGCCAACCTTGAGTAACCAAACAACATTCTTTATCTTCCCACCTTGGGACAACCCTTCCTATGCAATATTTATCAAGAAACAAATCGATAGTCTCCATGATTTCATCAGGCACTCAGAATACGCTGACTGCCTGCTCCCTGTATGGATGAGACCCAAATGTCCCAACCAAAATAACCACCCTGAAATTCTTTGGCTCTAGAGTCCACATGAACAAAACCACAACTATGGGGAATAGCTTTACTGACATTCTTTAAGATGGCCTTTCCTTTCCATAGTTCTTGCCAAACTTCTACACAGAAGGACCCTTGAAAGCAAACGCCAAACCCTCACTTTCCTGATATATCCTTGAACAGCTGCAACCCCTTAAGTTTGGAGTGCAGCTGCCTTAAGTAGTGCCATTGCAAGATGCCACAAAAGCAGATACATAGAATTATAAACTTTTAATGGTTTACACGCAATAATCAGAACATGTAGTTATGTTAAGGCCACTAGCAAAATTACACAAATATTTTAAATGACCTTTCAGGGGTATATTTAATGCTTCTAATGGTAATTGCATATCCTTAAAATGATTTACCTTGTTCAGATTATATTATTTATTCACAGAGAAGTAAGACAATACACCAATACCCAGTTCAAATAGTGTATGGGAAAGCTGGCTGTTTAAGTTGTTGTATTCTGTTTTATGCTTTTCAAAGGAAGCTCCAAATGAAAAGCTAATTCCTGAAAGGCCTGAAGCAATTCCTGACATAAACTTCTTACTAGGGACATAGAAGGAAAATCTAAAAACAGTAATAGAGAATAGAACCTACCACAGACATCTGAGCCACACCATATAAAAAAGAGGGGGGCTATGGCAAATAGGAACAGCACATCTGATGGGATTAACTTAAAACATACTTTCTCTTCTAGTACTTTACAATTAAATTTGGGGGCACTTTTCTCTTATTTCCTATCAAAGAGTCAAATAAGTTGTTAATGCTATGTGATTTTAAATGTACTTGCCTTTTTTAATTTAAGGAAGGTTAGGAGGTTGGGCATTTTCCGTTTGATCTCTGATATTCTTTCAGTTCAGTCTTTCATTGTTCTGAAATAAATAAACCAAAGAAAGACAAGACCAAGTAAAACCTATACATCTTTCAGTTACTGCAATATGAGGCCATGCTATTTTTCATGTGGCCCTTTCTTGACCGCCATCTCTCATTCTGTTGGTCTGTGTCATCATTGTTCCCTACTCTTTCAAGTAACCATGTTCATAATATATGTTACCAAAATCTAATATTGTATGAATGAATGAGAAATGCTTATCATAATATTTATCCAGGCAGATAAGTATATAAGGAACAGCATGAATGAATGGACTAGTGGAAAACTTGAGTACCACCTCAGACTAGACCAAGGACTGTACATTCATCAGGTGATTCAGTTGAGGAAAAGAGAGATTAAATGTGAAGTTGTGGATGGCAGCAGCTACTTCTGACTTTTAATCTGTTTTTTCCAATCAACAATTTCCTCTTCCATTGTTTCCTCCTATTCTACCCAAGTTGATTGGTATAATTTTAACTCCCAGATTGCTTCCCTTTCCTTTCTTATCTATCTTATCTTTCATCTGTCTAAGTCTGGAATTTCTGCTTTCCTCCCACTGGCATTTATCTCCTCCAATGCTAGTTTCATATATCTCACACAAACTGATATCCTTGCCCTCTGCCTAATTCAATAGCTAAGTGACACTTATAGCCATTCACTTCAGAGCCCTGTGCCTACCTGGGTAATTTGCACATGCCCAGTTGGGGCTGAAGTGCTGAGTAAGATCCATGGTTTCTATGGTTACCATAGGGTCACAGGCCTTCTAGTTCTCAGCTTTATCTCTATGGGTGGTGCTGCTTCACTGTCAGGAGCTGTGTGGATCTTTCATTTAGAACTTAGCTCTGAGCTCCCAAACCACCAACTATGATAGTTTTACATTTTCAGATGTGTTATATGAGTATGACAGTTTTACCTTTTTGGATGTGCTATATTTCAATTAATAAATCAACAAGCATTTATTAAGGACATACTATATGACTCTGGATTTCAATGAGTGCTAGTTATGTAGCCTTGCCATGATGGTATTTTCTTTCCTAGGTGCAAACAAACGTGTTTGGATACTGCATAATATTCATCATGGAATCTATAAACAATGCATAACAATATGTAAAGCATCCCCCAAGTAGTTTTGAACCTGCTACTCTCCCAAAATTTGGAAATTCCTCCAAACTAGTATCAACCACAATCCAGGAGTTCTAAGAACAAACTCTGAATTTTGTTTACAATGGCTATGCCCCCTACTATGGCAAACACTTTATAAAAACAGATCCCATGACTCTTCCAGGAGGACTGGTGATCAGACCCAGAGGCAGAAACTATCAGCTCAGCCCAGTGGAATACAGTATCTAACATAAATTGGAGCTCAAGAACTCCTAAGTCTTGGTCTCTGCCATCTGCTCACTTTCAAAAGAACTCTAACCTCACCCATGATGAAGGAAGAGAATTGATTAAGTAGCCAACCCCATCTAGGAGAATTACTCTTCTGCCATAAGCATTACATTCATGTTAGTGAAGATTGAGATTAATCTCTCTCTACCATGTTTATATTACTTCTTCCTCTCACACACCACTTCAAAACCCCTAGATATGAGCAGCAAGGCCAGGGGAGGAGAGACAGTGAGGATACAACCTCACTATCTCTAAAGTAACTGGTTAATTATCCTGGCCTTCCCTCTGGCTGCCATTAGATTCAACTCTCTCCTAGAAGTGGGTTCAGCTTTTTTTTCTTTTCTTTTTTTTTTCAAATGTGTGGTATCTATTCCAGCTATTAATCAACTTGGAGAAATCATGAAATAGGCTCTCATCTTTCTAACAACTGTGTAGACAGAGATCTTAGGTGAAGACTAGAGATAAGAGCTTGTAGAAATGGAACTGGAGGTGAAAGGAGGGCAGATTGAATTCAGGGCTTGATTAATTTGAGATCATGTGAGTCTAGGTTTATACATTAGTTTTAACTATTGTGTGATAATGATGCTGAAGAAATAAAGATCAGTCAACCTTTCTGTTGGCTGCTGATGTCGCATTTACATTTAACCTAATCTTTACCGAATGTATGAGCAGGGACAATAATATTTGAATTGGAACTCTCCTCTCCTTGCTTTTTTGATTTTCCTTGTCATCTTTGACATTCAAAGCATGTATGTCTTCCAGTTGCCTCCTGATGTAAGTGATCACAAATAGTGAAATGGTCACAGCACAGACAGTAGCATAGGTTGATAAAAAGGGGTAGAGGATGCTGATAGTCTCATAGTTTTTGTATTATATATGCATGTTGAATTGGTTTTCTAAATTTGAGATGCATCTACTGACCAATGAACGAGTCAATGTAGTCCCAGAAAAAATGTGTCATAGCAATAATCTCACTCTTAATGAAGCCAGAATCTATTAAGAAAGTTGCAGTTAATGAAAGGATGGTTTATGAGTTTCCCTTGGAAAAGGATATATATATATATATATGTATGTATGTATGTATGTATATGTATATATATAGAGATAGATATAGATATATAGATATAGATATAAATACATATATATATATGTGTATGTACGTATGTCTATGTAGACTGAGGCTTAATGGAAGCCAGGGAATTTAAGAAGCCAAGGTGAAGAGAACATTCTAGACATGGATAACGGCATGTGCAAAGGCAGTGAGATGGGTGAACAGTGTTGTGTATAGGAACAACTAACAAAGCAGGATGAGGAGATTATAGAGTTTATGGAGAAGTTGAAAGTATCAGAGGAATGGAAAAAGTAGGAAAGAGCCAGTTTTTGAAGTGCTTTAAATGCCAAAAGAGAACTTTGTAGACAATAAATATTAGAGGCAATAAGGAGCCATTGGTATTTATTGACTAGTGTAGTGACATGGTCATATCTATGTTTTAAGAAAATTTATTTAGTAGCTCTTTGGAGAATGGATTGGAGTGTGGAGAAATTTAAGGTAGAGAGATGAGAAAACCATTTCAATGGCCCGAGAAGCCTATTTTATTTTATTATTTATTATTTATTTATTTTGCTGGGTGAGCTTTGTTGCGGACATTTTTGGTTCGGCCTTGGGACTGCCTGCCCCAGCTGCTCTCCCCCAGTCCTGCTTCAGGCTCAGCCTCTCAAACAGGTACTTGCCCTGCCCAGATTAGGGGTCTGCCTGCATGTGACACAAGCAGCTTTACCTCCTCACCCAGGTAGTGACTCTCTAGGAAGTTGCAGAGGTGTGGATCCCCTTGGCTCGAACCCATGGCATGCAGCTTCAGGAGTCCTTGGTTCAGGCCTTTGTTCAGGTTCAGAGTAGCCTGCATGGCATCCAAACTGCAGCCCCACTCATCTTGGGCAGGTTTCTACACAGCCTGGAGGAGGACACAACTCCCATGCTGGTTCTGGGGCTGCATAAGGTGCTTGGTGCCCTTGCATTTGCCTTTCATCAGCTCATAGAAAAAAAGTGACACCCTACGCAGGGTGACATCGTCCAGGTCGAAATAGAAACCCAGGGACAGGTTGGAGTAGGAAGCCTGCAAGTACAGGTTGATCAGGCAGTTGACAGCAGCCTTGGCCTCAGACAAGAAGTTTTGGCAAATCTGGGAGCTAGGGCTCATGACACAGGTGGAGAAGGGAGGAGGTGGCTAGTTCTGGGGACGGGGCAGGGCATGATGATCTCAGAGGTAGGTGACAAGTGGTCCTGGGGGCTGGCAGGCTGCTGAAAGGTGAAGTTCAAAAGCAAAGGGAGCTGGAGGACTCCAGATCTATTCCGGCCAAACACTGTTGAAGCAAGAACCAGAACGGGGCAATGTGGTGTCAGGAGGCTATTTTAGTAGTCCAAGAAAGAAGTGATAAAGGCTTGAAATAGACTCTTGGATATGTGAATGGAGAGAGAACAATATATTTAAGGGATAATTTTTAAGATAGAAATTATAAGATTCCACAACTGTTTTTGAAATGTGGGGTGAATGAGAAATCAAGGATAACAATGAGATTGTGAATCACTGAGAACTGAAGGATGGCAATTTCTACAATATTAATAGGCAATGAAGTGGCACAATGGTTAAGACACTGGCCTAAACTTAGAAAGACTCATGTTCATGAGTTCAAATCTGGTCAATGATAAATAGTTTTAATAAGGAGATTCAGGTGATAGGATGATTTGGGGGGAAAAGTTAAAGAGTTTTATTTTGGATATATTGGTTTTAAGATGCTTACAAGGCATCCAGTTTGAAATGTCCAAAAAAGCAGTTGACAGTGAGGTGCTAGAGCCCAGGAGGGAGACAGACTAGAAATATGGGGAATCATCTATATGGAGATCATAACTGATGAGATCAACAAGAGATAGAATAAAGGGAAAAGAGAAGAGGGGCAAGGGTAGACATCTCTGGATGCCCACATATTATGGACATGGTCTGAATGAAGAGCCGGGATACAAGACTGAGAAGAAGTGGTAAGAAATTTCAGAGAAAGGAATTATGCACAGTCAGAGCAGAGGGTATCCACAGATTGGTGATCAACAGTGTCAAATGCCCCAGTGAGTTAAAGAAAGATCAAGAATAAAGAAAGACCAACAGATCTGGCAATTAAGAGATTAACAACTTCAGTCAAAGGTAGACAGAAGGAATGGTCCTAAAATGATATTGTGGCACATAAGTTACCAGGTTACGTTGTTAAAGGTCCAAAGGCTTGTCTGGTGTACAACCACTTGGTGGACATAAATAAATTGTACCATATTACCAGGGGAAAATGTGAAGAAGTGGCATCAAACATATCACCAGAGAGAAGTGAGATCAGGGAAAAAAAGGAAAATATTAGCCTTTAGTGAGAAGCAAGAGCTTGCTGGCTACAGTATCTTGGTGTACACATAAAGTCAAGGAATTTAAATGAGAACAAAGTAGGATCATTAATTGAGAGGCACCTAAATGGCTGTCAAGTCTAACCCTGCTCATTTTGCAAATGGGGAAACTGAACCCCAGGGGAACTCCCAAATCACACATATTGTAAATGTCAGAAGTAAATTTTGAATCTAGGGCTTTGTACCATAGAATCAGTGTTCTTCCCTTGTACGTTCTACATGAAGACCTCCAGCGTGGTAAGTGCCTCCCTATGTAAGAGTTTTGGAAAATCATGGATAAGAGCAGCAGGATGTGAAGCTGTGGCTGAATTGCTATGTGGACTGTTGGAGAGATTGCCCACCCACGTAGATGACATGACTGTTACAAAAACTGTATACTGAATTGGTCTCTCTGACTGTATGGGCCACACTTTGCAACTGCGTTTATTTTGGTATTGGGATTTTGTTGCTAATGGATCTCCCAAGTGAGGAAACTCCTTGTCAACACAGGAAACTGTTCTCTGACTTCTAGTCTCCAAGAGCTGCTGAGGGTATTGAGGCATTAAATGACTTGCCCAGGGTCACACAGGCATAGTTTGGCTCAGGACAGAACCCAAATCCAGATCTTTCTGTATCTCTACTATGCCAAGTTTTCTCTCATTCTACCATAGGAGGAAGAAATGGACCCATTTGTGATGTGAAGTTATATTTCCATTTTTGTTCTTACTGAACATCTGCCTAAAAATATAGGCTTTTTTTTTAGCTTTGTGTGTATCCATTACTATGGTTACATCAAATATACTCTATTATAGGAATAAATCCTGTATCTTTTAACATGTGGCTGTTTTCTACAAAAAAGGTCCCCAAAGCCAAATGAGTCGTCTTTTCACTAAATATGTTAATTCCTGCCAAAGTTAAGTTTCTTCCTCTCCCTTTTCTTTATATGTTTGGTGGTGTTCCCTTGGTTTAGGATCTTGCAATCTAGTGGGAATAGTGGGATGTTTTGTGTACATTTAACTGCACATTTTCTACTTAATTACCCCTTTTGTTTTCTGAAGTTTTGCTTTAACTGCTTCCACATTCGAACTCTACAGTCACAGTGGTTTTTCAATATGATGTTAACTCACATAGGTGAGTTTCAAATACAGTTTGTATGATATCTAGGGCAAAGATGTTTAGATACTTCTTGAATAGTTCATACTGAGATTAGTTTTTGGTCTGATCCAGCCTAAAATTTGAAAACATGCGTATAAATAGGGAATCATTACAAAGTACTTCATGGCTTATAATCATGTTATGTTACTTTTTCAATGCAATCACTTGTTTGTTGAGACTTCATTCAAATTTATCTCAGGCAATGTGATCAACAAATATGGAATTTTAGAAGCATGTATGAATTTCAACACCTTCCATTTCCTAGGAATGGATAAATGCCATCATCATATTTACCTGTATTGACAATTTTTGTGGAAATACATAGTTTTGCCTATACTATCAAATTATCATTCTTTACAATAGAAAACCATGAACAAAACCCTCCATTTACTGACAATAGCACATCTATTTTGAAGTTAGAGTTCTTACGAACTCAGTTTTCTGGCACATGGCCACAAAGCTGGATGTTATTGAAAAGGGTCTGAATATTGAAAAGGAATATAACAGCTGACATTTTTATTGTCTTTTACAGTGAACAAGGTGCTTTACATGCATGATCTATTAAGCATCATGAGAAAATTATGAAGTAAATTATATGAAAATTATCAGGCCTGTTTTAGAAATAAAGAGACTAAGGCTCAGCGACATAAAGGATTTACCCAAGGTTACAATGCTACTGAGTGGCAGAGTAAAGAACCAGGTCTTTTGATTGCAAATATAGAACTCTAAGAATCACAAAGCTCATTCATTTTACTCTGTAAGAAAGAAACTGTTGCTCTTCTCACCCTGACCCCAACTTATTGATTTTGTATGAAATTGAGCCTATTGTGGAATAAGTTGCTTTATGTCACTTCCTTTGTGAACAAACAGCAATGAGAAATGACAGCCAGCATTAGGGAAAATATAGACTGATGATAAAGTAGAAAAATATAATGGATCAAGTCTATCTATTGAAGGGACAAGTCAATCTGGGCTTAGAGCATCACTGACAAAGCAAAGTAATTGGTGTTTAAAACGATAATTAAGTCATCAAGAAAAAGTTCAACTATGGTTTGCATATCCTGTCCAAAAAGTCAAGGAATGTATAATCTATTTGTAAAAGTTTTCACCCAATGTGGTCAGTATAAAACTACAACCAGCATTAGTGTTTAATGAGTAAACATCAGTTTTCTAGAAAATGCACTTATCTAGAGCATCCTATTTCACCAAAATGCCATATCACTAATGCATTATTACAGTTCTTCTTTGCCACAGGCTTAGTGTCTAACATCCACACCTAATAAATACATTTCAACAAACATTTAATGCATATTATGTGCCAGGTGCTGAGTTGCTCAGTGATACAAATTACATATATTATAGTTCCTACCCTCAAGTGACTTAAAAATTTAGGATGAAAGGATAATTTATTTGCAGAAATAAATGTAATACCAAAAAGAATGTGAAAATACATAATTCGACACAATTGCTTTGTTGGTTGTTGTCCTTCATACTTGAAGAGGATCAACATGACTTCACTATGTTGGGTCAAGGTACAGTGTGTCTGACTGTGGCTGATCAGAATGATATGAGCTTGGAAGGCTCTACCACAGGTTGGGCAGAAATAGTTCATATGAACATTTGGAGTGGAGAACTCTCTATAAGGCATAACAAAATGCTTTGTAAACTCAAGGGAGGAGAAGAAGCCATCATTTCTGATTAGGGAATGATCAGCAAGGGCAATATGGAGAAGGCAGCACTTGAGATAAGTCTTCAGAGAAGGGTAAGATATCCAACTAGTAGTGATATGAAGTAAAATCATCATAGGCTGAGAGAATTGTATGAGCAAAGGCATGAGAGATGAGAAAATACACATAGTTTTCTGTTAATAGTAAGTAGTCTGCTTTGGAGTATTCATGAGGTAGACTGAAGTGACAAAGCTGAAAAGAGAGACTGGAGGTACTTCGAGGAAGACTTTGGTCTCTGTTTTTGAGCTTGAAAGAATATAAGAGATAATCCTCATTTTTATTTCTGGACCAGAGTTTCCTCAAATCCAGAATGGTTAAACAACTTTTCCAGTATCATATCAGTTGTAAGTGTAAGACCTGAAGTTTAAAAACAGATCCTTTGATTCCAAATTCAAGGCTTTTTTTCATTATGCCATATTGTCCTCAGACCCTAGGGAGTTTCAGCTTCATCCAATAATCAGTAGGGATTCACTGAAAATGGTGTGAGCAGGGAAAGGCCATGACCACATCTGTGCATCAGAATGATTAATCTTTCATAGACGTCTAGGATGAATGGGGAGGGAGGTGCAAGAGGCCAGGAATATTACATGATACTAAATATCCTTATAAAATTTAGAGCAAAACCCCCACAAAAATATTTTATTTATATGCTGCCAAACATCTGTGTATTTGGAAAGATCCAGATTTTTTTTTCATAAATCCAGATGTTTAGAATCATGTAGACACCACCAAAAGCTTGGGCTTTAATTGGAATTGCTTTTGGAATTAGACAATTATGTTGGAATTTATTTTGTTGAGTAAAATCTTAGAAGGGCCAGTTAGAAAGAAAAGAAGGCATAAATGCTTAAGCTTAAGAAACTATTACACTTGGTACTTCAAAATACCTGGGCTAGGGCTTGTACATTATCTGTTTTGTGCTTTGCCTTGACATTTTTTCGGCAATTGGTCACCATGTAAGTTGGGAAACTCAAAAGTTATTTTCCTTTATGGTTTAAAAATAACTTCTCTGATGGCCTGAGGATAAGATGAATTTAAATTATAACAGATACTTGGTCTCTCTGTATGTACAACATATGTCTTGGGTAAAAGGCAAAAGGAGTAACATAAGGGAAAAGCATCACTCCGTCTGCCATGTCTTGCTAACCATTAAACAAATGGAAGAGAGGAATTTGGAATTTGTATTGCCTCTACATCAGGCTTCAAATGACCCAAATAAAATACAGCCCACTTGCTGCATTTCTGTACATTGGCCACTTTTTCTTTTTTATAATATTTATGGGGGAGAAAAAGCAGATGGTAGTAATAGGCAAGCATCATGGGGGAGGGGTAGTGATGAGTTGTGAGTGTTCTTTTTAACTTGCCAAGAATTAAATACAAATGCCACCTGCTCTTCTTCTTTTTCTTCAAGGTGGTAGAAGAAGCCAAAAATGACCTTCTAGATGGTCACAGATTTAGAGGTTACAAGGATAATAGTGATCATATAGGCTGATATTTATGAAGAGGTATACCTAATAGTGGTATCCAACTCTATAGGTATATAATTTGCAATATCTTTATTATGAACATTGAATTTAGGGATGAAAAATAGCTAATGGAAAAGGAGCCTTTCTATACCTTATTAATGATTATAACTCTCTGCCCCTTCCCCCCTAAAAAAGATTAAGTTTAACAAGAGCCTAATATGTCCCAGGTACCATGTAAGGCTCTGAGGGATAAAAGGAGATCATGAAACAGACCCTGCCCTCAAAGAGTTTTCATTCTGCTAGAAGGATATAACATGTATTCAGTTCAGTGATTTTTCAATCGTGTTTGACTCTTCATGACCCCAATTGAGTTTCTTGGCAAAGGCACTGGAGTAGTGTGTATAACAAGAATGTTACTAGTAGCTGCTGTGGAGGTGTAAGACCAACAATACCAGTACACAGGAGGGCTGCTAGAACAGGTTCTTTGATCTGCTTTTTAAAGGAAAGCAGCTTTAAGGGGTTTACAAGTTCACTTTAATTAAACTACATATATCATTTACTTAGTTCAGGGGGAAAAGTCAGCAGAAGAAAACACAAACAGTAATTACAAGCAGAAATTATATAAACAGAGCAAATAACACAAATCAGCTGACAGGGCTTCTGTCTGTCCATAACAATACATACATAGTTACCAGAGGGAGAGAAGCACCAACACCTGGGTTTTCAAAGTGGGGGAGGGGGGCTCTTTAATTACTACCCAGAGTCTCATCTGGCAAAATCACAGGAACACTCTTCCAATGAATGAGCCCCCAAAGCAAAATGCTAACCTCCAAGTATGTGTATATGTATGTACTGTATATATAGTATATATATAGTATAGTATATAGTATATATATACTGTTTATGTATATACTATACCTATATATGTATGTGTGTGTATATATATATAAATATGTATATATATATATAAAATATATATATATATATATATATATATACATATATATATATATATATATATATACTTTTTCAGGGTCAGAGAAAACCTAAGTTGAAATTCAGCCTCAGATACATACTGATGCTGGGCAAGTCACTTTACCCTGTTTGCCTCAGTTTCCTCATCTATAAAATGAGTTGGAGAAGGAAATGGCAAACCACTTCAGTATCTTTGCCAAGAAAACCCCAAATGGGGTCCCAAAGAGTTGGACATGACTGAAATGACTGAATAGCCCTGTGAAGTAGAGAAGGAGGGAAGGAAGGGGAGAGGTAAATCAATAGGATAGTTATTATCATCCTGACTTTATAGCTGAGGAAATAAAGTTCCAAGAGGTTGTCTTGCACATGGTCACATAGAGGGACCCAGGATTCAAAATCAAATCCCTTGACTCTGGGTTTAGGACTTTTTTTTATTCTATCATACTGTCTTGAAGTACTCAGTATGCCCCTACATGGGAATGACCTTTTCCTTTTACCTCTGGTAGAAACGGAAATTCAGAGCAGGTAGAGTAAGAGGAAGTGATTGTAGTAGAAGGCTCGACAGCAGCTCTATTTCAATTTTCTCCATGGTTCATTTTAGTTTTTGGACTGGTTCTTTTTAACCCTAAGTCCCATGATCCTGTGACCTAGGGAAACTAGGGCATCTGAATTTTCTCAAAATCTCTCAACACAAAATGAACCCTTCTATAGGGTATAAATAACTGTCATTTTTATTACTTTATGTAAAGTACATTCATATATTTCTTACTTCAAAAATACTATGCTAAACTATCTAACTTGTGGTCCACTTGACGTTATAGTCAGTCACATATAGCACCAAGAAGTTGAGTCATAGAAATATAAAAACTGTGACAGAAGGAAATGAAGATTGAATTATTCTTGGAGATAAATAGAACAGAAGGGCATGGTCACTGAGTTTAGTGATAGACACATTAGAGTTCAATGCCTTTTGGCCTGGTTTTCTAAAGAATAGTATGAGCCATAGTCACCAAATTTCAAATTGTTACATGAAACAAATAAAATATGTTTGTTGTAGGGAGAGACATTGGATTATTGCTTACCTGAAAAACCACTTTGCACTGTCAACTGGACAGAGAAAAGTCAGTGAATTTTAGTAAATGTTTTCATTGTACTAAAGTACCATAAATATTTACACTTGGATAAAAGTTAATAAACAATGATTACTTGATATGTTTGTTATCCTTCACAATGTGTATTAAAATACTTGTAAATAAATATGTATATATATTTTATGTGTTTATATTATATATACACACAAAACACTTCCATACTCATGCACAGAAATACACACCCACACTTATTCATCATTAGGCTTTATTACAATGGGCAAACAAGAAGATGACCTATCTGTTCCTCACACTTTGGTTACATAATTTTATTAGTTGAGTCTTAAGCCTCTGCTCTTCAAACCACAAAGTTGGCAGACTAACATAATAAAAAGAACTACCTCCTTCCATATTTCCACAATTTTAGCTATTAGTCTTTACTGTGAATAATGGCTATCTTTTCTCTCAACTTGAGTTACTTATATTCATTTTGTCCCTCCTTGCAATATAGTTTATCTAAAGAGTCAGCATTCTAAAGACCTGTTTATAAATTGTCCTCTACAAAATGTTAAAAAGATATTTTTCTTTAATATAGGAGTTATTTTAATTAAAGACATTTAATTAGTTAATTAAGACTAGTTTTGTTTGCTGTTAGGGTGTGTGTATATTTATATATATATATATATACACACACATATGTGTGTGTATGTGTGTACATATATATACATATATATATACTTACCAAATTAAATGGAAATTCATAGAATGAGTTACTTAAAAGAGTTGTTACTTTGAGTATTTATATACACTACTGGAATATATATACACGCTTATATGTATATATGCATATATATGTATATATATGCATATATATATATATATATATATACACACACACACACACACACGCACCTACTTGGGAATAAGATCCTGGAACACGGCAGCAAAAGAATGAATTTTTAATAACCTAGTGTTAAAATATTTTCCCAGACAAGCTATAAAACTTCATAATGGCACACAAATGCTGATGTCACTGAGTTGCTTAATTTTGTGGTTTAGGACTACCTCAGAAAGGTCAACATTTAATGTTGAGTAATGTTATTTAACAAAAAAAGGGAAGAACGGTTGAATCAGGTTTATGATACTTTTTTTGTATGGAGAAGCCAAACTATTTAGACAAAGAACTTTAAAAAAAACCCGAGTACTATATTCAGACCTCTATTTGTTCATATTATTTTTTCAGTATTACAATACATGATTAATCTCAATAGTGATAGGGCAATGCCTCCTTGCCAGTCATATTGAATATACTTTTATTTAATGCCTTTTTTTGAATTCCATAATTGGTCTGGTTTCTTTCTATTTTTCCTTTGTGCTTTCCTAGAAAGATATATTCCCCTTCTTCTTCTTTCATTCTCTTCCCTCCTCTTCACTACTTCTCCCTCCTTTTCCTTACCAGGTGCAAAGCTGAAAGCTAACACAGCAAGCTCTCAAGTGTGTTCCCTACTCCCACCCCCACTCTCCATCCCCACCTCCCAAAAACATAAATGGTGTTTGGATCCATAACATTTTTATTCTGGCTCTATTTTTCTTTTCTTTCTTTCTGGCTGGCCATATTTTTGGCCTTGGAGGCAACTGTAGACATCGAATGAACATACCATTATATCAAACCATTTTTCACAATCTGATTCCCTTCAGCTAGAAATCTTTAAAGTCATAAACCAATGCTATTAAGGGACCAATTCCATACTCTATAGTTAGGAATAACCAGACAAACCTTTTAAAGAATCAACTTAAATGGAGGTCACTTCACTCCTTTATTTGGCATATTAACTTGATTCTAAAATTCAAAATAAGGCCAAGGATTAGATTAAGAAAATCTATAGTCTTTCTTCTAAACTAAAATCCTTTTGCCAGAAAATATTAAGTCTGATTTCTAGCTTAGGAAGCTTCAAAAAAAAGTCAACCTGTTCTCCTAAATGTGGCAAGCAAATCTCTAAGTTGTCTTAAATTCTTCCATTGTTCTGATACACTGAAATTATTGGAATCTTTTTTCATCTTCTGGCTTTAGCATTGCAGTCTATGATTTGAGGATCTATCCTTGGAAACCAAACAACAGCTTTAAAAAGTGCATGGGTAGTGGCATCTAGTCATTTGTATTGACAATAAGCAGTATTTGCTAGACAGAGGTTCATGTTTTAGTCTATGTGTTTGTTTTCTTTATATAATTGAAAAGTGGATTTCAAAATACTGGCCTTGATCTGCAAAGTCCAATAGGTTATAAGTCTCAGTTGACACTGATGTTGTTATCTTTCCAGACTGCTATAAGTTCTGCTGAAATCAAGCTTGCTGCCATTAGATGTGATTACCAGACATGTAGAAGTTGGACAATTTCCACCTATTTCAACTTCATATTTGCTTTGGTTTTATAAAATCTAGTTGTCAGTATCTGAATGACTAATAGAAGATGTATTTCTATTACATTTTTAAAAATCACTGGAAGCAAAGTCCCACTCCATTTAATACTTATTTTAAAATTTTTTCTAATTAATAATTACAGCATTTGGTCAAATTTGTCAGCTTTTCCTAGGCACAGTTTCCTTATCTGTGAAATGAGCAGATAATGTTATATCACCTACTACCCAACAGGGTGGGTATGAACAAAATTCTTGGTAAACTGGAAAGTGCTTTCTAAATGAAAACTATTGTTACTAAGACACACTGAAGAGTTTACATCTGTGTATGTGGAATGAAAAGCTGAAAAGTAACATGTCAAGCTTTCAAATGTATTCTCCATTCCCACTCCCACACTCCCTCCACAACCAGTAACAACATTTGGATTCATAAGAGTTTTATTCTGGCCATTCAATTGAAGTCTATTCACTAGAACTATCAAACTACTTTTTAGGTATCGCGTAGACCGAAAACTGAATGGCAATTTTTTAAAAATCATCTTTTGAACAGATATATTGGCGTCTTCTAGATAAGTCTTTAAATAATGTTTTTGGAGATTGGAGGAAGTTCATGAATAGGGGAATGTATATCTGCCAAGACTGAAATGAGCTTCTTCCTCACCTCCTCCCACATTGAAACATTGTCTTCCTTGCTCAGGCACTATATTCTAAATTGTCTTCCTTGAACCCCCTAACCACCAGTGCCCTCCCTTCCAAATTACTTTATATTTAATTGCTTTATATTTATTTGCATTAATTCTATTTATATTTATTCTGTGTAGAATTATATGTGTACATGTCTTCTACATTAAACAGCAGCAACAAAAATAATAAGGGTTGGCATTTACATAGAGCTTTAAGATTTACAAAGCACTATATACCTATATTGATATTCATGTACACACACATATACCTACAGTACACTTATATGTACGTATGTATGCACACACATACATATATATGTGTGTGTGTGTGTGTGTGTGTGTGTGTATATATATATATATATATATATATATATATATATATATATATATATATATCTTGATGCCCTTAACAGTATGGAGCAGGGGCTATTATTACCCCTATTTTATATATGAGAAACTGAAGCTTAGAGAGGTCAAATAACCCCCAGTTTAACACACCCAACTAAGTAACTGAGTCAGTATTTGAACTTAGTGCTTCCTAGCTCAGGTCCAGCATTGCATCTCCTGAATGTAAACTCCTGGAGGATATGGATTGTTTCATTTCTTATATCTTTATGCCTAATACCTATACCTAATACGATGTCTGGCACATAGTAAGCACTTAATAAACTCTTATGGATACGACTAACTAAGATATTAGGCATTAGGTCTGCCACAACACCATAGCTTCATTTTGTATTCACAGATTGAGTATGTGGGTATGGATGGTGAGTTCCTTATGCTTCATTAATCTGTTGATGTTGTTAATGATAGAAAGAGGAGGATATAACAAGGAGATGCTCTTGGAAAATGTAAGTGCAGCCAAAGACAATTTTATTAGATGACTGGAACTTCTATGGAATAATAGTTTTCAAAAGCAACTAGTTAATCATTATGTGTACCTTGAGGAATGTATTTTCCAAGGCAGTGCTTAGTCATGTTAAATTTCTGAAAATCAAAAAGTTTATACTTAATTGAATACAAATGTTTTCAGTGACATTATAGTTTAAACATTTTTATATTGTTGCTCTATTCATGAAAATAAGACTTTTGGGGTTTTTTGTCAATATTTTTGCATTAACATACTCAGATATAATTAAGCATGCAGCTGATATGTCCATCAACTGAGGGCAGCTTGGGATTGACGAAACCATAGTGATATGGTACTCCTGAAAGAAAAAATAAGATAACAACTCATCACATGCACACACCTTTCTTTGTATGTATGTAAATATATAGCTTTAAAGTTTACAATGTGCTTTATATTAATTATCTCATTTGATCTTTACAACAACCCTGTGAGGTAGATTATGAAAATATCCTCAGCTTTAGCTGTGGGGCCATTTTGTTAAATGGCCAAATGAGTTAGTCTAGCAGAAGACATTTATTAGTATTTGACACCTATTAAATATATTAATATTTATTAAACACAATAAATCAGTTTGTGTATTAAGTACTGGAAATGTGAAGGAAAAAACCCAAACAACCTTTAATCTCAAGAAGTTTAATTTCTATTAGAAAGACAACACACATTAATAAAAGCATATAAGGTAAATTCAGAGTAATTGGAAGGTAACCTTAGAGATGGAAGTAGCACCTGGGAAAAGAAAGAGGGGAGAGACTAGGAAAGGCCTTCTAGAGAAGGTGGTTTTTGAGCTTAGTTTTAAAAGTCCTGGGATTCTAAGAGTAAAAAGAGAGGGAGAGCATTCCAGGCATATGAGGAATGCTCTGTGTGTGTGTATATTACCAATAAGGAAAATTATTTTACATGACTATATGTTATAAGGAATTTTTTTTTCTTTTTCTCCCAGTGGAATGAGGTGTGAAAGAGAGAAATAGATTTTTTAAAATGAAAAATATAGCATTGATCCATAAAACATACATATATACATATAGTAGAGATAAGGAATGGAATTTCATGTGCAATCAACAGCAAGTAAGCTAATATAGCTGAATCATTGGTGTATTGAGGAGAGTAGAATATAAGAAGATTTAGAAATTCAAACAGGTCCTGATGGGAAGACTTTTAAAAACAAGAGTGTTTTACCTTATTCTGGAGATAATAGGGAGCTATTGGAGTTTATTTAGCCCAGAAGAAGCTGTGGTCAAATCAATGCTTTAGGAAAGTCAACTTGGAAATTGAGTGGTGAATGGATTCGAGTGGGCAAAGACTTGAGGAAGTAAGACCAGTTGTTTCAGTAGTCTAGGTGAAGAGTTGAACTAGGGTGGTATTTGTGTGAGTAGAGAGAAGGAATATATGTGTAGAGAAAGAAATTATTAGAATGGAAAAGAAATTAAAACATAAGCTAAGGTGCTTGATGCATGCTTGTTAACCAAATGATTGATCTAACCCTATTTCTTACATATGAATATAGACCTCTGGAAAAGGCTATCTCTGTAATTATACACTTCTGAGGCTGATGCATAGCAATGGCAAGAGCTGTAATCCTAAATAAAATGACATTTCCCCCCAAAATGTGTCCCCAAATAAGACTTCTAAACTGATTTTCCTCTTTTAGTGTCCATTAAAATATACTAAATCAGTCTTTTAGTAATTTCCTCTATGGCCTGGAATATTTCCAAATCAGTGAGATGATGTATTTCATGTTGAGACTTGCTATATTCCTTCAATTTAGCAAGCATATGTTAGGAGCTACCCATTGTGAGCAAGGTATTGTGTATACTGAGGTGGGACTTGAACCCAAGTCCTCTGAGCAAACTTTCTACTGTACCAAACATTAAAATTAGGAGAAATTAATAGGTAATAGTCTAAGTAAGAAGAGATGGGCATTTAAGATATTTATCAGTGAAATTGGAAAGGATGTTACAAATTCAAGACATGTTGGTAAGGTATAATCAACAGTAAGTGATTAGGTGTAATGGGTGAGAAAGAGACCATTCAAAAATAATTAATTGGTTCTGAGTCTAGATGACTGAGAAAATCATCTTTTTAAAAAAATTAAAAGTTACTTTGTGCTAGGCACTAAGGAAATAAAAAACAAAATAATCCCTGCCCTTAAGAAGCCTACATTGTATCTGAAAAGCAAATTTGAGCATTTTTACACACACACACACACACACACACACACACACACACACACACACACACAAACTATAAACGTAATAAATCAAGATTTCTAAAAATTTAGTGATTTCTCTAGAAGACATCAAGACAACTAATCAAAAGATAAAGGAAAGAAATAAAATATAGCTAGTTGGTTTGGGGCTTTGGCAGATGAAGGATCAAGGGAGGACCTCTTAAAAAGGTAGTATTGGAGCTGAGCTTTGAAAGAAACCATGGATCCTAAGAGCTTGAAATGAGGAAGGAGAACCTTTCGGTCTTGGAGGACAAGTCAATGACAGGGAGATAGAAAATGCAATGTTGCAAATAAGGAATAAGAAATTCAGTTTAGCTTGGGTGAATAGAGCATAATAAGCTTGAAAAGATAAGTTGGAGCTAGGTTGCAAAAGGTTTTAAATGTCAAACTTACATGCTTACATTTGATCTTGGAAGGAATTGGGAACTGCTAGAGTTTATTGATAAAGGGAGTGATAGGATCAGAGATGAGACCTTAAGGACATCACTTCAGCAGATGTACTGATGATGGCATGAAAAGGTAGCAAACATGTGAAGGGAAGACTAACTGGAAGGCTATTGAAATAGTCCAGGCAAGAAATTACGAGGTCCTTAAATATATAAGGGACAATGAATGTAGAAGACAGACAGATGTGGCAGGTGTGGAAGTAGAATTGCAAAACTTGGAAACTGATTAGATCTGTGTGTTGAGGGAGAATGGGGAGTTGAGGTTGACTCTGAAATTGAAAACTTCATAGTTTTCATAGAGGATCATTTTGAGTTTGAGGTACTTATTACCCATCATGTAGTTTGAAATGGCCATTAGGAAGCTGGTTATATGATACTCTACCTCAAGAGAATATGGATGAATGTACCAAGCTAAAGAGTCATCTGCATAATAATGATAATGAAACCTATGTAAGCCAGTGAGGTCACTAAAGGCAAGATGGAGAGGCAATAGATGCATGTGTCAATAAAAATAGGGAACTAAGAGGCAAATGGTTTCTGAGCTTAAAAATCAACTCTGTTGAGTTGAATGAATATGAAGTGACAGTGAGATATCCTAGTAGAGCTATCCAGCAGGTAGTTGGACATATAGACTAGAGCTTTTTGGGAAAAGCTGAGGGAGAATTTATTAATTTGGCAATCATCTGCATAGACATGATGATTGAAGCCATGCAAGCTGATAAGATCATGGGGGAGAGAGAATGAGAGAGAGAGAGAGAGAGAGAATGAGAATAAATATCTTATGGTAACCCTAATTGAAGAGAAGGAGGATTCTCTAGCAAAGAAACAAGGAGTGGTCAGAGAGTCAGTGTAGTGTCATTGCAGGCAAGAGACCAGAGGACATGAAAAAGCAGAGGGCGATTGTCAGTGTCAGTTGCTTACATGATAGGTGCAGAAATACTTCCATTGGCCTTAGCAAGAAGATGATCATGTGTGTTACCTTGGGGGGGGGCAGGGGCAGGAGTCTGTTTCAATGGAGAGGTGGTGGGGATGGAAGCCAGATTACAAAATTTTTCTTGAGTGTTGGGAAAGTAGATATTACTCTTCCTAGAAGTATGATAGTGTAAGAAAAACTTGGGATAAAAAGCAACAAGTCATCAGATTTGGATTCATGAGACAAATGGTTCAATCTTTGGTTCCAGATGTCTTTTCCCCCTTTCTGTGCTAGCTATCTTCCCAGCACAGGGTACATACAAAAGATAAAACAGGGTGGGAACCTGACTCACTGATAAGCTATCAGGAAGCTTTTGGTGTGGAAAATCCCTCAGAGGGAGGCACCAAGCCAAGGTGGAAACATGGAAGGTAAAAGTAACATGCTGTTTGGGGAATGAGGGTGCTGCCACCCACACCTGTGTTCATTATCTTATTCTCTGCCAAAACATTAGTACACTGCTGATGTATGTTGAATGATAGCCAGAGAATTGCAGAATAACCTTAGACTTCCTAGGTGTCTGGTAGAAAATTAGGTGTTCTGTGAGAAACATATTTCTTTAAAGTCTTGAAGCCTGTCTTAGGCAGTAGGTTGAAGCCAACTGACTGTATACCTTTCCAGATAAGAGATTAGTTATCTCCATCAGCTAAAAAAATATGCAAAATAAAAAAAAAATTGACTACTGAAATTGTAATTCTTGAGAAATTAGAAGATTTTCTAAGAGGCAGCATGGTACTGGATAGAGCACTGAACTTGGAGTCAGGAATAACCTTTTTCTCAGATTCTTGCCTACTGTGTGACCCTGGACTAGTCACTTGTTTAGGGCCTAGTGTCCTCTACAGTCCCTTCCATCTCTAAATTTGTGTTGCTGCATGATGCTATGATGAATTATCATGTAAAAAATAATACCAGTGTTTCAGATTCCAGACTCATTCAAGGGATTTTGAGATTCACTTTCACTTATCTTCATTGAAATCTCCATTGAAATTAGTAAACATGATTTTCCATTATTCCCAGAACATTTCAGTGTAAAATGGATTGGGAAGGGGCCAGGGCAGAGAAGCAAGGTGTAATGGATAAGGCATTGGATATGCCTACATTCAAGTCCTATCTCAGCTACTGATTGTGTGATCCTGAGCAAGTAATTTAACCTCACTCTGCCTCACTTTACCAATCTGTAAAATAAAGAGCTTGGTCTCTAAGGTTACTTTCAGTTCTGTGAACCAGAGGAGTTCCAAGGTCCTTTACTATTAATATACTTTGTTGATGAAAGCACATGGTAATGAAAAACAAATAATTTTTTAAAACATAGACATCTGAACTGCCACAGAAAGTAAATGGTTTTTGACACTACCAATCCAAATTTAATGAACTCCATTTTCAGTTCATTGAGCTATTATCCCTTTAAGGTAGCCATTTCTTTGTTATTACCATTTATAGAAAGACAAATTGGAAAGAAGTAATGAAAAAACCAATAAAATATAAAAGCATTTGAAAATAAAAATATTACACAATAAT
The DNA here is from genome assembly GCA_028646595.1 of Phalanger gymnotis. Taxonomy (NCBI): domain Eukaryota; kingdom Metazoa; phylum Chordata; class Mammalia; order Diprotodontia; family Phalangeridae; genus Phalanger; species Phalanger gymnotis. The sequence continues at coordinate 132,187,300 of CM053623.1, read as the reverse complement.
TCTGACTTCTATAGATACACACATTGGAGATGTATCTTCTTCAAATCTGTAGTAGAAGAAAAAATAACACAGTAAAAAGGGACAGCATTTTTTGTAATCACCAAGTTATGGTAGTAGTGTTCTTTTGTGATAAACATATGTGCATGTTCTATTTGATATCACTGATCCTATTTTGAACATTATCTCATGTAAAAAGATATAATCAAAAGGAAAATGTCCTGCAGAGTTAGATCAAGCATCAAAAATAGCATATGTTGCTATACTTTCCTAGATTAAAGTCTATACCATATATACATTTTTGTATTTCAAATATGAGAGAAAATGTTGCATTCTCTCTCAATAGATAGAAACTGGTTCAAAGCTTCACAACCAAAAAATATATATACTCTTAGGCTATGTAACAGTTATCAATGTATCTAATTTATCACTAATCATCTTGATAATTAAGAAAAATTCCTATATAGTCTAAGATGGTATAGCATATTTAAACAAGATATTTTTAATGTGAAATAATTAGTAAGCACATTTTCATTTAATGTATATGTGTGTATACATATATATGGATATGTTTGTATACATACATGTGGATATGTGTAGATATGAGTGTATACACACATATATGTATGTATATATATATGTGTGCATATATATATATACGTATATATATATATATATATTCTTGACCTTTATAATTCCCATGAAAGGAAGAAGTATTCTAGGGAAGAATTTTAAAACCTAGAAGCATTTGGGTCCTATATTTACTACTAAAATTGTATATGTATTCTTTACTCTAGCTTTCCCTCTCTTACATTGCTTTTCAAACATGAATCTTCCTGTTTTTTTCTTATTGAAGGATTTTCCACTTTTAATACAATGTTGATCAAAAATAAAAGCTTCCTACATTACATCATTTCATAAATATATTTATATACATGTGTACATGTTCGTAGATATATCTGTTTATGACCATACGTGTTATAGTCTATGTTCAGATCTGCTACATATCTAATCTTATCTCCTATCACATTTCAACTCCTGGCATTCAAAGCCCACTAAAATATGATTCCAGCCTAGTTTTCTGTGCTTATCTCCTTCTACTTCCACACATGTAATGAAAGATGCAGTTAAACTAGACCATTCTATCTCACAGTGATGGAATCTGAAAGAGGAGAGAGTATTCCAGAACAGGAGATAATCAACAACGTTAAAAGCTGGAGTCTAGAGGGATGGAGATTGAAAGGCCATTGGTTGGAGACCACAGTTAAAAGATCATTGGTAATGATTTTGAGAAACGGAATAGGAGAGATAGCTGAGATCATAATGGAATGCTTGAATTTTTCCAGTAAAGAAGACAATAGGATGGCGGTTGTTCAGTTGTTCTGTCATGTTAGACTCTTTGTGACCCCACTGACTATAACACGCCAATACTATCCAAGGAATTTTCTTGACAAAGATGCTGGAGTGGTTTCCCATTTCCTTCACCAGTGGATTAAGGCAAACAGAGGGTAGCTGACTTGCCTAGGGTCAGACAGTTAATCAGTGTCCAAGGCCATATTTGAACTCCAGTCTTCCTGACCTAGTACAGGCACCATGCTCAGAAGTTTACCTTCTGACAAAGCAAGGTTACTTTCTGACAAAAAGATGGAGGCCTTAGTGATGGTGTTGGTGTTGGTTGCGGTGCTGTTAGTTTTGCCCTTTTCATAAAAACTGGGTTTTTTTGTAATATTTCTCTGGGGTTTTCATCATGAGTTAAGCACTGGATTTTTATAGTTTTGCATAAAAGAATAAGAAAAAATGTTTTATAGTGGCAAGTGCACAAGTTATGTTTAATATGTTTGCATATATTTGCAGAATGAAACTATCATAAAGAAAAATTCCCAAAACTCTCTTTTTCATTTCTTCACTTGCTTTACTATGTCACTGTAACTTATGTGGATGCTTTGTCTGCATAACAAAACAAATAGTCCAAAGTAAATGATTCATTTTTGGGGGGTGGAGGTTGTCTATGCTACCGAAATAGATTTGATTCCCCACTCTTAGCCTCATTGTACTGACTTAAAAAATGACAGTGGACATCATATAGGCATAATTAAAAACTGTTTTTGTAGGTATTTTATTCAATTTGGTGTGGACCTGGGATTTCATTAATATGGATAATCCCCAGTGTGGAAAACTCCATACACCAATGCAGATTATCAACTCTGTAACTTACAGTTTTAGAGAGATTCCACGGATATTTGAGATATTTAATGACATGACCTTAGTCACAGAGTGAGTATATGTCAGAGGCAGGTTACAACTGTAGATCTTTATGACTCATTGGTTGGTGCTGTGCCAATATGTTCTACTGTCTCTTTATTGAGTAGGGATAGTCAATCAATCAACAAGAATTTATTAAATGTTTACTGTGTGGCAAGCACTGCATTAGGCACTGGTAATACAAAAAAATAGAAAGAAAAAGAAAGCAAAAACTGTTCATGCCACAAAGGAGTTCACATTCAAATGGGGTTGGGGAAACATGTTAATTAACTAGTGACATGCAAGGGACTGAACCTGTAATTTTATCGGTAACAAGAACTCCCACAAAGAAGGAAATTCTCCTCCTAATTCACATTGACATCTTTTATATATCTTAGAATCTTAAAGATTTTTCTAGAGCCCTGAGAGTTCTCAAATGTCTTGCCAAGGGACAAATACCCAGTACATTGCAGAGGCAGGATTTTAACCCAAATCTTTCTCTATTCTACTGGCTCTCTGTATGATACAAAACTGAACCTGAAGTTGGCAGTAGGGGTATGTGATATGGATAACTCTGTTGTTTTAGATAGTGACCTGTATTTAACTATGAAGCTTGGCCATAGAAAATCTTCATAACTATTTTAAAATAATACTTCAACTTATTTCCCTAGACATTTTAATTTTTACATGAATAGAAAAATACACTTTAAAATATTATACCACCAGTGTTCCTTGCAATGTTACACTTGTTGGTTTTAGAAGAGTGAGTTCAGTAGGAAATCCTCCATGTTTTCCTATTTGTTGACTAAATGACACTTACTTCGAATCTGAATTTTTGGTTTGTTAAACTGTGAACATAAATGATGATCACTTTCAAATTTGTAAGCCAAATATGGCATTTGCTTTGTTTCAACCATGTGTTCTCTCCTTTATCCTGTATAACAATCTTGTTTTTGTATATTCATTGGATCTGGCAGTAACTAAGAAAATCTGAATTCCAGAGCAGATTCAGAACTTACATTATATCCATGACCAAAGTCAAGTCTGAATTCTATCTAATAGAAATATTGAGTAACCTCATGCTAATCTCCTCTATATGCCAGAGATGACTACACTCTTGAACTAGGTCAGATTAGTATCCCTCATAGATTGCTCATACCCAAGAGTTTTCTTTAGCAAGCAGCCACCCAATGGATTAACCTTACCTTTTCAAATCAGGGTAGCCTGGTGCAATAAGATATGAAATCTGTACACACACCCTGTAATTTAAAAATCCTTGACTCATGGTGCCAGGAATGTAACCGGGCTAAACCACTGCACTGGTAAACACTTGTTCCCCAGATAATTTTATGTATTTACGTATTTTGATGTTGTGTTGATTTACCAACTTTTCAAAATTCTTAGAAAAAAGTAATGCATAATTAAAAACTTTAGAACAAGTTATTTTAAACCACATCAAGAACCCCTAACATACAACTCTCAGGAAGAGAATAAACAGACTTATGCGTGGGTTTAAAGTCATATTTATGAGGAGAAAAATAGTATTTGATGTAAATATTTCTATTGTACATATGTTGTGCTATAACAAAAAGAAATGCATAGGGTATTACATTTTTCTGTTATAAAACAAAAGAAATTAAAAGTTAGAATAAAAACAAAATAATCCTTAGCCTGTGTTGCATAAATCCAAACTGATAGTAATCAACCATGATGCGTGACTAAGGCCCACATCTGCCCATACGACTTATGACAGAATACAATCAGAGAGTAAACTATTTTTTGTGAACCACAGTTCATTGTAAGAAGGTCTCTTGTTTTGAAGGTGGTATGAATGTAAACATTTTTAATTTTTCAAAGAACTTTTACATCCATGTTTGCTTGTTTGTGCAAGGGTTTTCTCTTATCTGCTTCCAAAATTCTTTCCCTTGCCATTATAAGAATTTCTCAAGATATTTTACTTTAACTTAAAAAGGATGTTCCTCAAGTAGTCTACTTTAGTTGAAAGTGGTCTGTCATGCTTGTACACTACAGTGATGAGCTCCAAAGAAACAAGAAGAAAGAGCTATTCTTGACAAAAGTGACTTTTAGCAGAGAACACTTAATGGTACAATCACAGTGAATTTTAATTTCAAGAAGAGGGAATGAATTAAAAGCCACAGAGAATAAATTTCTTGATTGACATCCATGTTCCAACACAGAAGCAACAGTATTAACTTGTTCAATATTGCTCTATTGGAATCTTAATCTTTAGGGACCATTTATATGAAAGTGACTAAGCATGGATGGCAAGGTCTTAATGATAGGAATGAAGCATAGTAATAACTGTGAAGCTGGAAGCAACTTCAAAAATCATCTAGTCCTAAACCTTCAACCTAAAGGTGAGGAAACAGACTTGTAGAGGCTAAGGAACTTGTCCAACCCCATACTCCTGTATGAGTAGTAAGTGCCATGGAAGGATTTGAATCAATATCTTCTGACTTTAAATCCTGCACTTTCCTTTGATTTGTCACTTCCCCATTTTTATATTACACAATGATATATTTATTATAAATTGTTATAAGTGTATTTGTCATAAACCTCATTTTCACTGAAACCTTAATTTCTTGAAGGTGCTGCCCTTGGACCTGATAACTATAGAGCATCGTGGGGTGTCTCCTAACTTGATGAATGCTGGGTAGGGGGCAGGGTGGAGGATGGAAAATCTCATGCCCTCACTTTGAACAGGAAGCCCTAGCTCCAGTAGGAAATGTGTTTTAATCTCCTCTATCTTTCCAGCACTGCTGTTCCATCTTTCAGCTCAGAGTTCAGTCCATACACAAGACTTTTAGTTATAGTATATTTTAATGAAAATCAGAGCGCATGCTGGAGAACGTAGTCATATGCTAAGGTCACATGCAGACTTTAGATATATCATCCCTTTCTCCTTCCATTTCCCAAGGCTAATAAAGTTAGATTTTCCTTGACTCTTTTCTTTCATTCCTTCTTCATAGCCAATTACTTAGTTAAGCTTGTCACTTCTATTTTGATAATATCTCCACTCACTTTGCCACCCCCCTGTTTCAGGCCCATATCACCTCTCACCTAGGCCATCAGAACACCTTTCTTATCAATCTCTTTACTTCTACTCACCATTTACAATCCATCTTCTACAAGCACTTCTTCAAACAAATCCCCACCCCAAGCATTTGAGCACAACACTCTGAATGAGACTCAAACCATATTAAAATGTAATTAGATATTATTTAACAAAATAAATAGAAATACAACAAAATGTAGACAACATCAGTATGTGTTTTTCTAAATCAATATATGGCTACAAAGAATCTAATGTATGATCTAGAGGCCCCATTTCTATTTGAGTTTGACACCTCTGTCCTATGTGGTTGCCAAAATTTTCCCAAGGCGTATATCTAACCATGTTACTTCTGTACTAAAAAACTGGATTCTCTATAGACTCTGGGATAAAATGGAACCCCCTTGCCCTGGCATTCAAGGCCTTTCTTCATCTATTTCCAATTTCCCTTTATTTCATATAACTCCCCTGAATATTAATTTCTAGCCAAACATGGATATTTACCTGAATTCAGGTCTTAACTACTTTGTAGTTAAATAAGCTATGTACTGAATGTGCATCATTCTCAACTATCTATTAAGTAGTTCATAATATAGCATATTATAATATATAACATAATACCATATATTCCTTCCAGGCAGAGCTCAGGTACTACATACTCTGTAAAGTCTTCCCTGATTCTGTCTCATTCCCATCCCTCCCAGCGTCAGTGTTCTTTCCTCATTCCTCAAAATATTAACTTATTTTTTGTGCATTTTATATACCCTTAATAGAATGTCGATCCACTGAACTCTTTTTGTGTTTTTTTTTCTTTAGAGCCATAGCACCTAGCACACGGCTTTGCCCAAAGTAGGCATTTAATAAACATTTATTCAACTGAATTGCATTACTGATTTTCATTTAAAGTGAAAGCTATTATTCTTGAAACTACCGTTTGCAAAGCTGTTTGTATTGAATAGTGTATGATACAGGAGGCAGATTTATTTTTACTATTATTTAAGAATTTATAGAACTAAAGCTTAAATTTGAACTATCATAATTTTTTGAAATTTATAATTTCATTATAAATCATTAATAACTAATAATCACTGTAAAATCATGAATGATGATAATGGTTGAATATGAACTTAACCCAATAAAAAGTGTTGGCTTTGGAATGCAGGATCTTGTGTTCAGATCTCAGTTCTCTCAATTCCTACCTGTGTGACCTTAGGCAAGTTAAATAATCTAAGCTATCTGGGGCTTTAGATTCCTTGTCTGTAAATGAAGGAGCTGGATTAAATGAATTCTGAGGTCCTTTCTAACTCTACATTTATGATTCTTTATCCTAAAAAAGAATTGGAGTGCTCTGAAGGCTTAGAGTCTAATTCAGGGGAGGGAATATGAACACCATGTATCCTATAAGACATCAAAAATTCACATTAGTACATTCCTCCACTGCCTTCTATTCTTCTCCTATTTTAATCGATCAATCCACTAATAATTATTAAGCATCTACTATGTCCCAGACTCTGGAGACTCAATGACAAAAAAGAGTTTCTGTCCTAACAAATTTTGATTCTACAGGAAGACACACACATAGGAAATAGGTACAGAATAGACACAAGATGATTTTTTTTTGAATGATAGGAGGCAGTAGCTATAGTAGGGTGGAAATGGGGAATCATGAGTGGTCCATTGTAATGGGAATACATTAAGCTGAGCCTTTATAAACAATTAGATATTTTAAGAGGTGGTGATAAAGAAGGGGTATATTCTAGGCATGGGAAGACAACCAGATAAAAGGCACCAAGATGGGAGATGAAGTGCTATGTATAAAAAAAAAACAAACTCAAAAGTTAGTTAGGGTGGACCAATAGAGTATATGAAAAGAAGAAACTAAGGTCAAGAGATATGACTTGTAATTCCTTAAATCTATATTTTCTTATACTTCTCTTCCTGTATAGGAAATACTATATATATTTCCAAGTTACTGGTTTCACAGGGCGGATCTATATTGTTTCTTCAACTGAATTTTTCACAGAAATTTTAAAAAAGGAAGATGGACATTTTTCACATATCTCTAATGTCAGGATATTCTGAGGTAGCTGCATTTTTTTGACCTAAGAATCATTCTGCAACAGAGAATATTTATTCAAGTTAACTAATTTATTGTCAAGTCAGTGACCATAATAGGTGATGAAATATGTTGAGACAAGGAAATAGTCAAGTACAAATAGCACAAAAAATACATTGTGAAATTCAGACTAGGAAGAGGAGATGTCAGGAAATACAAAGAATTTATAACTGTACATACAGATCTCTCTCCCTCCCCCCTTTCTCTTTCTCTCTCTCTCTCTCTCTCTCTCTCTCTCTCTCTCTCTCTCTCTCTCTGTATAAACAGGAAATATATTTTTTAAAATTTAAGCCATTCAAATTCAGATACAAGAAAAACAGCAAATATCATTAAGGAAGTATTAAAACTATGGGAAGAAAACTTATCTCTAATAAAACTTAAATTTAGAAAAAGCCCAATAAGTAATTTATCATTCATTATATTTGAAAATTAGAATAAAATACTCAAACTAATTCAAAATATGTCATCACTGAAATATGCAACACTATTACAAGACCACCTACTTTATCCATTTTGACTTTTTTATGCACACATCATATATCTCTAGGAAATCCAGGAATGAGATGGTAAATTAAGCCAAGAAAAGAAGTAGCAATTCTCTCTCACTTTTATTGTATTTGCATCTACCATCAGATTGACCCAGTTTCCTCCCATGGGAAGCTGGATATAACTTTGCTCAAGTTGTGTGAGTCCCTCAAGGCTACATGTGACTTGCTGCTTCAGGACAAATGTAGCCTGAGGGCTAGACAGAGTTTTTAAGGGGTTGCAGAAGCTGCATCTATCATTAATATGGAGAAGTATCCTATTAAGGTGCTGGCTATCAGTTAATAGTATAACTTCCTAAAAGTGAGCAAAATGTCACTGGGTTCCATTAGAAGAAATGCATGATGGGCACACTAGTTTCTGTACGGCATACCACACAGGAAAGAGCTTTACCTCACTACACTTTGTGAAAATGAGAGACATTTTACAGAATTCTAGCAATTTGTAGATATTGCAAAGTGTGATCTCTTTTCTTGTGGATTTCCCCTCTGTGCTTCTTTGCTAAATTTTCCTAACTACCTTGGACATAGCAGATCTGGTTTTAGAGTCTTTTGCTGCTACAACCTACTGAAAAAAGGTAAGATTTTGGAAAATGAAAAATGATTTTCACAGATTTAAGGGATTAATGAAGTAAGTGTAATAGGTGACTGATAACTTTATTGGTTTAATGTTAGGAAATACTCTTTTTACTGCATGAGTTTTACTATCTGTTTTCTTCCAGTAATGCCTGAAATTCAGGTAAAAAAAAGATTTTAAGGGACAAAAAGAAATTAGAGTTTTGTAACTATTATAATTTCAGTACCTGGTAATTTATGAACTAGTTTTGATACCTGAGTTTGACCCACAGTAATATTGGTCATAGCCTAATTATAATGATTCTAGGTAAATTCTCTTATCAACAGTTGGGAAAGTAAACTACATTCACATATGGAAGATTTTCTTTATCTTCGTATATTGTTTGTGTGTGTCTACACATTAATTCAAAAGGGCTTTAATTGAAAAAGAATACTGTAACATCTCCTAAATTATGCCATTATGTTCTCACTCCAGTGCCTAAGGTAAAGAGCAATATTTATGGTATATGGTGTTCTTTCAAATGATAACAAATTCTAACCTACCAAACCTGTCTCAAAAATTTAGGAAAATAATATAGGAAAATGCTATCAATGAAAATGTCAGATGCCAGAAAGATTTTTGTAACACTTTTATATCATAAAATGGAAAAAAGCAAAGTACGATTTTTTGTTTAAAAAATAGACATATAACAGAAAAAAATTAGCGATGGAAAAAAACAAAGTTATTGATCGCTAAATTGCATGTTTTTAAATAAGTATACTTTAATGAATTTGGATATGGGTGATGTACAGTTTTTAGGAAAGTTAAAAGAAATACTCTAACAATAGTTTCTAAGTAGGAAAGGGTACAGTTCAAATGAGATTAGCCAGCATTAATTGGTTTAAATTATAGTAAGAAGGATTTATATTCAAAATTGTGTATAAGTTCCTGACTTCAAGTCTGGACTTGTACAAAAATAAAACATTTGATCAAATCATTCAGTTGGAACAAGCAATAACCTCCTGATTACTGAGGTTTGGTTGTTTTTTTTTTCTTTCATTTTTCGGCTGGTTATTTTGAATATGCATCCTCCTTTTCTGTGTGATATTCCATATGAAAGTGATTTGATGTAAAAATCCCTGCTTTTGGAATCAGTATATCAGGGTTCTAATCTTGCCTTTCCTACTAAGTGACTGTATAATGCTAGGAAGCTAGCCATGTCTTCTCTCCGGACTTTGTTTTCTTCTGCTAAATGAGAGGGTATGAATGCATTAATTTCAATTCAACTTTGCAGACATTTATTAAACATCTACTGTTGTCAAGATATTGTATTAGGAGCTGGAAAAAGTAGTTCCAGACCCTGAGGAATTTCATTTTACTGAAATAATAAAACATGCATAGACATAAATAACAAGTATGTACAAAAGAAAACAAAGTCATTTTCTGTATAGAGCAATAACACCTGGGAGATCACTGAAGTCCTCACGTAGGAGATTCTACCTCAGCTATGCTTTGAAGGAAGTCATGTATTCTTTGAGGCAGAGATTAAGTAGATGCTATTTTCCAGGAATGATCTCTTAGAAGATGAAATAAATATCATTTATGGGAATTAGAAGTTAGGTCATCGGGTCTGGAATTGGTCCTCTTCAAGAACGAAAGACAACAACTTCTAGAATGGACAATGTGTGGAGTGGATGGATATGAAATAATGCTAGAGGAGAAATAGGTGGGAAACATATTATCTTGGGTTTCAAAACAGAACATTCTGAATTTTATCCTAGAGATGACAGGTTGCCACTGAATATTTTTGAGGACAGTTATTTTGGTAGATTGTCTATAAAGTAATTTCAACTTTCAAAAATCTTTTATTTGTGTGGATATTCTTTCCACTAAAATTGATCACAACCATTCCATGTTTTAGTATGTAGTTACTGTGACCAAAAAACTTGATCTTTTGGTGACCAACTAGCTAGGTTCGTCCTAGGAATATAGGACTTGGTTCTTACTCAATTCTTTTCTAGTTTGGTAGATTCAAGAATTTCTCCCCAGTATGTTTTATTTTATTGTTCTTATCATTAGTTAATATTTATATATAGTGCTATGTGCCAATCACTGCTCTATGCACTTTGCAATTATCTCATTTGATCTCAGAATAAACTTGTGAGGTTAGATGCTATAGTTACCTGAATAAAAACTAAAGTTTTCTCTGATTAAAATATGTGGATGAATCCTTTTCTTTTTAAGTAATGCAGGATTTTTAAAGAGTTGAGGGTTATAATGGTTGGAGTTAACTGTTCATTTTTTTCCTTTTTCAAAAAAATTCTAACATTATACTTTTTCGTTAAATATTTTCCAATAATATTTAAAAAAAACAATCATTTAAAACTTTTGAGTTTTAAATTTTATTCCTCTCTCCTGACCCTTGCCCATTGAGAAGGTAAGCAATATGATATTGATTATACATCTGAAAGTCATGTGAAACATTTCCATATTAGCCATGTTGCAAAAGAAAGCAGATAAAAAAGAAAAAAAATTAAATAAAAATATGCTTTAACCTGCATTCAGAGTTCATCAGTCTATCAGATAGCATTTTTCATGATGGGTCTTTTGGATTTATCTTTCCTCACTGTCTTGATCAATATAGCTAAGTGTTTTGATAGTCTTTCATATTTTTACAATAGTGTTTTTACTATGTACAGTGTTCTTCTGCTTCTGATCACTTCATGTTGCATGAGTTCATCTAAATCTACCCAGGTTTTCCTGAAACTATCCTGATCATCATTTCTTATAATATAATAATATTCTATCACACTCAGATATCACAACTTGTTGAGAAATTCTCCAGTTGATGAGCATCTGTGCAATTTTCAATTAACCACAAAAAGAGCTGCTATAGATATTTTTATTTATAGGTCATTTTTTCTCTTTTCTTTGATCTCTTTGGGATACAAGCAGTGGTATTGCTGGGTCAAAAAGTATGCACAGTTTCATAACTTTTTGGACATAGTTCCAAATTATTATTCAGAATAATTGGACTAGTTCACAACTTCGGCAACAGTGCATTAGTGTCCAATTTTTTCCACAACTCCTCCCACATTTGTCATTTTCCTTTTCTGTTATGTTAGCCTCTCTGATGGATGTGAGGTGGTACCTCAGTATTGTTTTAATCTTCATTTCTCTTATTATCATTGATTTAGAACATTTTATTATTGATAGATTTGATTTCTTTTTTCTGAAAACTGCCTTTTCATACCTTTTGATGATTTATCAACTAGGGAATGGCTCTTATTTTTATAAATTTGGCTCAGTTCCATATATATTTGAAAAAGGAGGCCTTTATCAGGAGAACTTCCTATAATTTTTCCCCAGTTTCCTATTTCCCTTTTAATTTTGACTACATTAGTTTTGTTTGTGCAAAAGCTTTTTAATTTAATGTGGTCAAAATTTCCCCTTTTACCTCCCATGGTCCTCTCTATCTCTTTTTTGGTTAGAAACCCTTCCCTTATCTTTGGATTTGACAGGTACATTTTTCCATCCTACCCTAATTTACTTATAATATCACCTTTTATGTCTAAACTATTTATCCATTTTGACCTTATCTTGTATATTGTATGAGATATTGGCCTATTCCTAGTTTCTGCCAAACTGCCTTCCAGTTTTCCCTCCAATTTTTGCCAAATGTCGAGTTCTTACCCTTAAATCTTAGATCTTTAGGTTTATTAAATACTAGATTACTGTGGCTATTCGCAACTATGTATTGTATACCCAATCTATTATACTGATCTATCACTCTGTTTTCTTAACCAGTAAAATATTATTCTGATAACTCCTGCTTTGTAATATGGTTTAAAGTCTGGAAGTACTAATCTACCTTCACATTTTTAAAAATTGATTCCCTTGATATTCTTGACCTTTTATTCTTCCCAATGAATTTAATTTTGCTATTATTTTTTCTAAGTCTATACAATAATTCTTTGGTAGTCTGATTTATATGGCACTGAATAAGTAAATTAACTTGGGTAAGATTTATTTATTTATTTTTATTATGTTGGCTTGACCTATGCATGAGTAATTAATATTCCTCCAATAGTTTACATCTGTCTCATTTTGTGTGAAAAGTATTTTGAAATTGTGTTTGTGTAATCTCTGGGTTTGTCTTGGCAGGTAGATTCACAAGTATTTCATATTGTCTGAAGTTATTTAAATGGAATTTCCCTTACTATCTCTTGCTGTCAGATTTTGTTGGTAGTATTTAGAAATCTTGATTTATGGGGGTTTATTTTAAATCCTGTAACTTTGCTAAAGTTGTTCATTGTTTCAATTACTTTTTTTAGTTGATTTTCTTTGGTTTTCTAAGTATATCATCATATCATCTGCAAAGAATGAGTTTTGTTTCCTCACTGCCTGTTTTTATTTCTTCAATTTATTTTTCTTGTCTTACTGTTGTAGATAGTATTTCTAGTATAATATTAAATAATCCTGGTGATTATGGACATCCTTGCTTCACCCCTAATCTAATTTGAAGACTTCAAGTTTATCTTAATTGCAAATAGTGCTTGCTCTTAATTTTACATAGACACTGCTTATCTTTTCAGGAAAGGCTCTATTTATTCCTATGCTTTCTAGTGATTTTAATAAGAATAATTGTTCTGTTTTGTCAAAAGGTATTGTTTGCATCTGTTGAGATAATCTTATGATTTTTGTTGTTGTTATTGATATAGCCAATTATGCTGATAATTTTTCTAATATCAAAACAGTCCTGCTTTCCTGGTATAAATTCTCCCTGGTCATAGTACATGATAGTTGTGATAGATTATGATCTCCTTGCTAGTATTTTATTTAAAATGTTGTATTCATATTAATTAAGGAAATTAGTCTGTAGTTTTCTTTCTAAATATTCAAATTAATGCCATGTATACCATATATATGTACTGTATCCAAAAATTCTTATTTGAATTTTAATCTTTAATAGATATGCACATACACATACACAAACATTTATAGTCACATGCCTATTTTAATTTCTTATTACTTTTTGGAGCACCCTGCATATGTGTGCCCACATATATATGTGTATGTATGCACAAACATATATGTATATACATACATATACATACACACATGCCTTCTAAGGTCTTATAATTTAATCTTTTTGATATTCTCACAGAATTCAAAGGTCAGAAGAATGAATGTTATTGAAATTTGTAGAACTTTCTCCTTTATCACCAAGGGGTCCAACTAGCATTGAATATATCCAAAGCACACAAAAGAAATCACTTGCTAGATGTGTTGATTTTTATTGTTTATTGCCATTTTAGACAAAGCACAAAATCATTGTCCTTGCCCTTGAGAAATTTGCCAGGTATAGGGAGTTTCTACACTTCAATTGTCCTGACCTTCCGAGCCCTGGGTACTAGTGACTTAGGAATTTACTTATAAGATATTACTTCAGCAAAAAAAAATTGCATAAAAGGCTTTTTGAGTGAGACTAAGTTTGCCTCCTTTTAAAAAAATCTTATCTCTGCCTTTGGTCCTCTGATAGATCCCTTTGAGCCAAACTGCTAGCTTGTCTTTATCTCTAACTTCTTTGGTCATTTAGACTTCTGGCTGCCTACTTAGCTCTGATCCAGTCCCATCTTGGTTGATATCCGTCTCCCCCAAGTTCTTGTGTCCTGACAGCTTAACTGGTGCTCATCAAATGATCTATACTAACTTTTAGCTCTTGTGTATATTTTACTCCCTTGTCCTCTTCTTGCCTTGTTTCTCTCTTCTGTTCTCACCCCATAACTTGGGTTTCCCAGTCCTGGTTTACAGTTTTGACTAGACAAATTATTAGTGTAATAGTAAAGTAAGGCCTAAGTAAACTAAGATGGACATGACCTCTTTGTATCTTGTTGGGTTTTCCTGAAAATTAAGATTTGATGCTTTCATATTGGGCCTTGGGTTTTGCTTTGATTAGTTTCTGAAATCACACATAGAAACAAAAGAAAATAGCAGCTGTGCACTTAATATTATGAGGAGAAGGTATTCTCTTTCTGTGCTTTTCAACATAAATTTACCCTGGGTATTTCAGAATAAATCTACATGAGTGTTTTCCTAACACCCAGAGAAGGAAGAATCCAGATAATAGCCTAACTTACTTCAAATGAACATGGCCAAATAATTTTCCAATAATTGTCCTACTTTTTTAAAAGAAATGTTCTTTTAACATTTTTTTTTCTTTTCAATGTTTTGGGAGAAAAGATGAATATAGAGCCATGTGACCAAAAAGAAAAGAAAAATGATCTCATTCAAAGAATGAAAAACTATGGGCAAAAAAATTGCTAAAGACAGCACAATAGAACAATATAAAAAACCTAATTTGATTTATTCCTAATGAACCATAACCAAGTCTTGGATTGATTTTTTTTGACAGAACTGCAAAATGAATGAATACCTTAAGTGAGAGGACATGTATATTATAACTTTGGCAATGATTTTCACAGTTTCACTTGCATAATTGGTTCCTGTTGATTTGGATGACAATAAAACATGGACTGGAAAGTCTCTTAAAGGGTATATATAAAAGAAGAAAAGTAAATGACAGTGTGTGATGCTGTGGGAATCAAGTGCCCAGTGGGGTATCAGAGATCTCCACTTATTTTATCTGCTTTTAGAAAGGCCTATAAATGAAATCTGAATTTTATATTAGAGCTGGAGTTGCTTAGAAAAATCAGACAACTCAGAAAAAGAATATACCTTTATATACTTCACCTAAAGTGCTTGGAAATATAATCAGGAAATTACAGAATAAGACTAAACATTAAAAAAAAGTCAAGTTCCTACATCTGGATATGAGAGCACTTAAACAGAGATAATAAGTAGTGTGTAGAAATCTTAAAAAAAAAGCAATGATGGAAAAATACGCTTGGGTAATAAAGGATGTAGCTTAGTTTGAGAAATGTGTTGCTATAATCCCAAGGTCCTAGATGTTCCCCTTCAATTCTGGTGGAGACATTACCAAGATCTATAGTTTTGTTATATGAGGCCACATTTAAGGAACAATATTGACACAGTTCCTTGAAAACACAGAGGGAGGCAATTGAAGGTTGATTAAACATACATACATACATACATACATACATACATACATACATATATATATGTGTATGTATGTATGTATTATTCAGTGGTATCCCCAAGAGATCCCAATGTGAAAGTGACAAACTTTACCAGATATTCTATTTCTTCCCACACTGGTACAACAATAATCCCATATGTTGAATGTGGTCTGTCATATTCCATTTTAATTCTGGTGACTTAGTTACTTAAAGATATGAGTAGTTACTGGGGAATGGATCTCCTTCATATTTACTTGAGGAAGTTGAAACATTTGCTGAAAAATATTTGAAGAGTTTTTAGCTCCCTGAAGTCTTTTAATGGCAGCTTACTTACAATATAGTGGATTCCTACAAGATTCTAATAGAATATCACATTCTATATGCTAAGGCTTTACCTGGTTATTCCCTCTCTTCCCTCTTCCCTTTCCTTCCACCCCCAACTAGTTGCTAGTTGAATGTAACTTTGTCCCTGCTTTGTATATGTTGGGTATGTATAGTATGGGTGTTTGTGTATATACATTCATATATACATACATGTTATGCACCTCCACACTATCTGTGCCCATTGGAGTATAAATTCCTTGAAGGTAGGAACCATTTCCACTTTTGTCTCTGTACCCCCAGTACCTAGTACAGTACCTCCCTTAGGTATTTAATAAATGATTGCTTTCATGTTGGATCAATGGAGATGAAAGTGGGATTTCTGAGAACACTGAGAAAATACCTAAAAAAAATAATATCCCAAAAGGATCACAATGTGTGACCTTGAGTTTAGTGTTTTGGGGCTTTAATTTCTTAATCACTAAAATAAGAAAGTTAAAATGTATTCATGTTAATGTCTGCCCCTTCTTTAAAAGGCTATACTCTATAATCTTTTTCCATTTCAGTTTTTTAAAAGCCTTTATTAAGTGGCTACTATATGCAAGACACTGTGATAGGTGCTGAGAATTCAAACAAAAATCAAAATGTTTTCTTCTGTTAAGGCTCTTCCATGACATAATAACATGATTTGCTAAGTAAGAGGAATTTAAATTAAACAACCAGGACAAAAAATAAAACTACAAAATTTTCAATTCTCTTTCTGACAAAGGTGTTCTTTCTGACAAATCTAGGGATTTATCAGAATCAAGTATAGCTGCCTTGTTTGGTGGAGAAGGCGTTTTGAGAGGGAGTGGAGGTTTTGGCACCACACTCCCTGGTAAGGCTTCATGGATTTTCATGGATTTCACTGATGGAAAACCACAACACTTCAATATAGAAAGTTTGTGTAAAAAGGAAACAGATCTTTCAATGCCCATTTGAAATCTTTTGTCTCTGAGAATTTTTCATCAGAGATCCCCTGCGACCTCATTCTGACCTAGTAATGTCCCAACACATTTGTGCAGTCTGCCTTAAATTCTGCTGGTAAAGTCACCAGGAAGTTTATTTAAAGAAACAATTCTTCCATGCAGGCTTAAACAAACTGGCCTTTTAGGTCCTTTTAATCTCCATTATGTATGATTCCTAATGGTCTTCCTTTGAAAATGAAATGGGAGGGTGTACATTTGTTGTATCATATCTCTAAAGGTACTGATAAAGAATTATAAGGATAAAAACCTTTACCAGAATGATGGAAGTCATAAACATGTTTAATTCAATGTTCATGTTTTATAATTAATATGTTCAAAACTGAATTTATCAAGCAGATTTGTTTCCATTTTTAGATTTCAGCAGCATAAGGCTTAAAATAAAGAATGTACACAAAATCTTTTAAAATTTATAATTTCCTTGTTTTCTATAGTTAAAATGTTATGGTGAAGTTATACCTTCTATACATTTTTAGATTGGATAAATGAATTCTGATTTTAAAAATGTTGAAGTTCTATTAAATCCATCAGAAATTTTGAAGGCTTTTTTTTAATTCAAACTTCCCTGTCAGCCAGATCTTCCACTAACCATACCAAAGTTTAACGAGATTGTTTCATTTTTGTTTTTGTATGCCTAAAGCCTGGCACAATTCCTGGAATTTAGTAGGCTCTTCATAAATCTAGTTGATTGATTGATAGATGGATGGATTAATTAGGATGTGGATATGATCCTTGGTTCATGCAAACTACGCCAGGAGAGCATGCTCTGAAATTTCTCATCAGCTACAAAAACTTCAAATCTTGAAATGGAAATGGATTGTTTATTTGTTGTCTGAGGACCAGCCTAGTTAAGTTCAAGACATTTATTGCCAGGTTGACTATGTAGTGGTAATGTATTTTTAGTAACCATGAAAAATGGTGACTCATTTTGGTAACAAATAGTAGTTTATGTTATAGTGGCTATGGAGAGAGAGAGGGAGACAAACAGACAGACAAACAGACATACATGGTAAGGAGTTGGAGAAAGAGCTGAACTTTGGGGCAGGACTTTCTGATCCTCAGTCCTCTTCAAGATGTGTATAGAGCCAAGAAATCTTGGTATCTCCCTTCTCTGCCACAGTACAGTCCTCCCTTTGTCTAACCTCTCAAAAGCAGATAGGTTATCTCTATTACAGCATACAAATTGCTTAGGTCATGATCTAGTCTTTCATACAATGGCTTTGTTTGATTCAGGGAGGTGCAGAGACTAAGTTTATTACTCAATTTTGATTGTTTGATTCAATCAAAAGTGTTTTCACCTAATCTAGGCACCAGAGCTAAATGGGAAGATTTGACTGCTCTTGCAAGAGGATAGCATGTACAATGCCTCAAATTACTTCTTTCCTTCCATACTAATTCTGAAGTATTCTCCTTCTTCCACTACACAATATATCTTGATACCTATCCTACTTTTTCCCATCCTGAAATCTTACTTTGGGTATGATCAGCTTTTACCCTTTGATGACTTTGGAGTGGAGTTTCAGATTTTAGGAAGGCAAGACAGGTGTTTCTTGGTCCTACCCTGGAGGTCTATGACCTTCCATGGTGGCAGGGTTTGGGAGCTGGATTATTATTGCTGGAATCAATGAGCTAAATCCAAGGTTCACACACTGAAAATACAAACCATATCTAGCAGCTTCTACATTAAGAGACCGAAGAGCTTGGAATTCAATATTCCGGAGGGCAATGGAGCTAGGATTAAAACCAAGAATCACCTACCCAGCAAAACTGAGTATCATGCTCCAAGGCAAAATATGGATTTTCAATAAAATAGAGGACTTCCAAGCTTTCTCAGTGAAAAGACCAGAGCTGAATAGAAAATTTGACTTTCAAACACAAGAATCAAGAGAAGCATGAAAAGGTAATCAAGAAAAAGAACAAGA
>CM053623.1:132125569-132167907 GCA_028646595.1 Phalanger gymnotis | reverse complement strand
CCTGCTTCCCTCTGCCCCTTTGTGGGTTCTGTAGTTCTAGAATTGGTTCAGAGCCATTTTTTCATAGGTTTTTGGAGGGACTTGGAGGGGAGCTCACGCCAGTTGCTGCTTTCCAGTCGCCATCTTGGCTCCGCCCCCCCCACAATACACTTTTAAATTAATGATGCATTGCTTTTTAAGCAGCTAGGTGGTGAAAGAAAATGAACACTGGGCATGCAATCAGGAAGACCTGAGTTTAAATTCCACTTAGGCACTTGCTAGCTCTGACTGTGGGCAAGTTATTTAACCCTGTTTGCCTCAGTTTGCTCATCTGTAAAGATGAGCTAAAAAAAAAAGGAAATGGCAAACCACTCCAGTATCTTTGCCAAGAAAACCCCCAAATGAGGTCTTGACAAGTTGGACACAACTGAAATGACTGAACAACAACATATATCCTTGGGAATGTGTCTAGAAATGGTATTAAATGGTATGGAAATTTTAGTCACTTTAAGATGATTCCTAATTGCTTTCTAGAATGGTTGAGCTAATTCATAGCTAGACTTTTATGGTGTCAATAAGGCAGAAGCAGAGCAATTTGTGTTATCCTTTTTCAACCCTCTGTTTTAAGGAAACTATATTTAGCATAGTGCCTGGCACTTAGTAGGTGATTAATAAATGTTAATTGATTGATTGATTGATTGATTACTGAACATCCAGGGAAGTTGGAGTTAACTTTGCTCTATTTAAGTATATTGACTTAAAACCCAACTGTGGACCCTTTGGGCAAGGAGTATATAAAGACTTATGGATAATCAGGATTTTCCTAAGGTCCTAAAACATTTCCTTGAATGCTAATTTTACCTCCTTGAGACTTCACTTACCTATTTGAGACTGCATTTACCTGAAAGTCAACTATTATATTTTTATTAAAGGAATTGCTTAACTGATACATCAGACTGTGAGTGATCCTTTGCACAATAATGCCCCAACCCCTTCCCAATCCACCAATGATGTATTAATGTATCATTGTTTCTGCAGTCCCAACAATAATTTTGATTCTTTCAATATTCCATCAATAAGAATTTGCTAGCTCTGGAGTTAAAAACTTAATACTTGTTTTTGTGTTTTGGTGATTTGGAGCTAGCTTTCATATGGTTATTAATAATTTGCAGCATTTGATAACCTTTTCTTTATATGTTCTGTCTACATATCCATTGAGGAATAGCCCTTTGTCTTACATGCTTTTGCTAATTTCCTTTATGTTTTTTATATCGAGCCTTCATTAGAAATATGTGATGCAAATATATATCTTGTCTTATTATCATTTTTTCTTCCTATCTCAGCTGCATTGATTGTGTTTGTACAAAATTTTCATTGTAAGGTTTTATCTTCCTGTGATTTCTCCTGTCCTTTCTTTGGTTAAGAATTTTCCTCTTAGACATATTCACCCCTTTTCCTTTAGTATGGAAGTGAGCTTTTATACTTGAATTGTATATGAATCTAACTTATTATTGCATATGGCATTAGATGTGCATGTCTGTATATTTGTGTTTGTGCTTGTGCTTCCCAACCTACTTTCCAATTTCACCAATATTTCCTCTAAAATAGGAGGTAGGTTTATTGTGTAGTAAGTTTTTTTTTTAAATTTTGATTGTTTTTTTTTTATTTTTGTTTACTTAAATGCTTACATTGATCTATTTAACCAGGACCAAATAATTTGGATGAGTCCTACTTATTCCCCCTTCTTTTCTAAAACATTTGTTACTCTGAATAATTTATTGTGTCTAGCTTTTTAAAGTATCCCATTAGAGTACCACTAAAACCATGAATAAATGTCAGTAATACTGTCATTTTAAATATTTTTGTTGAATTAAATCATGGGCTGTGACAGATTCATTCCTAGATTTATGTCATTTTTTGGTATAAACATTGAGTGTGTAAATTTTATCCCAGATGGTTTGTGTATTGTATAATTTTGTTGTATTTTATTTAGTTGAATTTCCCTTTCTATTATTTCCCCTTGAAATTTGGTATTTTTATGTAAAAATGCTGATAATTTCATGCAATTAGTTTGCATCCTGCCATTTTACTTATGCCATCAATTATTGCCACAAGTTTCTTTGCTAAATTTCTTTGGTTTCCTAAGTAAAACCTTCTACTTGACTAGTTACAAGTTGCTTTAGTAAATAGGGATAATTTTGTCACCTTTTTGCCCGAGCTTTTGCCTTTAATTTCTTTCTCCTCTCTTTTACTGTTATCTTTTGCATTTCTACAACTATGCCAGATGTTTGTGGGAAAGTTTGCTTTGTCCCTGTATTTGCTTCTAGTGACTCCTGACTGGAAATATTAGCTCTTATAGCTGTCTATTTACCTTATTAAAATATAATCACTTCTCTGTTTAATCATTTTAGTGTTTTTAACAAAAAGGAGTGTTTTACTTTGTCAAGGGTGTTTTTTTTTCCTTCATAAACTGATGTAATCATGTTGTCTTTGTTTTAAATAGCATTATCATATTTTCCCAAAGTCGAACCATCTCTTTATCCTTATTAGTACTGTAATTTGGTGGTAGTCATTTTTCTAGAAATATTTAACATTTTAGACATATTGCTTTAAAATATTTATGACAGTATTCATTAGTTTTTAGTCTCTAATACTCTTTTTCTATTTTATGTGACTTGAGTTTTGGTATTAAGATCCTGTGGCATCCCTTTCCTCTATTCTGTCAGTCAAGGACATTGCTTCATATTAAAAAAGAAAAAAAAAGATTATTAATAAAGAGGTCTCTCTTCTTCTCCCTCCTGATCTAATATGTCAGACATCTTACCCCCATGTTCTCTAAATTTACTCTGGCTTTACATAAAGAAGGGATCGTTCTCTCCAAAACCAACCTTATTTTCATGTATTCTTGATTATATCCCACCTGTCAACCATAAAATTGACCCCACTGTCATGAGCAACAAAATATGACAAGCCCTCAAAGAGGTGGGAGAAACAGACCATCTTAACTGTCTCCTGAGGTACCTGTATGCAGACCAAGAAGCAACCAATAGAACCAGACCTTGAACAACTGGTTGGTTTAAGATCAGAAAAGAAGTACAACAAGGCTGTATATTGTCATCTTATTGATTTAATTTATATGCAGAGTATACCATGATAAATGCCAGACTGGATAAATCAAAAGCTGAATTAAGGTTACCCAGAGAAATACCAACAATCTCAGATATACAGACAGTAAGACTCTGAAGGCAGAAAGTAAAGAGGAATTAAGAACCTTCTTGATGAGGGTGAAAGAGGAGAGTATAAAAGCTGGATTGAAGCTTAACAGGAAAAAAAGACTAAGATCTTGGCAACTGGTCCTATCATTTCTGACAAATAGAGGGATAGCAAGTGTCAGATTTTGTATTCTTGGACCAAAGATTTTTGCAGAGAGTGACTGCAGCCATCAAAATAGAAAACACTTGCTCCTTGGAAGGAAAGCTATGGTAAATCTAAACAGGATGCTGCAAAAACAGAGATATCATCTTGCCAACAAAGGTCCATATAATCATATAATATAATATGTTTTTTTCCAGTAGTAATGTATGACTGTGAGATTTGAATTGTAAGGAAACCTGAGCACAATACAGTCAACACTTTTGAATCATAGTGCAAGAGAAGACTTTTGAGCATCTGTTGGATAACAAGGAGATCAAGTCAGATAATACGTAAAGAAATTAACTCAGACTATTCACTGGAAGGTCAAATACTGAAGCTGAGGCTTTAATAATTTGGTCACATAATGAGAAGATGGGACTCATTGGAAAAGACCCTGATGTTGGGAAAGATTGAAGGCAAAAGGAGAAGGGGATGACAGAGTATGAGATGGATAGATAGCATCATAGAAACAACAAATATGGATTTGAACAGACTTTGAGAGATAGTGGAGGATGGAAAGACCTGCTGTGCTATGGTCCATGGGGTCATGAAGAGTTGGAAATGCCTAAGCAACAGCAACAAAATCATCCCCATTCCCTCTTTTATCTTCAGTTTCTGGCTCCTTTCCTACTGGCTACAAATATGCCCATGTCTTCACCTCACTAGATCCTACCTCTTCTACTAGCTGTTATTCTTTAGCACTCTTTATACTTCATAATGCCACTCAATAAAAACCTATTTATATTCTGTGTCCCTCCTGTCTCCCAGTCTTCTCACCTCTTCATTCAATTGAAACAGCCTCTCCAAAGTTAAAAGTATTGTTAGTTGCCTAAGCTAATGGAATATTTTCATCCTTCTTGACTTCTGTACTGAAATTTACCCTATTAGTAGTCTGCTTCTGGATACTCCTCTCTTTTCTTCTCACCCTGCCACTTCCTCCTCACTTTAGACCCAAGTGGAAACAGTAAGGGATCCTTTACCCCAAAGTTTCAGTAACTGTGATGCCCTTAGACCACTGTCCATGCTTCTAGACTATCCCCTGAACCAATCAGACAGCAAACTATGAGAGATGTGGTCTGGCAACTAACCCTGCAGGTATTGTGTCTCTTGCTTACTCTGCCATCACAACTTTTGAAGACCTACCCAGAAAAGAAATATGCCAGTGTTAGTCTTTGGAAATTGTGTATTACTTAATATTTCATTGTTGTCCCTCATTCTTGAAGAAGACCAAAATGACATCACGAACCAAGTTTCAATGTATCTGACTGGCTGATCAGACCAATACAAGCTCAGAATGCTCTACCACAGGTTGGGGCACAAATAGTCCATGTGAACACTTGGAGTGGATTCTCTAAATTTACACGTACTGAGTTTCCTTTGATCTATTTGAATTTTGCTTTGCTCATAACACAGAGCACTTTCTCTGATGTGAGCACTCCATACTGATTGGTCCTGTTCCAGTGTCTCCCATGTGATGCAATCAATTCCAAAGTTCTTAAAGAGAGACCTTGAGAGTGTCCTCATATCTCTTCTTCTGAACACCATGTGAATGCCTGCTTTGTGTGAGTTCTCCATAAAATAGTCTTTTTGGCAACCATATGTTTTGCACTTGAACAACTTGGCCAGCCCACCAGAGCTGAGTGTCTGATATCCTACCCTGCCAAGTGATCTTCAGAATCTTCCTAAAACAATTCAAGTGGAAGCAATTCAGTTTCATGGTATGGCACTGGTGCACTGACCAGGTTTCACAGGCATACAACAATGAGGTCAGCACAGCAGCTCAGTAGACCTTCAGGTTGGTCTAATACCTCTTCTCTCCTACACTTTCCTTTGGAGTCTCCCAAACACCGAGCTAGCTCTGGCAATGAGCACATCAATCTCATTATCAATGTGTGCATCCTTGGAAAGTATACTACCAAGGTAAGTGAACTTATCCAAAGCATTCAGAACTTCTCCATTTGCTGTAACCAATAGTTCCACATATGGATGGTGTGGCAGTGGCTGATGGGACACCTGTGTTTTCTTGGTATTAATTGTTAGGCCAAAATTAGCACAAGCAGCAGAGAATTGATCCATTGTTATTGACAAAATATACAAACATAGCTTTGGATTAACCTAGATTTTGGGATTATGAGAAAAAAATATGGGAAAAATTGGAGTGAGTATGGTCAACCACCAGACCCTGTTTAACCCTGCTGCAGTAGTTTCTATGATTTACATATGACCCATTCATTATTCAGGATACCATTGTTTCCATCCTCATTTCATAATTTAAAATTCAGAGCCATTAAATAGATATGTAAGAATTTGGGAGATAATTTCTACTGTTGCTCCACTGGTGATTTTTGATCCTTGAGCTGCACCCCCTGCTTGTGTTAAAAGAGCAGAGGGAAGAGGGAACGATGTTAAGTACTGTCTTCTTGAGTGTCTCCCTCTACAGAGGTCCAAGCTTGGCAATTTACATATGTACCTGAATGTCTGGGTGGAACATTGCAGTGGAATTTCCTTTAATTCTTTGTGTAATTTCAAATTCTCTGCAGGTAGTAACAAAGCCAGTATCTGCCAGGCTTTGGGCAAAATTTGTACTGATCTGAGTTCATACCTTCCCTCTGACACATACTGACAGAATCACCCTTCACTGGTCACTTGGCCTGTCCCTGCCCCAGGCACATCTCCAGGAAGATGAGTTGTTGTCCAAGAAGATGTTTATAAGCACTTTTCCTTCTAGAATTCTTTAGGTATGAACAACTGTACTTACATAACATATATAACATGGAATTTTAATACCCTGTTGTGTATTTTTAGAAAAATAACCTGTTGAAATTCAAATTTCATGTTAGTAAGAAATTTGGTTTAATAATTAACCACGGTATTAATACACTTTAAGAGATGTCATAGAGGCACAAAGGGAAAGTGGTTTTGATGACTTTAGTTAAGTAGGCTAAAACTTGATAGAAATAGATATTATAGGTTTCCGAAACTTCGCACATAGCAGAAAATTCCAGACATTTGGAAGAAGTGATTGCTATTCACAAATAAAGTCCAAGCAGCTATAAAAGAGATAGGCCTGGGAAAGCATAAAGCACTTGAACAGTGCTTATTAGGTAATCAACTTTGAAAAGCCACACCTGAAATAACCTCTCTGTCTCATACCTAGACAAATACTCTTGAGCTGAATCATGCTTTGGTTTTTGTTTTCCCCTTGAAGCAAAAGTAATTATAATGGTACAAAGCCCAGAGGGGGTAAAAACAAACATGAAGATTCAGACATTATGGGAAAATAGCGATCAACTGCCTTAAGCTGAATTCTTAACTAAATTAATCCATGTCTGTAAGATAACAAAAAATTATTCTGAATTTTCCTTGGGGCTACTCTCTCCTGCTTCCTTCTTCCTTCTTTGTTTTCTATCCACTGAATGACCAAGTAATAGATGGATATCAATAACTATTTGTATGTAAACACACATCACATATAAAGGCATATATATATATATATACACACACTTGTGTATTTTTATATGTTGTATTTTTATTTGTTTTCTTTTTTTATTTAGTATTTTTAGTTTTCAGCATTGATTTCCACAAGATTTTGAATTACAAATTTTCTCCCCATTTCTACCCTCCCCCTCACTCCAAGATGGCATATATTCTGATTGCCCCATTCACCAGTCAGCCCTACCTTCTGTCACCCCACTCCCCCCTATCCCCTTTTCCCTTCCTTTCTTGTAGGGCAAGATAGATTTCTGTGCCCCATTGCCTATATATCTTATTTCCCAGTTGCATGTAAAAACAACTTTTTTTTTGAACATCTGCTTTTAAAACTTTGAATTCCAAATTCTCTCCCCTCTTCCCTCTCCGCCCACCCTCCCTAAGAAGGCAAGCAATTCAACATAACCCACACATATATCATTATGCAAAACCCTTCCACAATACTCATGTTGTGAAAGACTAACTATATTTTGCTCCCTTCTATCCTATCCCCCTTTATTCAATTTTCTCTCTTGACCCTGTCCCTTTTTGAAAGTGTTTACTTTTGATTGCCTCCTCCCCTTATCTACCCTCCCTTCTATCATCTCCCATTTTTTTCTCCTTACCCCTCCTTTCCTTTGTGGTAAGATACCCATTTGAGTGTATATGTTATTCTCTCCTCAATTTGAATCACATGAGAGCAAGATTCACTCATTCCTCCTTACCTGCCCCCTCTTCCCTTCCAGCGAACTGTTTTTTCTTGCCACTTTGATGTGAAATAATTTACCCCATTCTGACTCTCCCTTTCTCCCTCTCTCAATATGTTCCTCTATCATCCCTTAATTTAATTTTAGTTTTTTAGTATCATCCCTTCATGTTCAACTCACCCTGTGTGCTCTGTGTGTGCATGTACAGATAGATAGATAGATAGATAGATAGATAGATAGATAGATAGATAGATAGATATTCCCTTCAGCTACCCTAATACTGAGGTCTCATGAATTATACATATGATCTTTCCATGTAGAAACATAAACAAAACAGTTCAACTTTAGTAAGTCCTTTATGATTTCTCTTTCTTGTTTACCTTTTCATGCTTCTCTCGATTCTTGTGTTTGAAAGTCAAATTTTCTATTCAGCTCTGGTCTTTTCGCTGAGAAAGCTTGAAAGTCCTCTATTTTCTTGAAAATCCATGTTTTGCCTTGGAGCATGATACTCAGTTTTGCTGGGCAGGTGATTCTTGGTTTAATCAGAGCTCCACTGACCTCTGGAATATCATATTCCAAGCCCTCTGATCCCTTAATGTAGAAGCTGCTAGATCTTGGGTTATTCTGATTGTGTTTCCACAATACTCAAATTGTTTCTTTCTGGCTGCTTGCAGTATTTTCTCCTTGATCTGGCAGCTCTGGAATTTGGCAACAATATTCCTAGGAGTTTTCTTTTGGGGATCTTTTGGAGGAAGAGATTGGTAGATTCTTTCAATTTCTATTTTACCCTCTGGTTCTAGGATATCAGGGTACTTCTCCCTGATAATTTCTATCTAGGCTCTTTTTTTTGATCATGTCTTTCAGGTAGTCCAATAATTTTTAAATTCTCTCTTCTGTTTCTATTTTCCAGGTCAGTGGTTTTTCCAGTGAGATATTTCACATTGTGGTCCATTTTTTCATTCTTTTGGTTCTGTTTTGTAATATCTTGATTTCTCATCAAGTCACTAGCTTCCACTTGCTCTAATCTAATTTATAAGGTAGTATTTTCTTCAGTGGTCTTTTGGACCTCCTTTTCCATTTGGCTAATTCTGCCTTTCAAGGCATTCTTCTCCTTACTGGCTTTTTGGAGCTCTTTTGCCATTTGAGTTAATCTATATTGGCCCGAGACCAATTCATGTTTTTCTTGGAGGCTTTTGATGTAGGCTCTTTGACGTTGTTGACTTCTTCTATCTGTATGTTTTGGTACTCTTTGAGAAAGATTCCAAAGTCTGAGTCTGAATCATTTTCATTGCCTGTTCATGTTCCTAGCTGACTACTTGACCCTTGAACTTTTCGTCGGGGTATGACTGGTGGTAGAGTAGAGAGTACTTTGTCCCAAGCTTGAGGGGCTGTGCTGCTGTTTTCAGAGATATTTCTACACAGCAAGCTCTGCCACACCAGTGCTATTCCTGCCCCAAGAACCACCAACCAGTACCATGACTCAGATCCAAGCAGACTCTGCCCTCCTGCTCTGATCCACTGCTTAATTCCTCCAATTGGGTGGGCCTGGGGCCTGAAGTAACTGCAGCTTTAGCTCTGGAAGCAGCCTCAGAGCTGCACCACTTCCACCTTCAGGGGGATGGGGGGTGGCCTACAGCAAACTCCTTTTACTCTGTTCTATCAGGTTTTTCCACTACCTTTCTCTGTTGTCTTTGGTGTTTGTGGGTTGAGAAGTCTGGTAACCTCCAAAGCTCACTGATTCAGGGCACTTTGGCCTGTTCCGCCTGGCTCCTGGTCTGGTTAGTACTGGCGCAGCCCACGCTGTGCTCTGCTCCACTTCGCTCCCAGCTCCATGCGATAGACCTTACCCAGCACCCATCCAGGCTGTCCTGGGCTGGAGCCTTGCTTCCATCTGCTACTTTTTGGGTTCTGCAGTTCTAGAATTTCTTCAGAGCCATTTTTATAGGTATTTGGAGCGACCTGGGAGAGGGCTTAAGTAAGTGCCTGCTTTTCAGCTGCCATCTTGGCTACACCCCCCTCTATATTTATTTAAATACATATACATTTAATGCTATTTGATCATGTATTAGTGATTTGATTCATGTTTTGAAGGGGTGCATATATAGCTACACATATGTTGAGAAATATGCATATATGTAAATATGTCGAATCAAAGGATCAATTCAATTACTAATAAATATGATTAGTATTATATGCATATACACATATGTGTGTATGTATGTGTGTATGTGTGTGTATATGTGTGTGTGAGAGAGAAAGAAAGAAAGAGAGAGATCCATGGTTATGCTTTAGCTAACAGGCTTTTATAAAGTATTTACAATGTTCCAAGCTCCATGCTAAACACTGGGGATGCAAAGAAGGGGGAAAAAGTTCTTGCTTGCATTCTAATGAGGGGAAACAGCATGTACACAACTGAGTATATATAACATATTCAGAATAGATAGAAACTATTCTAAGTGGAGAAGGCACTGGAAGGCAAAGATCTGGAAAGGTGTCCTGTTGAAGGTGACATTTAAGCTGAGTCTTGAAGGAAGCAGGGAAACTAAGAAGTGGAGGTGAAGTGAAAGACAGCCATCAATCAATACACATTTCTTAAACACTTCCTATTTGCCAAGCACTGTGTAATGTGTTGGAGATACAAAAAGAGGCAAAAGACAGTCCCTATTACCCTCAACGAGGTCAATCTTAATTAAACGACAGAATCAGAGCACAGATTTCTGAAAGTTTAGAAGAGAATGAGAGGAGATGAAGGGAGCATTGAGAATAGTCAGCTTTCTCAAGGACTTTAGCAATGAAGTGTGGGGGTGGGGATGTAAAGGAAGACAGCAGGGATAGAAGGGTAGAGGGAAATTTTTTTGTACATGTAAGACAATTATGTTTGGTAGCAGGGAAAGAGCAAGCAGATATGAAGAGACTAAAGAATAGAATATATATGATAATGTGGAAAATTTGATGATTAAGAGCTAGGATCAAGGATACATGTGGAGGAATTATACTTCACAAGGAAAAGAGTCATTCTTCAAATACAGGAATGAAGATGAAGAGGTGGCCTAGTATATAGTAAACAATAAATATTTGTTTTCTGACTACTGGTTGACTTGTTGACTGGGGAGTAGATGGTATAGGAAGATTTGCAAGCTGTATTCAATAAGGATATTGAGAAGTATAAGGTCATGGTGAATGACTGCCATTTTTTCTGTGAAGCATGAGCTTCTCTGCTAAAATGCTAAGTGGAAGGATTCCCCAAGATCTTGGGAGGATGCATTATGACAGGCTCCTGGAGAGATGAGAACATTTGAAGTAGCCATTTTAGATAGATAGATAAGCTGTCTAATCGGTTAGAACAAGTGTCTTATTCCAGTGAGAACCCAGTGGAGATTAGACAATATACTTTTTGTAGTGGTCCTGATCAGCATGGTTTCAAGATTTCCTCCAGCTCTATTCAGCAGCATGGGCATAGAAGTGAAAAAGGCAAAAGGTAGAAGTAATCCAAAGTTGAGGTTTGGCAAGGGGTCTTGAGTGACAGGACAAGATGTCAAGAGATGAGAGAAGAGAGAGTAGAGTGAATTGGTTCACTGAAGGGTGGCAATAGAGAAGAGTAGAGAGTTTAGCTTGTATCTGTCTGTGTCTCTCTGGTCAAATCATGAAAGTGACACAAGCTTCTTGAAGCACACAAGTTTTGGAAGATCTGAAAAGGCTTCTAGGAGGGACCAGTGATAGACTGAGACCAGTGTTGTCCCAGTAAAATGTGAAGAGATTCATCATCAGGTGGATATAATGTATACCTCAGACCCAATATGTATGGAAGATCATCTTCCAGAAATCTGGCCTCAGACACAAGCTTTGTGAACTTGGACAGGACACTAAATCTCTGTCTGCCTCATTTTCCTCATCTGTAAAGTGGAGATAATAATAGTACCTACCTCTCAGGGTTGTTGTGAGAGTCAAATGAGATATTTGTAAAAAGCACTTAACATAGAACTTGGCACATGCTTAGTGCTATATAAATATTATTCTTTACTAAATTATAGAAAGGCTATGACCTGCCTCAGCAAAGGAAGTATCCACACTAATAAAATTAGAAATGTTTTGAATATATAGTTATGTATACACATGTAAATATACATGAATATATATATGCATATATATATACATACAATTTACATATTTACTTTATTTTTGCTTTTTTTTCAGTTTTTCCTTCATGTAGATTAAGGTGAAATTGAGAAGCAGGGGATATAAAAACAAGACTTCTAGACTTGAAATTTGGAAGACTTGTTCACCTACTTCTTCTCATACTTATTAGTTGTGTGTCGATTGGTAGGTTATTTTTCCCTCTCAGTCTCAGTTTTCTTCCTCTGTAAAATGGGTGAATAATAGGTATAGACACAACTCTAAAGGATAGTAATAAAGATAAAGTAAGGAAATAGTTGTAAATTATTTTGCAAAAATTTTGATGCTCTATATGGTGTCCCAGAAGTCTTAAAGACAATTTTAAACTTTATTAGATACTAGAATTTTGAGCTTTCATTGCAGTTTTAAGCTTTAATATCTTAAAGACTTTGGAGACACTCTATGTAAATAGTAGCATAGAGAAAGAATGGAGATATTTAATAGTTAAATCAAATTATATTGATAGTATAAAGTTATATCAGAGGAGAACAAGATGGTATAAGATTAAGGAAAAGGGAAACAGCCAAAATTGTGTCCAGACACTAGGAAATATAGAAAGGTGAAAAAGTCAAAGATTGTCCTATAACCAGTTAGTGTGTTGCAATTCCAAATAATTTCATGGAATAAAAGTAGTCTGACATTATTAGTTTCCTAAATTCTATTGAAAACTTTCCTCTTCTGTTTCCTTTAACCAGCCTTAGTCTCTACATTAGTTCACAGATTTGAAAGGAGTACTGTCATAAGTTTGCACTGAACTTTTGAGACCTCATAACCACAATGCACACTTTTCCATGGTGAATGGGCATTAAAATATCTAACATACTAATATATTTAAGTAAAAATATCTCCCCCTATAGCCAGTTCTCCAGGTGTGTAGAGAATTTCCAGTCCTTACTCATCTTTCACAAATTCTTCTGAGTCTGGTGAAACAGGTGCCTAAAATATCCCTAAATGATTTAGTCATCTTTACCTGTAATATAAATCAAAATTGATCAGAAATGTAAAGTTTGAACAGTATAATTAGTCTGAAAATATAAACCATCACTTTTGGCTTCTGTCATGAATGTGTTTGAGTCTTCAATTTTAACATTATATTCATATAGAACTTTTGGCACAGAATTCATATACAGCCATCTTCCTCTAGTCATTTAGCTGGCAGACTGAAAAATGCCTATATTCTGCTAATGTAGGAAATGACTTCATCTACCTAGAAGGCTGCCAACTCTTGAGAAATCAAGATTTATATTAACTGACAAATTTAGGTTGAGGATTTGTGAACCTCACTATTCTAGAAGCAAAGGGGTATTAGATGGAGAGTTGGCTCTTTCTTCTTCCTTCTACTCTTAATAGCAGTACTAACTTGTTCTTGGTTCCCATATGGACCACTTACACTTTGCATGGTATTTGTAACCACAAATAACTTTTTGGCTCTGGCACTAACTATACAACTACAACTGTAATAAACCTGGTAGAGTGGGCAGGTCTTGCCTCTGTTTTTCTTATTAGGTATGTTTACTTTCTAGTATTGTATTTAGAACAAATTATATTCATAATAAATGCTTGTTGAATTGAATTCCTTTTTGTCTTTTAGTCCCCTGCATTTCTTTCTTGTACTCATAGATTGGTCTTTTATTTCTATATATTTCCAGTATAATTTGTGGACTCTAATAAAAAGCAGATCTTTAATATTTTCCATAATTCTATCAAAGGATCATAGTAGCTTTGAAAAGGAGTACAAAACAGCTCAAGCATTAAGTTTAATTGAACCCAATGAGTGAGACAATTATGTCAGTGAGATTCTTTTTTGGTGTTAATTTTACAGTATAGTGGGAGTTCTTTACACTTAGAATGTTGACATATTGTAGCCTGACCCTTTAAGTAGGGTAATTACCATTTCTGGGCATTCTAGATCATATTCCATGTTGATGATGTTGTGTATACTGCATTCTTTTATAAACTAGAGTAAATACTCTGCTAGTATAGTGAATCATATAGTTACCATGTTCTACTGTTTTGTTTCTAAACATCCATATTCAGTGAAGTGAATCTGGCATCATCACTGTGCAATAAAACTGATAATGTGATTAAAGCAATAATATGTTTGACTAGCTGTTCATTAACCTGTCTTATTACAATGCCTGTAGTTTTTTCTCATCTTCTTCTCCTTCCAGTTCTAGAACCATGAACCATGGTTCAATTCAACTCTGCAGTTGTTCCAAGATGGGCTATGTCAGTATGATCTTCTGTGGTCCCACTCATAGTTCCAGTAACTTTATGGCCCAAAGTACCCCTTTCTAGCTACCACTCCCTTATGTGTGTTGTTTCTCCTATTAAAATGTAATTTCCTCAAAGACAGGCATCATTTTTGCTTTTGTATCCGTATCCTTTGGGATCCATATCCAAACTTAGCACCATGTCTGGCACATAGCAAGCACTTGATAAATATTTTTTTCATTCTTTCATTTCCCCTTTTAAATCAAAATGGCAAATATAAGGGTACTATACACAAACTTCTAAAAGTTTTTCATGGTTAAGAATACTTGATTGAGGGCAAATTCATTTTTAGTAGTCTGTAGATTTCCATTTCTCAATCTTCTTCTGTGTTAGTGATGTCTCTTGTTTCCTCAGTTTCTATATGTTCTTTAATAAAGATCTTTTGCTCAGAAAAAAAAGAGCACTTGAATGAGAGTTAGAAATTACCTTAGGGTCAATGTCTTCATTTGACAGGTTTAGAGGCCGAGGACCCCTGTGCCTAAATGACTTGCCACAGATTGTAAGTTATGGAACTAATATTTGAACTCAGGTCCTCTTACTCCAAAACCAGGATTCTTTCCTCTTTACCACTTTAACCTGAGGTTTAAAAGGCAAGTATGAAAAAAATACTTTGATTTTTTTTTAGAGGCCACTATTTACCTTGGTTTTTTTCAGGCACCTTTGATTTCCTATCACAGCTTTTTTAGAGGAGAATCAATGCTCTATTTATTAACACTTTGATATTAGTAAACGAGAGGAGGTCCGTCCTGTCAGTTTTTTGCCACTGGTTAGTAGTTTTGATAAAATGTGTATTGAGGAAGTAATATGAAACTCTTGCTTGAAATGATGTCTTATGATTATTTCTGGATTTCATTACTCAGTCTATTTATGTTCTCTTAGTACCAAGAATAATTGACTCTAGTAGATGTGAGAGTGCAGTATGAAACAGGGTTTCCACTCATCTGTGTTTCATCAACTACACCCCTGTTGAACAACAATTGGACCTTCAAACAAACTGTGTTTGGAAGTGCTGCCCAGAGTCATTCGGAATGTGCCTGAGGGTCTCATCCAGTTGCCATGGTAACCTTCCCCTCCAGTAATATAGAGTAAAACCCTAAGCAAAGGTGATGAATCTAGGCTGAAAATATAAGAAAGGTGAAGAAATTATGGGAATCCAGGGAGATAACAATAGAAACTAGTCTCAGAGAAGCATTTACCTATGGACGTGCATAAATCTGTCTACTGAAATTGTTCCTGTAGATATAAATTTTTTCAAGTGAAAGTTCTTTAGGACTATTTGGTTGATAACAAACTATTAAAATAGAGACAAATACCTTCATTTTAACAACTAATAATTTTATTTACATTTTAAAAGATTATTCCATTTTTTTCAATAGAAATATTGCACCAAGAAGAAATGCCAAGTCAAACCAGATACAGTATTTTTTTTCAATTAAGAAAATACTGAATTATTCAAGAGTTCTTTTGACTTCCTACCTTCCAAATAATGATAGTATTCCAGGCATGATAAAGGGGCTAAAAGGAGCGTCACTTTGTACTACTAAAGTATTGTCACTAAATGATACAAGAAAAAAAATGATGCTATTAGAAATAACCATGAAGATGTAAATGCATCCCCTGTTACTAAGTTGTGCTGTCTTGGAATAAAAATTCTATGTAGATGACATGAAATAATGGCATGTAAAGTGGCTTCTCAAAAATATCTTCTGATTTTTTTTTCCCCACTCATGATGGTATTTTCCTTGGATATGCCTTTACAAAACTAATGTAAAGATTATTGATGAAATACTGATCAGGTGATATGGATGTGTTTTGTCAGGAATAACATGCATGTAGAATGCAGACATACATATATATACAGAGAAAAATTTAATAAAATTCCCTGATTATTCCTTGAAATA
Organism: Phalanger gymnotis; assembly: GCA_028646595.1. Taxonomy (NCBI): domain Eukaryota; kingdom Metazoa; phylum Chordata; class Mammalia; order Diprotodontia; family Phalangeridae; genus Phalanger; species Phalanger gymnotis. Next base: position 132,151,991 of record CM053623.1, on the reverse strand, counting down.
TGATTCAGAACATGTGTTTCAGCAAAATTTCCCCAATTTTGATTCACTTGTAATGTGACATGATGGATGAAATTGAAAACCTTTTTGCATGAAAACATCTAAATAGGTAGGATAAAAAGACAAGCTGTCGAGAGGCAGTCAGTAAACATGTATTCGGTGCCCCCTTGGTGCCAGGCCCTGTGCCCGGCCCGGGCCAGGCAGGTGCTGGGGGTCTGGATCCCCTCCGTCAGCCTGAGCTGGTCTCTGTCCGGAGCCTCTCCTGCTTGCCAGACCCTAGCGGTAGCCTTCCCGGCTGGGCAGTCCGGGCCCAGGTCCCAGGAAGGACTGCCCCTCTTAGAATGAAGCGCAGAGAAAGGTCGAAGGGGAAGGCTGGCTCTGACCCTGGTCTCTCAGGCTGCTGTGGAGCTCCAGCAGTATTGCATGCAGAATGCCTGCAAAGATGCTCTTCTGGTAGGAGTTCCAGCAGGGAGCAACCCCTTCCGAGAGCCCCGGGCCTGTGTTTTACTCTGATGACAGGAAGAAGTTCACTGAGGAGTTACCTTCAAGCTGCTTCTTAACAGCTGCTTCTGAGTCTTAAGAAAATATTTTTTTTGTGGCCAAACAATTTTTAGATATTTGAGTCCTTTCCATTACCAGCCCCTGCAGTCAAATGCCTTGAGGAATGAATGGAAGTTTCTAGATGCATAAAGGAATAGACCCACATGTAATAATTAACTTGCTTTTTTGGGGGGCAGTTCTTGTAAAACATTCTATGCTTTAAATGACACACACACACCATTTCACTTCCAACAAAACTACTCACCTCTCATAACTCACTTATGACTGTTGCTATATTTTAACAGCCTATTTTTACTTAAGTAAAGAAAAATTTTTCTTTTATTAAAAATTATTTTCATTGTAACTTGTTTGCCTAAAGGTTTTTATTTTCCAGCAAGTATTTTTCACCTTCTTTAAAAATGTGCATTTTCTAAGGGAACACACCCTTGTGCAAATTACTGGCTTTACTAATCAAGTAGCATCTTGATTTTTCTAAAGCAGAAGATAAAATATTTTATTTTTTAACACTAAACACAGTAGCTATTTCTTAAGTAGCTTGTTTTGAAAGACCAGCATTATCATATTAAATTGCTTCATTCAGATATAACTGGTCCTTGTGTGTTGTTCAGTTTATTTCATTGTTTTATTTATGCTTAAACAGGTACTGCATTTTAAAATTGTGTTTTGGGGGAAAAATGTTTAAAGCATGACTAATAGAACATTAGAAAATGAGTGTAAACAGGGAGTCATAGAAAACTAGCAAAACTAGGAAGATGTTTTTAATTCTTAAGCATCTGTTGCTCTTGTAGTTTTGGTGGTGTGCCTTTGTTTTATGCAGGATACTTAAAAAAGGATACTTTTATTCTTTTATGTTTTTTTTTCATTTTGTTTACTTTTTTGTAACAGCTTCTTAGAGGATTAAAAATAAAATTTTCCATAAAAAAAGACAAGCTGTCAATTTGTCAATTGGGATTAGGGGGTGGATTTTGCATCAAATATCTCTAATCCAGATATCTGAGATATGCATAAGGAACCATTGTGTGAACATAGGGGACCAAGAGTTACTCCACAATGGATAAGAAATTAATGGATATACTATCTTTTGTCTTTTCTTCATATTTCCAGTGCTTAGTATAGTACCTGGTACGTCATAAGTACTCAATAAAGGCTTATTTCTTGATATGAACAAAAGTCACAAAGTAATGATTGTAAACTTGTCAACCACATGAAAGCTTACTTCAAAATACTAATGATGAGATTTTCAAATCCAAATAAATCTAAAGTTTCACCTTACACTCAGAAAATTGTCAAAAAGTGACAAAAGATGAAAATAGTCAACATTGGAGTGGTTGTAGATAGATATCACCAACACTTAGCACATTTTGTAACACATATTAAGCACTTAATAAATTGTTGAACCACTTACCCACTGACTAATAACTGTAAGTTGACCTCTGAATTTGTTCAACAATTTTCTAAAGCAATTTTGAATCATGCAAAGAAGATATCTAAAATGTCCTTGCCCTTTGACGCAGAAATCATGTTGCTGGCATATGTGCCAATAAGGTCAAAGTTGGAAATAAAATTCCCACATAAACCAAAATACTTGTAGGTGCACTATTTGTATTAGGAAAGAATTGGAAACAAAGTTAATTCTCATAAATTATGGAATGGATCAACAAATTATTGTATATGAATTTAATAGAACATTGTTATGTTGTGAGAAATGATTAATACAAAGAATGCAGAGAAACATAGGAAGACTTACGAATTGTTGCAAAGGGAAATAGGCAGAACAGAGAAAATAGTATATACAATGACTATAATACCAGAAAGAATAATACCAAAATCAAAATTTAGTATTGTAATTGTGATCAAAATTGGCATCAAAGAAGAAAGGAGAAAATGTAACTTCCGTGTAGAGGTAAAGGATTATTCGTTCAGAGCTTTGCACATACTTTTAGTCTCATTTCATGTGTTGTTAGTTTTGCTGAATTGCTTCTCTTTCATGCTTCTCCCATCCCCCATTTTTTTAATGAAAGGCAGGCAGGGCTATATTTGGAAATGGAGGTGACATGGAATTATAAAAATGAAATATGTTAACAGTAGTTTTATTAATTATAGCACAATAGATATATTGTCTTTGAATGTTTTTACTTTCATTTAGCTTTTATAGTCATGAGTTTTCTAGCATTCGTATCTTTTAAACACATATCATAATATATATGAATACATATACCAAGAAATTTGATGGCATAGTATTACTATTTTAGTTATAAATTTATGTTAACCTTTTGTCCTTTTTGGGTTTTGGTAGCTGCCTATTGCAATGATTTTTTTCCAATCACATAATCCAACTAAAGCTTAGAAACCCTGTTCATCTCTTTTTTTATTTTTCTGATTTACAATACACCACTTTTTCCCTAGCAATAAGGATGGGATCCTCTTTGAACTGCACAACATAGACAATAAATCTCCTCTCAACAACTTCAGGTAAGCAATAGAATATATCTTCTACTATAGAACTACAGCAGATGTGCTCAAAATGGACACTTTCGATCCTATTGGAAAGAATGATATAAATCATCCTGCTTTCTAAGATTCATATACAGAGATTTTACTTCTACTTACAGCAAACAAAAGACAGGGTTTGGAAGAGTAGCATTTTATTTTCCTGAAAGTTCCTGAGTACCATCTCTGTTGTAAGATCTTTTATTTCAGGCAGTTGCATGATTCACATGACAAGAAAAAATTTAGATTTGTTTGGGGTGTTTTTTATGATACCTTTATAAGATACCTTCATAATATTATAGCATTTGGGGCAGAGTGCTTACAAATATCCTTGAGTACAAAATAGAAATTTATTAAAGTGATATTCTTTCAATAATAAAAACACTATCCATGGTATTTCCTCACAAAGCCCATGAATAAAGATGTGGATGCCACCATGCATCCTTTGAGCTTACAATGACTACCTAGTTTATATTGTTAGAATCAATTTTGTGTATATGTAGAATAACTCCTTCACAGAGACTCTTCCATTCAACAATATTACCAGTATTCTGCAATGTTTCACACCACTAGCAATTCAGTGTTCAAGACATTTATATTATTGGAATAAATAAATTTTGGTACCTTGTTAGCATATTCCCCATGGTGTCTTATGAGGAACTGAGAATTTGCAAAGATAAATCAATGTCATTCTTTATATATCCGGCCATTGAAACAATTTGACTAAAAGTTATAAATAAACTTTTTACTCTAAGGTAGGAATGGATTGGGGCTAGTGAAATGATTGAAGAGTTTTAGCAACTTATCCAATAAGGCATCTTTAAATCAGTGTATGTATGCTCGGTAGAGTCAGACTAATTTTGATGGTATAAAAGCTTAAAGGCAAGATTTTGAAGAGACTATAAATGTGTTGTAACTAGGGCACATAAGCAAAGGCCTAAATCAAGTTTGACCTTGTCTGACTATATCAAACTATTTTGTTTTTGTTTTTGCATAGGCATCTGGCATTAGATAAATACTGTATCTTTTTGCTTATGATTAATTTTTTATGTTATAAAATGCTATAAAGCCTTGTGTCATGAGGCTAAAGATATAGAAATAGCAGGCCCTTATTTAGAGAGGGTGCAATAAAATAAAAATTTGCCTAGGGACTTCTGTACCTAAGGAGAAGATCAAGTAAAAATGGAAGGAAAAGGCAACCCCTTACTCCATGTATCTACCAAAGACAGGTGATGATGATGACGATGATGATCCTTTTGTCTCAGTTTTGTACTCATGACAATTATCTATTTTTTTGTTATTCACGAAGATATCTAAAATAGACTCAAGAATAGTGATAGTGTATTCTATATCTACATGGAAAATGATTCTCCATAATCATGTCAAGAACAATTGATATAAATAGGACATTCTGCAAGGAGACAGTTTAAGTTAATTACATTTCTCCTTAGCCCTAAATCTGTTATCATCTCTTCAAAGTAAAACTAAAGTAGACCTAAATAAATTGGAAGCTTCTGTTCTTGGCCTGGTGCCTGGTGCATAGGTACATACAAGCCAAACTGTTTGCTATCATTACCTGGTCACAACATTGATCCATTAAAACAGCAACAACAATAATTTAACAACATTTTTAGAGATATCATTCTTCCAAATAACCACAATCTTCAATCTACATGGAGCAAAAAGACTTTCAAAATATAAAGATGTTGCAGGGAAGATAAAAATCACTTATTGCTTATGAGTATTTAGAAGAAATCATTGATCATTATAAGTCATTTTGAGCACTAACCTCATAGTGCTACCTGTATAACAATGTGGTATTTGACAAAGTTTCTAATAATATTCTCAGGAATAAGTTTAAGATATGTGAGCCAAGTGGTTTAAGTTAGGTGGACTAAAACATAATGAATTACTGGATACAAAAGAAAAAAAAAAAGGAATGATTCATCATCAACCTGGACTAGAGCAAGCTCTCTGTCAATATTTTTGCCAGTAACTTGGATGAAGAAATAGAAGCAATTTGTTTTTTAAATCAAATCTGAAAATGATCAAAAGTTTGGGAGCTATGTTAGCAAAAGTGCTGACATATTGGATGACAATTATAATTATAAAAATCTTGAAAAATGAATGATCAGGCATATTTAATAAGATAAAATATGATGCAAATAAATATAAAGTCCTATGCTTAGCTTTAAATGAAAAATAAACATTTCAGGTATAAGATGGAGGATTACTAGTTTATGTGAAAATGACCTCATAGTTCTAATGGTCTGTAAGTACACTATAGCTGAACAGTAAGATATAACTACCAAAAATCTACCAGTCTTGTGCCTTTATTAGTAAAAACAGAGTACTCAGAATAATAAAAATTTTAGTATGAAATACTTAATCTTAGGATTGCATTAAATTGGCATAGTGCTGAAGATTAGGGTGTAAGAAATCCTTGTCTAATCTGCCTAGGTCAGATGACATCTGGAATACTTCTTCCACCCAGTTGTGGGCACCACATTTTAACAATGACAGTGATAAACAGTCTCTTTTCCAAAGGAAGGAGGGTAGCGTGGTGAGGGAAGTGGAAACCATGCCATCATGATGAGGATCAGTTGAAGGAATCTGGGATGTTTGGCCTGGTAAATAAAAGACTCTGGGTGAGGATGGGAGGATTAGAGCTGTCTTCAAGTACTTTAAAGCGCTATTTTGTTGATTATTCTTAGTATATTCCCAGAAATTAGAACCAGGAATAATTGCTAAAAATTACAGTGACAGATTTCAGCTTGATATTTAAAAAAGTATCCATTTGGAGTTAGGGAATTGTCTGTGACTGGAATTTTCAACCATAACCTGAATGTTCCATTATCAGGGATTTTATATAAGGGTTTCCTGTTAAAATATTATTTGGCTTGAATCATTTTTTATTCCTTTCCACTTCTGGCATACTAGGCTACTCAGGATAATCTGCCAAAATTATTTGACTGACAATGGGAAGTGATTCAGAAGCATGGGTCAAGCATTTTTTTTAAAATGTATTTTCACTTTTATTGATAAATGTTGTTTTAAGTACCATTGACATAATCAAATGTGGTAACAAAAAAAAAGATAGTACAGGAAAGATAATAACCAAAAAAAATCAAGATAATGAGTCATGTCTTCTACATTCTGTCAAAGAGAAGGGGATTTGGGATAGGGATTTGTGGGAAGATATTACAGATCCAAAATTTAAAAAAAGGAAGAACATTCAACAAAACACTTTAAAATATACAAAATAATTTCAGAAGGGGTCACAAAATGGATAATTTTGATACTGTTATTAAATGTAATATAATAATTGCTAATATTTGTATAGCTCCTACTGTATGCTAGGCACTGCGAAATACACCAGGAATACAAATAAAAGTAAAAGATAGTAACTGCCTCCAAAGAGCTCATAACTTAATAAACAGGACTTGTAAATTACAAATAAGTTATGTACAGGATAAATTGGACATAATTACCGAGAGAAGAAACTAGAATTAAGAGAGACTGGCAAAGGCTTCTTGTAGAAGGTGGGATTTTAGCTGAACCTTGAAGAAAGCCAGAAAGTAGAGATGAGGAGAGAGGACATTCCAGGCATTAGTTACAATCAAAGAAAATGCTCAGAGACAGGAGAGAGAGTGTCTTGTTTGAGAAAAAGCAGAGACCAGTGTAATTATATCACAGAAATTGGAGGGGAAGGGGCAAGGTAAGTTATATGAAGACTTGAAAGATGGATGTAGGCGTGCTTTGGACTAGTTATGAAAGGCTTAAAAAATAAACAGAGGCTTTTATATTTTATGCTAGAGGTTAATGGGAGGCATTAGAGTTTATTGAGGAGGATGAGTGACATGAGCAGATCTATGCTTTAGGAAAATCACTTTGACAGGTAGAAGGACTGGAGTTGGAAGAGATTTGTGGCAGGTAGACCAACCATCAAACCACAGCAGCAGCCCTGATGTGAGTTGATAAAGGCCTACACCAAGATAGTTGCAGTGTTAGAGGAGAGAAAGGGGAATATTTAAGAAATATGGCAAAGGAAAAATTGATAGGCCTTGGCACCAGACTGGATATAAGGGGTAAGAGGTAGTGCAAAGTTGCAGATTATACCTAGATTGTAAGCCTAGATGACTGGGAGGATAATGGAATACTCATGGAGTTAAAAAAGAAAGGAGAATTTTGTGGGAAAGATAATGAGTTTAGTTTTTGGCTTGTTAAGTTTAAGACGTCTACGGGGCATCCAGTTCAAGATGTAAAATAAGCATTTGGAGATGTGAGACTGGAAAAGTGATTTGGCCTGGCTAAGTAGATCTGAGAATCATCAGCATAGAGATGATAATTGAATCCATGGGAACTGAGATCACCCAAGTGAAACAGCAGAGAAGGAGAATAGGAAGACAAGGACAGAGCTGTGTAGGACCCCTGGCATTAGCAGTCATAAACCGGATGTAGATCTAACAAAGGAGAGTGAGAAAGAGTGGCCAGATAAGTAGAAGGAAAACCAGGAGAGAGTTGTGTCACAGAAACCTAGAGGGACATGATTAGGAAGAAGAAAGTGAAAAATATTATCCAAGGCTGCAGAAAGATCAAGAAGCATGAGGATGGAGAAAAGGCTTGGCAAGTAAAGATTGTCAATGACTTCTAAAAGAGCTGTTTCAGTTGAATAATGGTCTGGAAGTCAGACTGCAGAGGTAAGATGAGAACAGAAGTTTGTGATTTTACGTACAATCTTATGTTTTTGTTGCTTTTTCTTTAGTGGAATGTTTGTGCTCGGTGATTTTTAAGTTCATAATAAAGAAAAAAAAAGTTTTTAAAAAACCTAGAGACGAAAACCCCCCCACTACCAAACAAAACCAAAGAAAAGAAAATTGTGTAATAAGAAAACATCATGGGATCACAGGGTTTAAAAATGAAAGAGACCTTCTAAATGACCCAGTCCAGCTCCTTTATTTTTCATAATGCAACATCTAAGGCCTAAATAGGGCAGGAGACAGTCACAAAAGTCAAAAGAAGTAAAACTGGCATCCAAACTGAGATCTTCAGATTTGAAATTAATTTCTCTTTCTATCCCACCACACTGAACCCCTGCTGAGGTTGCTTTAAAGTGTTTTCTCTATCTTCTTGATTATTACTCTTTTGACACAGAAGACACAATAACACATGCATAATGCTACCACAAAGTACATTTCTCTGAAAGTTGAAGAAAATTACCTAAAAGAGTAGGTGTAGTGTATCACTTTCAACCTTTGTCATTTGCCTTTTATTAACAGAACACGTGCCACATAACTTCCATTATTGGGTACCAACATTGTCTGTTGTAGTTGACCCAAATATCACTACTGTTCTGTTACCTCCCTATGAGGCCATTAAGTGATGTATAGAGCTAAACTTGGTATTGGGAGCCTCAAGTTTGGGTCCTACTTCAGACACATAATTATTAGCTGTGTGAACTTGGGCAAATCACTAATCTCTACCATGCTTAGTTTCCTTATCTGTAAAATGGGGATAAATATAGCACCAACCTTACATGCTTGTTATGGAACTCAATGAGATAGCATATTTAAAACACTTTTCAAAACTTAGAAGACTATATAAATGTTAACTATAATCCTTGTGTATATTGTTCTTGGACTCTACTTTCTTTATTCTTCTTACCCTGAGGGTCTTCCCCTCCAAGATTTTTTTTAGGTTAAATAAAAGGGGCCCTTCCTTGGCTCATTTCCTACCCAGCCTTAATCACCAAATGGGTGTTGCCACAGTCAAAGTGAGAACTCAGAGAGACCAAGGTCTCCCACTGCATCCTGGGCCATCTCTAATCATCCTGTTGATATCTGGCCAGATGGCTGCTGAGAAGAAAGTGAGGCTGGTGACCTTGCTCAGCCCTCCTTCACTTAAATCCAATTCATTTGCAAGTCACAGCATCATCTTCTCTATGTTATCATGGTCCTCTTCAAGATTGAAGGACAAGCAACAACAATCTCTTGATATAATGGTCCCCAGGCTCTGATTTCTCTTGATGAATGTTATTGGAGATATGTAGGTTACAGGACTTGGCAGTTTACTTCATCATTCTACATGTCATAACATATATAACAACAGGAGTTTGTCTCGCCGAATTATTAATGAGATGGTTGAGATGATGTATTAAGATGTTAATCATCTTTATCCAGACTTAACTGAGCCTTGGTAAGTCAGACAATAAGGTATTCTATACACTAATCTGTGCACACCCAAACTTGGATCATCTTTCATAATTTTCAATAAAAAAAATCAATATTGTGGTATGCCTCAGTGGCCCCTTTTCCTATAATTGAAATCTCAGAGGCTGTGCCCGGAAGTCAAATTTATATCCTCAGGTTGATCAACTGAGAAAGCGTTCTTCTAGGGTAATGTTTATTTACGATAAATGTGTTAATTCTTTTATCCTTTTTGACTTCCAATAGACATATCTTCCAGTGATTCTGTTTTTTTACTAAAGAGTTTAACCATTGTAATTTTGTGTCAATAAAGGACACATATTGAAGACCTGATTATCCTTTGTTTCTTTTGCTGATGCACAAATATATTACAGCATTTTCAGATTTTCCTACTTATTTAATTCTCTATAGCTTCTCTATCTCTATAGCAAGAAGAGAAAGACGACCTTATAAAATCACTAAAACAGATGTTTAACTTGATGCTTAATTTCTATAAATTTTATTTTGTTTAGCCATTCATTCATTCAGTCATGTACAACTCTACATGACTCTATATGGTTTACTTGACAATGATATGGGAGTGGTTTGCCATTTCCTTCTCCAATGTGTCCCCATTTTATAGATGAAATACTGAGGCGAATAGGGGTGAAGTGTCTTGCTCAGGGTCATACAGCTACTAAGTATCTGAGGCTGGATTTGAACTCCAAACTTCCTTACTCCAGGCCTGGTGCTCTATTCACTGCACACTTGCTGTCCCTTAATGACTAGGAATTCTACCTCTGAAAATTTTGCCTCTCAAAGGACTCAGATTGACTGTGAACTCCCTGAATGATAGTGACATTTTTGTTTTGTTTCATTTTGTTTTGCCTCTCTTTATGTTACTTGCTCTTCTTATTGAGTTTCGCACATAGTAAGTTCCTAACAATTGTTGGCTGGTGACTGAACTACATAAATAATGTCAGAATTAAATCTATAATATCAGTGCTAATTTTCAGTACTTGTGTTGAGCAAAAATGAAACCTAACTTGTGTCAGCCTTGTCTGTGTGGCATTTGTGGTAGGAAGGGTTTGAAATATATTTGGTAGTCCACGTTTTATCTATCTTGAGGTACTACTCAGAAATTTGGATAACTTTTTTACTGGGCAGCCTAATAGGTTTGCATTAACTTTTTCTGTGAGGCATATTCTTTATTAAAATTAAATGGAAAGGGGATGAGAGTAAGGATAGAAAACTTAAAATGATCATGTCTTCCCAAGCTATGACTAAATATTTCCCAAAGTCAATTATGTAATGCCAATACCTAGATTTTCATACTGAGGTGCTTGGCTCCCATTGATCTGCTGAAGTCAACCACACATTTATCATTACATAACCCCTGCTTCCCTGTACTACTAAAGTATCATGGTGAGCTGGGAAAAACACAGGATATGGTATCAGAAGACCTAGATTCAAGTGATAACTCTCTCATACGTGGCAAATAAATTAACCTCCTTAGATCTCTGTTTTCCCTCCTTTAAAAGGGTTGGTCTCAATGATGCTAAAGTTCCCTTCCAGCTCAAAATGCTATGTTCTTAATTCCTCAATTCTACTAAGCCAGTAGTTTATTTTCCTAGCTGATGTCCCTTCTTAGGCAATAACTGTATTTGAAATTTTCCCTTGTCCCTTTAGGTACTGGTAATGAAAGTCTGTTTGTCTACTAATCTGCTAAGTGATTATAGGTATTTCCTAACAAACTCATAGGTTTATCATCAGAACAGAGGGAGGCAGCTAGGTAGCTCAGTGGGTAGAGCACTGGGTCTGGAGTCAGGAAGACCTGAATTCAAATCTGGCCTCAGACATTCACTAGCTGTGTGACCCTGAGCAAGTTACTTAACCTCTGTTTGCCCTCATTCATTGGAGGAAAAAAAAATCACTCCAGTATCTTTGCCAACAAAACCCCATACAGAGTCATGAAGAAAGAGACACAACTGAACAACAACATCATTGTGCTCTCATGCCTTTCATCTCCCAATAATTTACATATTCCAGTATTCCAGATATCTATTGACTGGATGAAGCAACACCTACTCCCTCTTATCTTTCCTACTTCTCCACTTAAAATTAGAATGTCCACTTCCCAAAGGAATACATCCCACTGATACAAAGACACCAAAGCACCCCAAATAGTCACCATTTTACACTTCTTAAGCATTTGGATTAAATTATTCAAATCTCCTGAGGCCATGAGCTATTTGGCCTGGATTATTAACCTTACCCTAACGATGGTGTCTTTGGTAGCTAGTAAAATTACTGTGCCCTGGAAGGTCAACCACAGTTCTCCTAAAGTGAGCAATGAAGGTCAGAACTCAAGAATACTCCCTCAGCCTAAGACTAGATACCCTTATTTGCCTTCTACTCATATGAGCATAATAACTATGTCTTAAACTTGTGCAAACTTTACGGTCAGCTACTGCTTGGACAATACAACAGGTTCACCTGGGTTTGAGAGCATAATGAAAATGCTGACCTTTAGCTCAGCAATTGAAGTTTAAATTGTAGCCATACACACTGATATAGGAGGGGAAAAATAAGTTATTCATTGTATGTAAGATTGCATACTACTAGATGCATACTTTATTCAAAAAAACCTTTCATATAAGTAAATTATGGAATCACATTATATTCTTTTAAATAAATTTTATATCCAACAATAGATCCATTGTAGCATTTGTTTTGGGGAGTAAATATGATACTGTATGACTAGTGCAAGAATACCCTTCAATCAAATATAATTGACTTAGTGTCATCCATTTGAATAGAAAATCATCCTGATAGCGCCTTGTGATGGCTGTCCATTTGGAAGCAGGAGACCATTGTCTTGTGGCAATATTGTAGCCCCATAACTAGTCTAGACTCTTAAGTAGGATAGAGGTAACTTCCAAATTTATCCCTTTCATCTTCCACAGACTGAGATCATGCACATCTGAGATGTGTTAGTTGAAATTCCGCACAGTCCTAGATTGCCAAGTTTGTGTGGAATGAACATGAGACAGATATTCAAAGTAAGGGGAATAAGAAAAATTTACATTTGCGAACAAATGTCTGATTCTCCCCAGGACATCAGGGAATGCATATTCTCAAAGTCTGATGGGGAAAGTGTTTTGTCTTTTCTTTTTTATGTCCCTCATTGATTTGGTCTTAGAGTTATCCTCTATTTCTTTCTAAGTAGAGCTTTGGGGGGTTGGCTTGGTAAAAAGGAAAAATATCTATCAATCAATGAGCAATGGCAGAGCCACAGTTACATTCAAAGTAATGTGTTGGGCTCTGTATTGGGGCAAGGAGAGGGAGCAGACATATTAGAAACATTCATGTTTTAAAAGAATCTATAATCTAACAAAATATTTCAAGTTGCATGGTACATCTGAAATTATTTCTGTATTATTCAACATCTTGAATATCTGAATCTTTGCCTTTTTCATATTTAAATAGATTTTTAAAGATTGAATCAATTATTTATTGAAATGTAAAAATCAGGTTGAATCCCTAACCTAAGGATAGAAATTATTACAAAAGAATTGATTGCAGAAAGTAGCAAAAAAATTGCATAAACAAAATTAACATAACTATAATAAGAAGGGAAACAATGAATTGGAGGAAATCTGTGCAACATTTATTACTAATAATGGTCTCTTGTCCAAAAAATATAAGTAACTTACAGAAAAATGTTACAACAAAAGACATTATCCAAATGAGAGTAGTTCAAGGACATGACTAACAATTCTCAAAAAAAATTCCAAGCTAGTAACAACTATACGAAAGAATGCTCCAAATCATGGCTAATTAGTAATTTAAATGAGATGTCACTTCACATAAAGAATAGGAGAATCATCATTGTTGGAGGAATTTTAGATACATGGGGAAACTAGCAAATAATAATGATTGTTGTTATTGTTCATACTTCATTCTCAAAGGATACTGATGACATCACTAGCAAAATATTACACGAGCTGTGACTGGTACAACCATTCTAGGCAGCACTTTGGAAACATGCAAAGGAAATAAAATATTGAGATCCTTTCACCCAGAGATTTGACTGCTACACATAGAAGCCATGGAAGTTAGCGATAAAAAAATGCCTCACATGCAAGAAAATGTCTGTACCCCAGAAGCACACAATGGGAAACAAAGTAGATGCCCATCAACTTGGGGCATATCTAAACAAACTTGGTATAGTACTTGAATGTAATGGATTTAAAACTGTTTTGATGAACGAATTTAGAGAAGTGGGGGGGGGGAAATGGTTTCAAGTAACTAAGAAGAATCAGAAAAAAACAACATACACAATGACAAAACAAAGTAAAGTAAATGAATAATAAAGTAATTGAAATTTAATGCTTAGAAATTATAATGACCAAATTTGACTCCAAAGAAGAGACGTTAAAATTCACTTTTCTTTGTTGCAGAAGTCTGAGGTTTTGGCTGTAGAACACTATGAATACAGTCGGAGTTTTTCAATTTTTTTGCTATGTTTTAAAATACATTATTTTTAAGGAATTGCTATCTAGGAAGGAGAGTTTGGAGGGATGCACTGAGAAACTTAGGCCATATAAAATAAGCTATAAGTAAAATTTTATTAAAAAATAAACTAAAAAAAATTGAGGAGTTTGCAATAATATCCAAAACTTTCAATTCAATTCAGTGACATTTCACTGAGTTTACCATGTCCAATGTTGAGTGGTAGTTTCCAGAAAAACAAAAATGGACTAAGACATAGCTCTTGCCCTAATGGAACTTCTAATTTGAGTGAGAAATACATCTTTCAAGTCTATATCATCATATCACTATGCTTCTCAATGTCAATTTAGCCCCTGACTCTTGAGTTCACACAATGGATCTAAAGAATTATACTTGATTAATGTTCAGAAAATTTTTTGTTTGTTTCCTTAACAATATAATAAATCTTCAAAAAGAAGCATATCAATCAAAAAAGCAACTCTTTGAAAGCAACCAAGACACTACCAGCCTGTCTCTGAATTTATAATGATTTCAACTGTACAGAGCAATATGACTAATATCGTTATTGTGATGTTTCACAGCAATGATGGGTCCAGATGTTTGAGTTTTGATTACATCTGAGTTGGAATCATTGGAAAATATGTGATTTAATTTATAGACATGGAAATAATTATTTCTCCTTCTCATCCATCACTCTGCCAGTATCAAGTATTTTGCAATCAGTTCAGTGATACACTGATAATGCTAAAATTTTCCGCATATTACTTTCAAAATATCCGTTACCTTATTTTTTTTAAATTTAGATGTATATCATTTTGACTGTGGATATATATATATATGTATGTATGTATGTATGTATGTATGTATGTATGTGGGTATCAGTTTAAATATTATTTAAATTTGCTCCCTTGAAAGCTTTGGGTAAGCACAGGGTCTTGAACTCTTTTTCAATTTAAATAACCAGGATGATATCCACTAAAAATATTTTTTAAGATATATTAAGCTCAACTTGGGAATGACAACAAAGTATAATATTAATGCAGAATAGGTTCCTCTGTTCATAAAATAATGTTAAAACACAATTTAAAGTGTTTTTCCACTTAGATGTTATTCACAGTATAAAATACAATTAATTTTATTACTATTTTAGTGACTTCTTTTTAGAAGGTAAGTTCTTGAGTAATTTCTCAGAAAATAACATATTTTCTGTCACCTAAAATTTTTAATTGGAGAGTCTTCCAAGAAAGATAAAAGAAGATAATGGGCACTATCTGTTATTTCTGATGTGACATCACAGGGACTATTGGTAAATGGCTTAAATAATTTATACTCAACCATAGATATTTCAAACTTGTGTTAACTTTACCCCGGGTAACAACCTTCAAGAGTTGGTTTCATTTTGTGGTGATTAAACATTCAGTAGATAACCAGCTCTAGATAAAGTATCCATAGTCAGTTCACAAAATGAATTACCCCTACATATCAAGTATTTCTTAAAATCTAGTTTTGGTGATACTGAGTATCAAATGAAACACATTTTCTCCTTCCTTAGTTTATTTTCCTAACACACACAGACAATAGATGGCATTTAGCATCTATCATTCTTATCTGCACAAATGCAGTGGTATAAAAGGTGACTAAGAAAAGCAAGAGACAATGATGTTGGTGGGTTGTTGTGTGAATGATTTTTGGTTTGTGGTTTTGTTTTTTTTAAGGATTGGAAATAAAGGGAAGTAAAGATTGATTTCCCTTTCCTTATTGAGTGGTTGGAGGTAGATAAGCGGATTTGTAGTGAGGTCATCAGTCACAATTGGATGGTAATTTGAAAATGGATTAGCTTAGAAGTAGCAATTTCTGCTCCATGGGTTTCCATGAAAAAGTCTGCTTAATTCTGTAAGAGACCTCATAAACTGGCAGAGATCAATGCCTACCTAATGTGCCATTGTGAACTGGGCACACTTCAATGATTGTGCACACAGCTGTGGTTTGCTTTTGCTTGATATTTCTTTAATGCTTGCACCACAGGTGCTCCACTTGATTATTTGGCCCAAGGGAATAAACTCTTAAAAGAATTAAATTGGGTGAGAAGCTTTTCTTCCTTAGGAGCTTTTCACATTTTAACTGAAGAATAGTCCTATGAGATGTCACTACCATTGTAAAGAATACAAAATATAAATAGCATAATCTATGTATAGAAAGTCAGCCTGTAGTCGACCACTGATTGACACTTTCTTATTCAATTCATATTTCAATAGAAATGTCCCCTTTATAGTACTTTTAGAGAATGGGGACAAGAAAAGTATTAAGTTCAAGACACTGTTGTCTGTGCTTAATGTTTAACCTTAAAATATTTGTCTTGAATATTAATAATCAGAAATAAGAGCATTATAGAATTGTATAATTATTGAATTTTTACATTGGTATTTGTACATTGATAAGATGATACAAGGAACTTAAATCAAGCAAGTAAAAAAATTTTGATTGAAGATAATCCATAACTGACAATATTCTTGTCCTGATTTTAAGATTATTTCATTGTTCCCAGGCCATGTTTAAGTTTAAGGAACTGCTGGCATACAACGTGGTGGGTTGGATTTTGTATTTTTAACTAAGCAATGTTGATGATTTTTAAAGTTGGGACTGTGTCATTATTTATCTTTATGTCCCCAGTGGTTAAAAAAGTAATAAGTATTTGATGTTTGCTTAGTTAAATTGAAGTAATTGATATAAAGCAAATGAATATTTACTCATATTTAGGAAAGATTCATTTAATGAAAGGACTTAATATATCATAATAAATTTTTCAGGATAATTAAGGAAAGCTTGTTATATATGAGTATTGCTTGATAAAGTTCTGAACAGTATGTTTAATTCATTTAAGAGCTATTTGCCTGGGTTACTTTTCCTTTTTGTATTATATGGAAGGGATATACTATATAGTAAGGGACATATGACATTCATAAATAATTTTGGGAAAACAGCATAAAATAAACCTGAGTGATATGGACAGTAACCCAGATCAACAAGCAACAGGGCCAGGCTTAGTCATAATTGCAATTGGCTACATACAGCATAATTTCAAAAGGATTGGGTGGGCTTCCCGACCTAACCTGCTCAAGGAGTGGGTAGAATTCCATTAAGAGGAGGAGTGTTTCAATCACTAAAAATAATGATTAAAATGTAAACATGCTTGGAAGAGATAGCAAATAAAATTAAAATCTCAGTATGATGACAAATAGCATCCTTTCAAGAAAGTAGGTTTTAGTAGGGAAGTGAGTATTGGGTCAGTAAAAAGGAGAAAACAAGAAACAGTGGTGGTCTAAGTAGGCAAATCATGCAGAAAGGAGAGCATTGGGCTGCCAAAGATAAAATTTACTTCCATAGTTTTGCCTAGGGCAAACCCTGATTAATTTTTGTTTTTAATATCTCCTTTGCTAAGTGACCAAAACAAAACAAACAAATTACACAATGCCTTGCTTCTGATAGCTTTGATACTTTTGGGATGTGTTGGGTAAATAGCCCAATTAATGTGGGGACAAGGATTAGAAGATTACTTCAATATAGTTTATGTCTGCCTTTGATTCTTTGACCCTTCTTGTCTTGTTCATGATATTTCTCCAATATTTACTCCCTCTTTGGCATCCTCCATCTGTCTCAATTCCCCTGGGTCTACAAACTAAGGTGTCTCATATTATAAAATTATTTTCTCTTTATCCCACAATCCCTCAAATTTGTCCTAATATTCCACTATGAAACTTCCTGGAGAAGTACTTTTATTCAATCTCTAGCTACTAATTACTTACTTCTCCATTCATTCCAACCCAACTTCTAGCCCATGCTTTCTACTGAAACAGTTCTCTTATAGGTGTAGGTAGCTCCTTACATGATCTCCTTATAAATAAATCCACTGGCCTTTCTCTCCTTGATTAGGGGGAAGGAATTTGAACTGGGAACCCTTTGACTCATATGCATATCTATCTACATGTGGGCTTCATTCAAGATAGTCCAAAGGAAACTGGGCTGAGGTCCAATGAATGACAAATAAGAATTTTTTTAAGTTATCCTCCAAGGTTAACTCAACCTGTTCTTTGTAAATAGAGCTTGGGTATAATATAAAGTGGTTGCACTAGATGTTCTCTGAGATGAGAGGGCCATACTGAAGCCAGTTCCTACTGGGCTATTTGTTAAATTTTCAGTGTATTTACACCTCAGAAATTAGCAAACATATAGGGACTGATTTATTGCTTTTTTGATTGTCTAGACTTCAGAAAATCCTGGAGAAAATATTAATAATGAAGATTAAACTTAAAAGATGGCAAGTACCTTTTTTCAGTTTTTTTTTTTTTTTGGAGAACCAGTTGTTAAACATTTACCAACACACCTTTACTGAGCTCCTTTCCAGCTTTAAATCTTTGAATCAGCTTTATTTATAGCTTTACCTTAGGCTACTTTTCTTTCTATTTTATATATTCTAGGTTTTCACCAAAATGGGTGAGTTTCCATTTCTCATTCTTATTCTGCTCTTCTTTATTTCTTATGCTTTTCTAAGGCATTGACTTTTGTCAAACCATATCCTGTTCCTAGAATGGACATCTCCCTTGTTTAGTTTTTGACTTCCGTCAAGGATAAGGTGCCATGTCCTTTTCCAAATAGTCCATGAACAACCTACATCTAAAAACATTCTCTCCCTTCATAGATTTCACATAAAATCTCAGCCAGCCTCTTCATTGAACCTATCTTGTTTTCTCTTGTATGATAATTTTGGGAGTACATACTTTCATCAACTATTAGGGCCACCATATTTGTCTTAGTTTTTGACATCAATGCCTAGCATAATATTGCCCACATCTAACTACTTAATAAATCTTTGCTACTGTTTAATTTGTATTGGCATAGTGTATAAATCATGGGTGGGGAACCTGCAACCTCCAGGCCACATGTGGCCCCCTAGGTCCTCAAATGTGGCCCTTTGACTGAATCCAAACTTCACAGAACTGATTTCTTCTGGATTCAATTTGGATTAGTCAAAGGGCCACACCTGAGGACTTCAAACAAAACAAACCACATTCTGATGACTGTATAGCATCTTCAAAGATCTTATCAGAGATGCCAATGACACCATGTCCAAAAGTCTTACTTATTTTGGTGCCCCACGTTTTCAGAGACTGTATCGGCCAATAGGAACCTCTGGTGGGTACTACCAAAATACAAAGGCTTAGCAGATAAGTCACCTAATGACCAGTCTTGTTATATTAAGGTTGGCTACAAGATTATGATTTTTTTTTATTTAAAGCAAATTATGAAGATTGAGCACTTGTAATGGCAAGCAAAGTGAGACCTTTATGCTGTTTTTTTTTTCCTTTTGGAGTGCTTCTCAGCACTAAGACAATCAAGTGCCTTTGAGTTTTGCCTTTGTTTCAATCAAGAGTCTTTGATGACCCGCTTAAGTCACAGGAAAGCCTAAGTCACATAATTTTGAATCACATGGTTGTGATGCCCTCTGACCCTGAAGAAGTGTATGTGTGTATATACACATACACACATATTATATATAGATATACATATATATACACCTAATATATGTATATGTGTTCATGTATGCATGTGTGTGTGTATACATACATACACACTCAGAGGTTAGCATTTGCTTTTGGAGCTCACTCATTGAAAGAGTGTTCGTGTGGAGACTCTGGATAGCTATTAAAGATTCTCCCCTCCCCCGGCTTTGAAAACCTAGATGTTGGTGCTTCTCTCTCTCTCTCTCTCTCTCTCTCTCTCTCTCTCTCTCTCTCTCTCTCTCTCTAGTAACTATGTATGTATTGCTATGGACAGACAAAAGCCCTGTCTGCTGATATGTTATTTTCTCTGTTTATGTAATTTCTGCATGTAATTTCTGTTTGTGTTTTCCCTAAGGTTCAGGATGCTGACTTTTCCCCCTGAATTAAGTGAATGATATATGTATGTTTAATTAAAGTGAGATTGTAAACCCCTTAAAGTTGCTTTCCTTAGAAAAGCAGATCAAAGAATATGTGCGGACAGCCCTCCTGTGTGCTGGTGTTGTTGGTCTTACACCTCCACAGCAGCTGCTAGAAGCATTGCCGTAACAACTACTATAAAGCACAAGAAGGGTAGCAGTCTGTATTGGTGGAGAATGTACTGGCATACCAATGAATTTGTGGGTCTCTTGAAATATTGAGAACTTATTACATTCATTTTTATGCTTCTTAGGATTATAGCACAGAGCACATGAACACATTCATATATCAACAAATATACAGCACATATAGGTACACATGATATTTTGAAATATGCAAAACCTCTATTAACTGCATGGATAATCTAACATGAAAAAAAATCCACCAGTCTTTTAAAGATGCCTAGCAAATAATGGATGAACATAAGTATTTTCCTCTTCTGGATACTGAAACATGCTACCTAAGTTTTCTATGGTTTTGTGTGGATGTTTTCACAATTTTAAAATAACTTTTGTTCTAATAAAGAAGAATCATTTCTCAAAATAAAATGATTAATCCGATACTGCCTTATCTACATGATATCTATGCTCCTTCACTTTTTGGCACTGAACTCAGGTCTTGAGATGTGGAAAAAAAAGTTGGGCTTGGATGAATAAAAACCCAAAGTAACTAGGATTTCTCATATTTCATTTGCTTTCTTGTCTCTACCTTCAAGTTTAAGTTCACAACAGCAGTGATTCACTGATTAAAATTCTCTTTTCTAAATTTAAAGTAACAAAACTTTAAATAATATAAATTTCTGAAATTTGTACATAGAATTTAATGACCACAGATAAATGGCATTTATTGTTAACTTAACATCTCAATTTAAAGTCTTCCCCACTGAAATTTCTCTCCTTTTGAAAGAGTAATTGGACATCTGATTTCTTTTAACATAAAAGTTCTTTCAGTTAAAAAGATTAAAGGTATCTTCTGGCTATCAAGAATAAATCATGTTTTAATAGCTTTTAATATGTTTCATTCTTTGTCCATTTCTTAAAAATTGCTGTCACCACAGTCCATGTATATTTTGATATTTTATTAAAAATATAGAAAATAATAGATTATCAATTTTCTTTATTGCATTTAGATGAGTTTTTTTTAAGAGATGAAAATTGCAGAAAGGGTATGGGGGAAGGTTAATGCCTTTCTTATACCTGAATCACTTTGTTTCTTAGAGAAAGTCTATTGGTAGTGTATTAAGTCAGAAGGCTTTAACTTTGTCTTTTCTTTAATGTGTCCCCTGGGAACTTGGACACCTGCTATATTATTCTGGGTATTTAAATAGCATAGGATCTGGAATTACTATAGAGGGTAGCTCTATTTTCTTCTCTGAACCCTCCTGAGAATCACTGATAAATAATATAAACAGAATGGAGAAAATTGGATAATTAGAGAATAAAGAAAAAAGAGCCGTCCAGCCTTAGATTGTCAAGAAGTAAAACAGTGCGGGAGATTCACATAGTTTACCCTGCCAAAAACACATTGAGACCTCCTGTTTTCCCTGTAGGTGTCCACATGGCTTTGATTTTCTTCTAATTGCAAGAAAACACAAACACTGGCAAAGGCCACTTTGAATGTTTAGTGACCCCACTGTGTTAACCAGGATTTGAAACTTTGCCTGTGGAGAGACACTGTATGCCTACTTTGTTTGGCTTGTATTCATGGAAGTTTAACATTTAAGTCAATCAATGTGAAAACTTTGCCTATAGATTCTGAAGCAAATTGATAGGGTAAGATTTTTTAGAAAACAAAGCACAACACAGCAAAATAATCCTATCATCACTTTGTCATTTGGTTGGTGTTATGTATTCTTGCCCTGGCTTTTGAGAGAATGTCCAGACTGATAAAGAAAAAATATCTAGTTGGAGCTGTCCTTAATGGAGGAAATTATTCATTGAGTCAATAAGCATTTATAGGTGCAAAGTGTTGAGGATATAAAGGACAAAAATGCCATGCCTCCCCTCAAGGAGCTCACATTCTAGTGGTAAAGACAAGCAAATGTCTACATAAACACAAGATATTTACAGTGTAAATAGAAGATGATCTCAGAGAGAAGTCACTAAGAGTTGGGGGAACTAGGAAAGACCTCCTTCAAAATATTGGATTTGAGCTGAGTCTTGAAAGAAGCCAAAGAAGATTAGATTCATTAGGGACATGTTCTTTGGGGTGTCTTTGTGAGAGAAGTGGAAATTGTTGCCTTAGTAAGGTTTGCTATTTGTCTTTGATCTCTTCTCCACTTCCCCCAGGAACCACGATCCTCACAAAAGCTCTGTAAAGTCAAAACCATTCTCAATGGATTGGACTGAGGTGAGGTATTATCAGTGACAAAAGATTTATGCACGTAAATTGTTCTTTTGTCCAGGTTTTAGCAACTCATGCGCTATTTCTCCAGTTGTACCTGAGTTACAAGAAAGCTGAAAGAAAGAAGCAATTCACTAGTAAGAGAATGGTACCAGATGCTGCCCTTTGACATTAACCAGTAGGCCCTGCCTGAGCATTTCCTTAGTAAATGTTCACTCACTGTTCTTCCCAACAAAAATCAGCCTGTAATGAAAAACAAACATCAGCAGGAATTGAGAAATCCAAATCTTTCATTTGAAGGGAAAATTAACTAGAAAGCAGAAGAAAGAGAAACATAATTGGTACTCATGTTTCACTTTAAATTTAAACATGGACATATATTGGTCACCTGGCTTTTCGATGACATCTGTGGCCACTTGCTTGTGAAGAGATGGTGATTTTCACAAACACAGACTTGATCTTCATTTACTCTGACCAATTGTACACTCTTCTGAGAACAGCCAGCTTGGTTACTATATGATTAGGTGCATATTAAGGGATAAGCTAATATGTCTACTGAGATTGCGTTGTGCCTAAATCTTTGGGCCTAGTTCACAGGTTATTCTACAATGTGGACATTAAAGTTCAATCAGCCCTTATGATAAGATTAGATATTTTAATAATGTAGGGACATATTTGAATAGTATTGAACAAAATTTTGTGTAACAAAAGTCAGTGAGTTCTATATATTTAGTTTATTTCTTATTCTTAATTAAATTTATTCTTTTAATTTGTAAGGTATTTGAAAGCATGCTGTCCCATTGCATCAAACATCTGTATTCTATATTGCTTTTGTTATTATTTTCCTGATCATCTTTTATAGTAGATATCACAGTTTTCAGTTTTTGACCCTGTTAGTGAAAATTAGGACAGTGCTACATAAATATTTGTAATGCAGAAAACTATGTCAGCGATTCTGAGTTTGTTCCAAAGAGAAGAGTATGCCTGATCTGATACTTGTGAAAACAAAACAAAACATTTCAGTCCATATTAACCCCACTTAGTCCTGCAATTCATCGAGTGTTTTTTAAGCAACTACTACATTTGAGGCCCTTTTCTAGGAATAGGGGATAAGAAGAAAAAAGTCTGTGTCTTTTAGAAACCTACAACATACAGAGGGTTAATACCTTCTATAGGAACAGGATCATTATGGCTGTGATCATATTTTAATAATGCAATTTGTCAGTTTTCCCATGTTAATTATCATTTGTTTTACATTAATTTTTTCACAGTCATCATTGTCACCATTAGTATTTATCTAAGGATGGGATATTAGAACTGGTAAGGACCCTAGGGATCATCTCCCTCATTTCAAAGTTGAGGAAGTAGAGGTACATGGAGGTGAAATGCCAAAGATCATTCAGGTTGTTAGTAACAAAGCTACAATTAGAACTTAGGACTCCAGAATCCTTCACCCGTATTCTTTCCATCAACCATCTATTATTTATTTTCTGGAAAGATATTCGGTAAATTTTCAGCTACCTATGCCAACTTGTGGGAGCTTTTTGCTCCCCTGGCCTGCAAGCCCTCTGTGCTTTAGTATTTTGGCAATCATTTACCCCTTTCCTGACTTTACTTTTCCCCTTTTGCAAATCTGTATTCAGTGGTTAATGAATTCAAGTTGCCTATATTGCTGTCTGTTCTTGAATCTCCCCCATCAAACCTCAAACTTTGATAAATCACAGCATTCAGCAATTCTGTCCTTATTCAACAGCCGCTTAGCAGAGCTTCAAGGTTTTGTACAAATGACACTATAGATTGAAGTTATCTAATATCAGCTGGGCATTTGCTGTAGCAAGGTCAGTTTGTATCCTACACCCCACAGAAGCTGTTCTAGACCTTGTCTTCCACCCACCAAGACTCCCCCACTTCCTCTTCCCCACCCACTCAGCACTCAGCTGAGTACCTTACCCCTTCTGGTGCTCAGAAAACTGCAGTCATTCTTATGATGCCTTTTTTCTCCCCTTTTCATCTTTAAACTCCTTGTAATCAACTCAAACTTTTTTTTTCCTGTCCTTCAGCTCCAAGTAGGAAAGTACCCTTCCCTTTGCAAAGATTAACTCCTTACATGTGCTATTGATCTCATCTCTATGTAAATCACTACATATAACACAGTACATTATTCACATGTATAAAATCATACAATGCATATACACATGTATGTATACATGTGTGAATACATCCATATACGGTATTGGTATGGTGGCAATCTACTATGTTCTCTCTCTCCCTCTCTCCCCCTCCCCTCCCTCCCACCCTTTCCTAATATATATAAACACACATATATATGTGTCTATAAGCATATGCATAGAGCGATACTATATATAGTATATGTCTATGTGTGTATATGTGCATGTACTTATGTGTATATGTGCAAGTATATAAATATGTGTGAATTTATAAATATATATTTTATATATGTGTATATACATACACACACACACACACACACACACACACACACACACACACATAGATACACATATAAGAACTCATGAGCACAAATCCTATATTGAACACTATTGGACATTTCAACTAGGTATCCTACTGATATCTCCAAGTCACTATGTCCAAAACAGAAATCGATAATTTATCTCCCAAACCCTTTCCTATGCTAACTTTACTTATATTACCTTTCTTTTAGTTTGCCAGGTTCATAACCTCAGTTTTATATAGGACTCCTCATTTTCCTTCACCCCATAATCCTGATCACCTGACAAATCATACTATTTCCAACCCTAAAAAATCTCTTATCCGTTCACCCTGCCCATGTAGCCACTACCTTACTTCAGACTTATCACCTCTTGATGGACTATTACAATGGTCTCATAATTGGTTTCCCTGTATTGGGTCACTCTCTCTGCAATCCATCCTTCTCACAAATTCCAATGTGATTTTTCTTAAGCACGTCTCTGATCTTGTTGCTCCTATACTCAAGGAACTGCAATGGTTCCCTATTGCTCCTAGGAAAAAAAATGAACTCCTATTGTTTTATTTGGCTTTTAAAGTCCTTCACAACTAGACTCCAATCTAACTTTCCAGCCACTTTATATATTACCACCTTTCTCTTAGCCTGTACTTCAGTGAAATTATACTTCTCTTCGTTCCTCACACATGACACCCCATGTTCCATCTCTCTGTCTTTGCAATGACCTCCCATGCTTGTAATGTAGTTTCTCTCCAACTTTGCTTTGTAGAATCTCTTGATTTCCTTCAAGAAATAGCTCACCTGGGGATGGAGCCAAGATGGTGGCTGGAAAGTAGGGACTAGTGTGAGCTCCCCACCAAGTTCCTCCAAAAACCTATAAAAATGGCTCTGAACCAATTCTAGAACTGCAGAACCCATAAAATAGCAAAGGGAAGCATGGCTCCAGCCCAGGACAGCCTGGATGGTTGCTGAGTGAGGTTTATCATGCACGGAGTTGGGAGCTGAGCAGAGCCCAGTGTGGGCAGCATGGACCAACCAGACCAGGAGCTGGGTGGAGCCGGGCCTAGCACCCTGAATCAGTGAGCTGTGGCAGTTACCAGACTTCTCAACCCACAAACACCAAAGACAACAGAGAAGGTTAGTGGGAAAAGCTGCTGGGGATAGGGTGATAGAGTTTGAGGTTTGGCCACTGCCCTAGGGGCAACGAAGGTGGTGCAGCTACAGAATTACAACTGCAGTTGCTTCTGGCCCCAGGCCCACCTGGTGGGAGGAATTAAGTGGAGGTTAAAGCAGGAGTGCAGAGCCTGCTGAAGATTTGATGTCCAGTCCAGGTTAGGGGTTTTTGGGGAAGGAAGAGTGCTGGTGTGGCAGAGCTAGCTGTATATAAATAGCTCTGAAAACAACAGCGCATCCCCTCAAGCTTGGAACAAAGTACTCTTTACTCTACAAGCAGTCATACCCTGCTGAAAAACTCAGGGGTCAAGTAAGTTGACTGGGAACGTGGCCAGGCAGCGAAAACGCACCCAGATTTAGTCTCAGACCTTGGAATCTTTCTTTGGTGACAAAGAAGACCAAAACATACAGCCAGAAGAAGTCAACAAAGTCAAAGAGCCTACAACAAAAGCCTCCAAGAAAAGCATGAACTGGTCTCAGGCCATGGAAGAGATCAAAAAGGATTTGGATAAGCAAGTTAGAAAAGTAGAGGAAAAATTGGGAAGAGAAATGAGAAGGATGAGAGAAAACCATGAAAAACAAGTCAATGACTTGCTAAAGGAGACCCCAAAAAAATACTGAAAAATATACTGAAGTAAACAACACCTTAAAAAACAGACTAACTCAAATGGCAAAAGAGCTCCAAAAAGCCAATGAGGAGAAGAATGCCTTGAAAG
>CM053623.1:132078315-132125069 GCA_028646595.1 Phalanger gymnotis | reverse complement strand
GACAGGGTCGAGGGAGAAAATTGGATAAAGGGGGATAGGTTAGGAAGGAGCAAAATATAGTTAGTCTTTCACAACATGAGCATTGTGGAAGGGGTTTACATAATGATACGCATATGGCCTATGTTGAATTGCTTGACTTCTTAGGGAGGGTGGGTGGGAAGGGAAGAGGGGAGAGAATTTGGAACGCAAAGTTTTAAAAACAGATGTTCAAAAACAAAAAAGGTTTTGCATGCAACTAGAAAATAAGATACACAGGCAATGGGGTGTAGAAATTTATCTTGCCCTACAAGAAAGGAAGGGAAAAGGGGGTGGGAGGGGAGTGTTGTGACAGAAGGGAGGGCTGACTGGAGAACAGGGCAACCAGAATATATGCCATCTTGGAGTGGGGGGAAGGGTAGAAATGGGGAGAAAATTTGTAATTCAAACTCTTGTGAAAATCAATGCTGAAAACTAAATATAATAAATAAATTTTTTAAAAAAGAAATCTCACCTGCTTTTTTTGATCTCCTTGACTGCTCATGTCCATTTATTTATCTCACATTTACTTTCTATTTATTCTCCATGTGTATATTCCATGTGTACCTACATATATATGTGTGTGTGTGTGTGTGTGTGTGTGTGTGTGTATACATATATACACACACACATTTATTTATTTGTTTATTTCCTTTCTCTTTCAATAGAATGTAATGTTTTCAGGAGCAAGGGATATTTTTTTTTATATTATGTTTGTATCTATCCCTAGCTCAGTGCAGGCACTCAATAAATGTTTGCAGATTGGTTCAGTCCTCTCCCTTGCCCCCATTTAGAGCAAAGGAGGACAAAATTAATTTGAATTTTCAAAAGAACTTACTGTGGTACCTTAGAAGTTAGGTCTAGTTGCCTTAAGATGTTGATGAGTTCCTAAATCTCCCCACAAAACTAATAGAAGCCTGAAGTACTTCATTGCAGTGAGAGGTGTTGGGCATTTTCGACCCAACTGTATTAGATCTGAAACCCAGAGACTGGCAAGAGACTCTTTGTGTGCTTTAGATTTAAGCAGTAGGATTCTTGTTTTTGTATTGCCATAAACATTTATGCCATGATATTAGATTGTGCATCAATATCTAAATAAAACTAATTAAAAGGAGGTGGAAAGTCCTTTTTTTGTAACTGAGTCTTGTTTAACTTCTCATTATCTGATTTTCTTGTGCATTTTCTGTTTGGTATTATTATTTACATGCCTTCATTAATATAATCAGTTGGGGCTTGGCAAAGTGGATAGAGGGTTGGGACTTGTGAATTCAAATGTAGCCATACTGACTATATGACCTTAACCTTGGACAAGCCATTCAACCATTAGTTTTCTTGAGCCTCTCTCTAAACTTACAGAGGAATTTCTGTTGTTGCTGTTGAACCTCTTTTCAGTCTTGTCTGATTCTTCTTGACCCCATTCTGGTTTTTCTTGGCAAAGATACTTGCCATTTGCCTCTCCTGCTTATTGTGTCGATGAGGAAACAGAGGCAAACAGGGTTAAGTGATGTGCTCAGTGATCCATAGCTAGTCAGTGTCTGAGGCCAGATTTGAAGTCATAAATATGAATGTTCCTGACTCCAGGCTCTGCATTCTATCCACTGTACCACCTAATCTTCACCTATTCAGGTAGTCTCTAAACCAAAAATTACATATAAAGTCACATATGTTTAGAAAAACAAAATATTAATATATAATTAGTATGTCAGTGAAGCATGTAGAGGTTTCCTAAAAATTATCTGATTTTATAGGCCTAAATATGTAAAGGTGTATGGACCTAACTTGAACCTATAGACACATAATAAAGATCATTGTTATTATTAATGTCAACATTTTTAATTGTGAGAAATAAATGAATATCTTAGACTGTGTCCTTTAATATATATATGTATATATATATATACAAATATACATATATGGAATATTGTTTGATCCAGATAAATTTATTGTTACCTTTGAATTTCAGCTCATAGTTATTATTCATTTCCTAATGTGGAAAATTGAAACTGAAAAAAATGGGCTGGAAAAACAGAGATAATTCCCTAAAGGAATTGCTTGTGAACGTTTAGGGAGCAAAATACTCTAGTTTTCCAGATGCTCAGAGATAATTGTGTAACCTAATCTGCCTGGTACAAGCGTTAACTTGGTAAAAAGTGTGGGAAAAAATAGCTCCTTGCATTGGACTTTGTACTTATTATCACTTGTTCTAAATAGAATTGATATAGCTTAAAAGAGAAAATAAGTAAAGAAGCATGGGAGAATTAGGAGGAGAGAGCTGAGAAAGTGGCAAGGCAAAGATTCAGGGGAAGCTCTCATTTTTGTTTGTGCTAGCATGTGACAATTTACTCCCTTCGTGCCCAACCTTGTCAAATTTCACTTGAGGACAAGTACCTTTTCTAGGAAATAGTTAATACCTTCAGGCTGAATGTCTAAAGAATATTCCAATAATAGTAGCAAATAAAATGGTTGCTCAGATGCGCCTTTTATTAAGTCATTATAACATAAACTACTACTAAGGAAGTAAATTGCAGTAACCTACAACAAATATAAAAATTTTCTGCTGACAAAGGAACTATATGGGAGTGCCATTTTATGAATTTCTACCAAAACATGGTAAAGCTAAAATTCTTAAAATGTGCAACCAGTATATGCAAAATTGCTTACTATTTTAGTCAGCATTTTCTAGTTTCCCCTTTTGTGTAGATTTTTTTTGCCAGAACAGCATGCCTATTTATTTATTTTTTCTCTGCAAACTTCTATGGAGATTTTG
This sequence comes from Phalanger gymnotis, assembly GCA_028646595.1. Classification (NCBI taxonomy): domain Eukaryota; kingdom Metazoa; phylum Chordata; class Mammalia; order Diprotodontia; family Phalangeridae; genus Phalanger; species Phalanger gymnotis. The sequence goes on along the minus strand of CM053623.1, from coordinate 132,122,287 downwards.
CTAAGTGGATGTGGGGGTTTTGTGTGTGAGTATACACATGGAGATATGTATATACATATGTGTGTAGGGGGAGGGGTGTCCAGAACTCAAAGCATCTTTAATAATACCTGATATGGAAACTCCTTTCTCTGATACAAATGTGCAACTTAAAGACTAAGAAAGTTGCCTAGAGCACTAAATGATTGAGACACTTGCTCATAATCACAGAGCTAATACATGTACATATTAGTGAGCTCAAGTCCTTGTGAACTCAAGTCTTCCTAACTCTGAGGGTGACCTGTCTATTACAACAGTCCTCTTACCATATCAGTCTTATGTGGGTTTTAGTCATACAGAATTAGCCACCTTTCATTCAGCACAGTGCCAGTCACATAGATGGCACTTAATACCTATAGAATGCATGTTTTGTTAATCCATTGAACATTTACTTTAGCTAAGCACAGTACTTGGTTTGGTGCTACAAAGATGATCCAGAAGGTTTCTGATCTTCGCAACTTCTGCTCTAACAGGTGTTCTTAACCTGGGCTCCTTGAACTTGGATTTGAAATTATTTTGATAGGTATTTTTGTATTTTGATAAATGTATCAATTGGCTTTCTTGAAAATCCTATGTTTTTTATTTTATGCATTTAAAACATTTTCCCCTGAGGCATACATAGGATTTATCTGACTGCCAAGCCCTTGAAAGTAGTGTGGTATCATTAACATATGCAGATGTGGTAGCTGACTTTCCATAAGTAGTACTTAACTGTTATGTGTTACATTAGTGGTGGTAATTGATTTACTCTGATGCACCCACACTTTAATCTTTTGGACCACAAGAATTTTGCAATTTTGTTAAATCCAACAAACATTTATTAAGCACATAAGATTGGTAAGGCAAAAATAGTCCCTGTTTTCAAGGACTTTACATTGTACTAGAAGTCTAGGTTTGAGGGCATACTTCAAAGTTTACAGAACGAAACAATCTAAATTGACTTTTTTAGTCCTTCTTTTTTCCTTCCTTTCTTTCTTTCCCTCTTCCTCTCTGCCCTTTCCTTTCCTTTGTTCCATGCTTCCTTTCTCCTTTCTTCCTTCTTCCTTTCCTTCCATTCTTTTTTCCTTCCTTCTTCCTTTCCCTCCATTCTTCTTCCCTTCCCTTCCTTTTTCCCTCCTTCCCTCTTTCCTTATTTCTCCTTCCTATTTTCTCTCTTTTTCTCTTTCTTTGTCCCTTCCTTCTTTCACTTCCTTTCTTCTTTCTCTCTTTCTTCCTTTCCTTCATTTCTTTCTTCTCTTTCTTTCCTTCTTTTTTCTTTTCTTCTTTCTTCTCTCCTTCTTTCTTCCTTTCTTCTTTTCTTCCTTCCTTCCTTCCTTCCTTCCTTCCTTCCTCAGCAGATAGTAGGTACTTAATAAATTGTTGATTGACTGATTTCACATCTGTTCCTCTCCTCACTATACCATAACACTTTTGATTTCTGTCAATCAGGAACCTATGGAAGATAAGAACAATAATAAGTTAGAATACATCTTAATTTACAGAACATTTAGCAAGATGATGTCTGAAGATTACTAGCAGTATCACTTGATAAAGTAACCAAAAATAGTTGGGAGAAGAACTAACTCAAAGAGAACTTGGTCTAAGATGTGAGCAGCGATTCAGGTCACCCAAAGTATTTGCAAATGGAGATGGGAGTAGGATGTTAGCAAATAGAAGTGAAATAAATCTTCCTTTGTTTCTATGGTGATTTATGGTCACCAGCAGTGACAATGAAAAAAATGCCATGTATCCTGTCCTTAATCTCTAATCACTGTACCTGTGAAAGATGTGGTCAGGGCATTGAAGAAGATGAGGTTAGGATTATCACTTTGTTTGGATATACATGAATTAGAAATCCGTGCTGGAAGAGACATACTTTTAAAGGTACCCAGGGATTATCAAGATATTAGGGGAAGAGGCCAAAAGAATGGAAATTATCAGTTACCCTTATCTCAAAAAGATGGCTGGAAAGACATCAATATCCAATAATCCATATGTTGATTTTCTAATCTTTCTAAAATATTTTTGAGATATATTAAGGGTATGCTTGTTGAAAAGAAAAAGGAACAATGTGGTTTTTTACAGACAATTTTATTCACAAACAGCATTTATATAGTTACACATCTGGTTGAGAGATGCAGAGAATTCTGTCCTAAGTAAGGAAAAATTTAAGGAGTACGTGGACATTTGCTCAGAAACTTTCTGCTAACCCCACTTATCTTCCATTCCATTTCTAGCAAACTGGACTTTTTGCCTTCTTCCATTTGATTAAACTTTTTTTCTCTTTCCCAGATAGACAGTGTATGGCCAATCCCACCATTGACCCATCTTCATTATGGGAAAGGGTATCTTCTAGAAAGAGCTCAAACAACTACTGCCCTCCTGATTTTAGATTGCTTTTATTTTAGTGGTCTCCAGTGAGTTAAGCTTTTGTGTCTCTGCTTCTTTGTCAGATTTTCAGAAGTTTTGTATTTAATATTGAGAAAATTAGTGCAAAAACTCAGCGGTCTGACTAACTTCTGGTACACATGGAATAAAAATCTTAAGTATTACATTGATGGATTGATCTGAGTGTTCTTCATAATGTTTTAGAATGTTGGTCCTCCACCAAAGAGCACCTCAGATTTTTATGAGCCATATGAATAAATGATAGTAACAGAAATCTAGTCCTTTTGGCCTTTTGCAGTCCAAGATGCAGGTTAACACTAGTTATGTCCTCAATCATCCCCACTCTACAAATGAAATGTATTGTCAATTCTTCCTCTACAACCTCTCCCACAGGTTTCCCCTTCTCTCATTGTAGTTAGCACCTTAGTTCAGGCCCTCATAAGCTCTAGCTTAGATTATCATAGTAGCTTCGTAATTTGTCTCACCACCTCAAGTACTCCCCCTCTCCAATCGATGCCTGTCAAACAAATCTCCAGAAAACCTGTTTTAAAATATTACTTTCCTCTTCAGTAAGTCCTAGTAGCTCCTTGTATCAAATAGATCAATTAGGAATTCTGTTTGATAGTTAAAACCCTTCACAAACTGGCTCCAATTTATCTTCCCAGACTTAATCTTAAACGTATATATTACTCCTTTTCTCGATCCAGGCAAATTGGCCTTCTTGACATTCTTTACATAATAGAGTACATTTCTGTCTCTGTGCCTTTGAACAAGTTGTTCACCATACCTGGAATGAACTCTCTCCTTCCCTTCAACCATTAGAATCACTCATTTTCTTTAAAGCTTAGTGTAAACACTAACTGATATATGAAGCCTTTGCTGATTCTACCTCCCCTCTAGTTGTCTTTGACTCCCCCCCAAAAAAATCCCCTCGTATTTATCATACATACACAGATGTATTTGTATATATATATAAACATATATACATATATACTATATATATCTTAGACTTTTTATCCACATAAAGCAGGACTATTTCATTTTTTATGTTTTTATCCCCACAACCTATGCACTGCTTGTTTTTTTTAATTAATTTATTTTTAGTTTACAACATTCAGTTCCACAAGCTTTTGAGTTCCAAATTTTCTCCCCCTCCCCAAGACAGAGTGCAATCTGATATAGACTCTATATATACATTCACATTAAACATATTTTCACATTAGTCATGTAGCAAAGAAGAATTATAACCAGTGGAATGATCCTATGTGCTACTTGTTGAAAGCTATGTAGATAGATGACATGTAGCATTCAGCCATATTTTTAGCTATAGTTGAACAATTTAAATTTGTAGGTATGGCCTCAATGATTGTGACAGTATATGAAGCCCATGAAAGAGGTTTTGTGCTGCTAATTTTTCTGTTGTTGACATATTTCCAGTTTTCATAATAATATCTGTTTTTATTTCCTTTCTTCATTCTTTCTCTCTCTTTTTATGTCTCTGCCTGTCTGTCTTTCTCTCCCAATAGCTACTGTCATTAACTGGCCTTACCAGATGGAAAGCCAAATGAGGAGGGGAAGCATATATTTTATCAGATGATACAAAGATAGAAAGTACACGAAGAGATGTACTTTGAGCGGTTGTAGTTTAAGATTCTCATTCATCTATATAGGCACTAACTGCCACCATAGCTATTCACCCAAGATGGGAGTAACCAGGGAGAAAGAATTCATTTGTTAATCCTGTTGTATTTTCTCTTTTCTCTTCCTCCATTCAATTCAGTTCAACAATTCAACAAACATTTATTATATCCCTCCCTTTGCATCCTTTCTCAGTGAAATACAGCAGGTCAAATAAAGGTCGGGCAGAGATTTCCACCAAGCATACAGCTGTGTGTATCTGGTACCCAGGTGTTTCACCCTTTAGTGCCAACAGTAACATGTTTATTTTTGATTGGCAATCAAGACTTGGGAATTTCTTCACCCTGAAATTTTCCTCACAGAATTAAAGAGTGTGGCCCACCCAAGATGAAGAATGAAGTCAGCCTCAGAGTTTCCCTTATTCTCATGGTCAGCCAGACAAACAGGTGAATCACGGAAAGACTTCCTGGATTAATCCTTTGAAAATTAATCTATGTACTCTGAGAAATGCCAGATCACATGTTTTATGTAGGTTTTGTTCCAGCTTTTTAAATCTGTTTTTCAATTATCTTTGTGGAAAATGAATCCCACTTTTTTTCTTTTTTTTTCAAATGATCAATCTTAAGATTCTTTAGAAAGCTTATCTTCATTGCTTTTCAGAATTGAAAGAGCAGTAAAATAATTTATTTTTGATTTTAGAACATTTTACTTTAAAATTCATCAACACCATATGCCTTACCAAGTTCATATGAGATGGCTTAATCAAATAGTCTTCTTAGGCAGCCATCTAATAGTAAGTTATTTATATCTTGAGATGTAATTTGATACAGTAGATAAGTCACTGGCTTACCTTCAGGAGGACCTGAACTTAAATCCTAACTCAGATTTGGGCTAGCATTTTAACACTGAGGAAGTCATTCAACCTCTCTCACTCTGTTTTCTCTTCCATAAAATAAGAAAATATAAGTAAAGTGATTTGTAAGCATATTATGTAAATGTTAAATCCTACTTGAAGCTTCATAAAGCATGGTCCCTAGAACACAAGTAGGGAGTAAAAATATTATCCTCATTTTATAGATAAGAAAATGGCAGCTCTGAAGTTAAATGATTTGCCTGGGATAGTGCATCTAGTAAGGATCTGAGGCAAGATTTGAAGACAGGTCTCCTTGGCTTCTATAGTTTATCACTCTTTTTGCTACACTGCACTGTCTCCTTTACCTACATAGCCATGAAATGTCCAACAGTCTGTCAACAAGCATGTATTGAGTACCTCCCTTGTGCCAGTCACTGTGCTAAACAACAACAAAAAAAAAATTTCAAGAGAAAAGGAATAATAATAATGTGGATGGATTTATTTATATGGCATATTAAAAAATGAAATATCTAATGGTCCTAATAGCATCAGCACATTACAGAGTCTATTATACTTATTCTAATCTTGTTGATCTGATTGAGCAAAAGGCCCACTGTGTAGTGGCTGGGGCACTGGACTAGTAAGACGTTGGTTCAATTCTTGACTTTGGACAATAACTTAACCTTTCAGTGCCTCAAGTTTCCTCGTCTATAAAATTATGAAATTAACCTACCTCTAAGTTCCCTTTCAGCTATGAACCTATCATCACAAGAGTTTTTTTGAAAATCCAGTTTTATTTTTTCGGTTCCAAATTCTCTCCTTCCTTCCATCCACTGAGAAGGCAAGAATTACGATATCCATCATACATATGAAGTCAAAACATATCTCTTTGTTAGTTGTGCTAAAGAAAATACACAAAAAGATAAAAATAACCTATGGAAGTAGATAGTATTTTTCATCATGAGTCCTTTGGAAATGTGGTAGGTCACTGAAGTGATCAGTTGCTAAGACTTTCAAAGTCGATTACCTTTATGATATTGCTGTTACTGTGTCCAGTGTTCTCTTGATTGTACTTATTTCACTTTGCATAAGTTTATATAAGCCTCCTAGGTTTTTCTGAAACAATCCTGCTCATCATTTCTTAAATATTCTACCATCATCATGCCACAACTTATGCAGCCATTCTCCAATTGATGGGTATCCCATTAGTTTCCAATTCTTTGCTACTACAAAAAAAAAAGCTGCTATGAATATCTTTGTGCACATGAGTGCTTTTCATTTCCTTACAAGAAATTTTTAAACAAATTTTAAACATTTTAAACAAATGATTTTTCTATTTTACAAAACATTTAAATGAAGTATATCTGATCTCAGTATTTAGGACTCCCAAAGAAAAGGGATTGTAGATTTCTAGCTTCTAGCTTAGCACTTAGCAATGAGGGTAGAGATCAACTGTAATATTGAAAATCTCATTTAACAATCCAGTTTTTCCCAGGGGTTCTGAGTCCAATCTCTTGGACTTTGCAGAATACCTTCTGGATTTCTATAGGATTATAGATTGAGCATGTTGGACCTGGGTAAAACTTTAGAAATCACTTGATCGAAGCTCTTCATTTTATAGATGAAAAAACTGAGGGCAAGAGAGGTGAAGTGACTTCCTTAATGTAAGGCAAGTAGTAAATTTACTATTAAATTTAAAGTAGTAAATTTAGATCTAGATCATCTCTCTTTTCACTTTTGTAGCTAAAAATAAAGTATACCTTAGCAGAAAGAACTCAGACTGAGAGTCAAAAAACCTGAGTTTTGGTCTCCATTGCTCCATTAAACGTTTCTATAAACCTGGAAAAAGTTCTTTCTTTGTCCCTTAATTTTTTCAACTCAAAATCAAGAGGCTAGGGACCAGAATAGGAGGAATTCTTGACCTGGGGCCCGTGAATTTTTAAAAAAAATGATGATTGTATTTCAATATATTTGGTTTTCTATGTAATATTCCACGTCTATTTTATGCACTTAAAAAATGATCTAAGAAGGCATTCATAGACTTTACTAGAAGGCCAACAGGGTCCATAATACAAAAATAAAACAAAACAAAAATAAAGCTTATGAATGCCTAGTCTAGATGTCCAAAGTCAAGAAATCTATCTACTCCACATTACTCTTTGTCTTCTGCAACATCCTGTCCTCTCTCTAATATGATCAAGTTGCATCAGGTTGTTAACCTCATTCTTCAGTTTTTGTCAGTGGAAATGGATCAATGGTGCTCTCTCTCTCTCTCTCTCTCTTTCACACACACACACACACACACACACACACACACACAGAGCTTTCCCAAACTCCTGTATGTGCTATGATTCATTTTTAAAGATTCATTCCTACTTGTTAATATTAGCTTTTCCCTCACCCACCCTACCCCCCAAAAAAACATTTTACATACAGGCATTGTTATATTCTGTCTAAATATTTTAAAAGTCATTACCTGGTTCACTCTGGATATCTAGCATGACTTTTGTAGAGAAAAGAGAATAGGTCAGAAAACAGGATTCTGAAAATTTTTGTGAAGATGACTATAAAAACAATTCAAAGCACACACACACACACACACACACACACACACACACACACACGCACACATATTTGCATGTTTTTTCCTCCATTAGAATGTGTGCTTCTTGAAGACAGAGACTAATTTTAGACTTTCTTTGTATAGCACAGAGCCTAGTATATACTGAGTGCTTAATAAACACTTGCTAACTGACACCTACCTAAGCTATTGACCATTAGGGAGGGTTATAGGCTTGCTTCATTTTCCCTCACTTCCTTTAAAAAGGCACTATTTTCTCCATGAAGCAGTTCCCAAACCCTCTAAAGGCTAGTGCCCCCTCTTTTATAATACCTTATATTTAACTACTTTGTATAAACATACATAATGTATAATATATAATGTAGGCATTTATTTCATTTATATTTATAATATATACATACATATAGATATTTCTATATATAAATATATATACACATTTACGCACATATGTATGTATATATCTATCATCTACTTAATTAGAGTGTAAGGTCATTGCAAATCAGAACAAAATCATTAGTGTTTGTATTCCTAGACCTGTCACATAATAGGCGCTAAAAACATACTGATTGGCTTAAGAAAGGAAACAAAATATAGAGTCAGTCAGATAAAGAATAATCATAATAAACTGAATTTGCTGTGTTTTGATATGCAGGAGTCCTTTCAGGTGTTTAATCAAATTGAATTGTTGAAGGGGTAGAGGGACTGTCAGGCTAGCAGCTGAAAGCTGTTGTAATTTAGTGGTACCAAGGAGGCATAAGGGGCTGCCAAACAGATGTTGGTTGGGATTAGTGACCTTTATAGAGCTTGGGTCTCCATTTGGCCACATAACTATGTTTTAAATTGGGAGTCCTTTGGATTCAAGAGTTTGAACAGAATGGAGCTAGATGAGAGTTTTAATTGATGAACTCTTAATTGAAAAGCATTACAGAAAAGTGAGACAGGGACAGAAAGGACAATTAGTAAGTATTCAGGTTAAAAGTCAGCAGCCTGGAGACCTTCAGGTTCTTGTATTTCACAAACAGAATTGCCAACTTTAAATGCTGGAGAAGTCTGCTCTGTCCTTCAGGGGCCCTAACTTCTTCTGCTCTCTAAGTATCTCCACGTCATGTTGTTGCTCCCTCTAAGAGTCCTCTGAGTTGAGCCCCACAGCCCACTTTCCCTGAATGTTTGGGGTTCTCTCCTGGGTGTGAGTGGGGCTGGGGGTGCAGTTCAAAGAGTCTTGAAAGATCTATGCAGGATGAGTTGAATTTGCATTGTTTTTTTGATCAGGTAGGATTCATAGAGATTGCTTATTGATAAAAGTGGGACCAGGCAATAGGTGCTAGTATTCAGAGTTTGAGATTAAAAGACAATTTTGCAGTTAGGAGTGGATTGAAACCTGAATTGACAGGAGGAAAAGGGGGAAGGGATAGATGAGGTATAGAGTGGGACACTGTGGTGCTAACTTCCTTACTGGGACAGGGGAACCAAGAAGATGACTGGCATCAGACAGAGAAATCATCAGCAAGGTGAGACATGATCAAAAAAAAATCAGAGGAATGGCAAAGGAAGTTTTGTAGTAAGGTTTTTAGACATTGGAATCTCTTCCAGGGGCACAGATTGTGCCTATATAATTCATCTACAACACATGAATATTGAACTGGCAAATCAGTTCTTAGAATGTGCTATCATTGGCCTGTTGCCCATAGGCTGCTTGTTCCCTTCATTTGGTATTTTTCGTTGTTGTTTTTATTTTTCCTCTTTCAGTTTTCTTAAAGATCACAAAGGGGATTGTTTCAATGAACAAGGAACTATAGGGAGAGAGAGAACTCTATGGGAAACCATGAACTTTTGTCACCCACAGCGTTTCAAAAGCATATATCAAATTTACTGTGGTAATAACAAAATTGCCCTATTTGGTTTTCATCCCCTTCTGACCTTTTTGTTGTTGCTGTTCTGTGTATTTTTAAAATGTTCTATTGCTGCTCTTTTAAGTCCTCTTAAATAAGAAATAAGAATATTTTATTTTATATTTATATATTTTCTTGAATAAGAAAAGGAATGCCTTGAGGCTACCAGAGGCCCTTTAAGGTGCTACAAACAAAGCACCAAAACCCACCTCTATAGACCTTAGGAATACCATTCCCTTCTGTTCTTATACTTAGGGGCTTCAGTAGCTAGTTAACCTTCTGATTGAGAACTTGATGGGGAAGAGCACTAGAGATCTTTGACAGGGTCTCTGATAAAGAACTTTTCTATCTTGGGAAGACATTGGTGGTGAAGTGTAACACTGTGACTGCACTCTGGCTCTTAGTAGTCCAATGCTGCCATTGGGATCCAAACTATTTTTAGTGCAGGTGCTCCTTCTACAATCACAGGACACAAACTGTTTACACTTTGATAGAGAGTCTTTAAGAATGACTCAGGCCAAAAACTTAATCAGTTTGTGTATGACATGCTGTTGAGCCTCTCTCAACTTATCTGACTAGTCCTCAAAAGCGATGATCAACTGACATTTAAGTATCTACTATATGTCAGTCATTGTTAGGAGTTTTGGAGATGCAAAGACAATGGTTACCCACCTTTATGGGGTTTATGTTTTGTACAAAGGTAGCAAACTTAGTAACTGCTGAATGTGGCACAAACGAGATGGGAAGTGTTTAATAGAATAAAACTACAATACAACATAGGTAATGTGATTTGTGGCTTCCCAAGTCTATATGTGTCTATAGGGGTCCCTTTCTAAGTTTAATACCACTTCGGTAGGAAATAACATTTGTTTATGTATGATTACACATATATTTTGTTGTTTGCCCACATCAGTCATTTCCAACTCTTCATGACCCCATTTGAGATTCCTTTGGTAAAGATACTAGAGTGGTTTGTCATTTTCTTCTTCAGGTCATTTTACAGATGAAGAAACTGAGACAAATGGGGTTAAGTGACTTGCCCAGGGTCATAGAGCTAGTAAGTGACTAAGACAAGATTTGAATTCATGAAGATTAGTCTCCCTGACTTTTAGCCCAGGTACTCTTTCCACTTCACCACCTCGCTGCCCCATATAAGTATATACAAAAATGTATAAAATAAATACAAGGTCATTTTTTGGGGGAAAGCACTAGCAGTTGGAGAGAATCAAGAAAGGCCTCAAGGAGAAATTGATCTATGAGCTAAGTCTTGAATGAAACAAAGGATTTAAAGAGCAGAGGTCAGGAGGGGGTATCTCATGGGAGAATAGATTGTGCAAAGACAGAAGAGTTCTTTGTGAAGAACAGCAAGAAGGCCAGTTTGGCTAAACCATAGAGAATATGAAGGGAGAAGACATAAATGTATGTTAGTCTCAAATTATGAAGGGCTTTCTATGGTCAACATAGTAGTTTGTATTTGATCCTTGATTTAAAGCAATAGGGACCCACTGGAGAGCATTAAGACATTGTCAGATATGCTTTAGAAAATTCGCTTTGGCAGTTGTGTGTAAGATTGGTTTGGAAGGGGAGAAAATTGAGTAGTAGAGAGAAAGGGAGAGAGAATTTTTGGAGGTAAAGGCATAATATTTGCTGCTTGATTGGATATTTGTGGGGAGAGGGAGAAGGAGAAATGAGGATGACACAATGATCACAAACCTGAGTCACCAGAAGGATTGTGACCTGAAAAAGATTTGAGGGAAAAGATGATGGATTATTTTTTGGACATCTTTAGGCTTAGGTGCCTGTAGGGCATCCAATTTGAAGCATTTCCTGGGCAGTTTTTTGATAGAAGATCTGAGAAAAGGAGGACTAGGACTGGATATAGGGGATACATCAGCATAGAGATGTTAATGTGAAATGATAAGGTCACCAAATGAGTGTAGAGATAAGAGTCCAGCATAGACTCTTGGGGTACACATATAAATACATGGAGTACGATATAGATGGTGATCTGGAAAAAGAGACTGACAAGCAATCAGCTGCTATGTAGGAAGAGAATCAAGAGAGATCAGTGTCTCAAAAATAAAAAGAAAGAATATCCAGGAGACTAATTTGGTCAATGGTATCAAATACTGTGAAGTCAAGAAGGATGAGAACAGGCCATTAGATTTGGTAATTAGAGGTCATGAGTACATACAGACATATATAGAATATCACCAGACTGATACTTAAAGGCTTTTGAGCTAGGTAGGACCCTTTGGTGCAGATATTTTGCTTTCATAGACCTCAAGGATCTAGTATTACTTCCAGATCTCAATCAAATATCAGAATAAGACTTCCATTGGGGCAGTACCCATATGCCTGAATTTTTAAAGGTTTTCTCCCAAGGCAGAGTTATGCAGTTAGCACTGATTGAAAGAGAAAATAATCACAAGGGATTCTGATAACAGGGATCAAGGGATAAACCTGCAGCAGAAGACTAAAAGGGTTTGGGCATCTATGGAGGCTGCTCAGAGTCATGTCATAACTAGCAAAAAAGGAAGAAGGGGGAAGTGAACGAGCATTTGCTAATTACCTACTATGTGCCAGGTGCTGTGCTAAGCACTTTATCAAGATTATCTTGATCTTCACAACAACCCTGTGAGGTAGGTGCTAACAAGGCCCTGAAGCACTAACTCCAAGGAATATTAACAACATATTTCTAGGACTCCTTGTGTAAAACCAAGGTAGATTAAACAGCAGTTATTACCAGTTAAAGACTATTAATAAGACCTTTTATTTTGTCTAAGTGTTGATAGTTTTTTTTAATTGTACCTCAGATAATTAAACATACCACTCAGTAAAATAAGTCAATAGGTATTCTGAGCTGTTAAAGAGTTCTAGAGAAATAGCATGGCATAATAGAGAATGTACTGGCATGGAATGGGTTCATGGCCTGGTTCTGTGACTTAATAATTACATAACCATAGGAAATTCACTTCATCTGTTGCAGTTTTCATTTTCATATCTGTAAAAGAAGGATAATCCTATTTGTATTACTTAACCCAGAGATATATTCTAGACAAAGAATTTTGTAAATTTTGATGTATTCTGTCATTAAATTGTGAGCTCCTTGAGGGCAGGGACTGTCTTACGGTTTTCATTTAATCCCTAGCTTAGCACAGTGCTTAGCACATAGTAGACACTTAATAAATGTTTATTGACTAATAGTGAATTATTATTTTTTAAAAATGCAATTTGGTGTTTGGTAGTTGTTAATGTCTTAGCTCTACCCCACTTTATAATTTTAATTTAATTTTAGGTGTGAGATTTTTTCCAGTGCTTTTTTGGGTGATTTTTTGAATCAGTATCTCAGTGCCTTCACAGTCGCAGTTCCTCCATCACAGAGCTCCTCTTGATACTTAGTCTAGTCCAGCTCTTTTCCCAGGTTTGTTCTCTATCTACAGTTTAAGTATACTCAGGATTGTTCTGTTAAAATTCAAGTATGGTGATTTCAAAGAATGGTCAATTTAGAACATGAAGGTACCTCGGAGGTTCTCTTCTAACCTGTTTACTTTAGAGATGAGGAAACTGAAAGAGACTTAACTAATGTTAACTACTACGTTTGATGGGGAAGTGGGTATGTTTTAAAAAATATTTGTAGATCTTTCCCATCTTTACTGTTGTCCCTATTCCAGTTGTCCTTTAATGAACTTGGATTTATTTTATTTAGATAGATGTCTCACTAAGTCCTCTTTAAGCTGGTTTTATTATCCATTGATATTTTCTGTATTGAAGTGATATCATTCATACTCTGCTACTATCCTTCTCTGTAAGATTTTGCCATCAAATTTATATTCAAAATTGACGCTGTCTTTAACCCATTATCTTGCTGCTTAGCAAGTAAGCCAAATGAAAGTAGGTTTTAGGCTGTTCTGGTCTCCCTATTATACTAAGTGATTTAAATAGGTTACACTTGTGTATAAAATTCTTTGTCAATGTCCTTTCCTCCATCCACATCTCATTGTTTTGCTTTTTTGTATGAATAACTCTTTTAAATAGGTCAGTTTAAAATTGTTTTACTTACATTACATCTTTTTATTTTTTTCCTTCTATTTCTGTATTAATTTTGAGCATTTCCCTAACAAGCCAGGGTTCTGACTATACATAAATAGTCAGATGATTCAGGAATAATTTCCATGTAAGTGATAAATTATTTCCTAACAAATTATAATGAATTTCATTTCTTATGGGGCTATTCTCTGTATCCTATGTCCAGTATCTCCTGATTTTTTCCTTGAAAAAATGAAGCCATCTTGCATATGAATTAGTTATTTGTATTTGTGAGTCATAGAATACAACAGACTCCAAAGAATAATAGATGAGAATCACCCAGATGTCAATGGAGAGCCACATGGAGGTTATGAGCAGACTGCAACAAATTACTGATGGGTCATACAAAGGATAACTGGAGTAAAGCATGTCAGCAAAGAAACATTTGAATAAAACACAGGGTGAAAGTGTAAGACAACTGATGGATATGTATTTCACAAGTATACTGGTGATGTAAAAAAAAAAAAGCAAGTGCGTTGGTAATGTGTGATTGCTTGGTAGTAAACTTAGGAAGAACATAGATAAGAATGAAGCAATGGAAAGAATACCTCCCAGGTGGCAATGAAGAGGTACATGGTTCATGTTGGACTTTGGAGGCATATCTAATTATCTCTGGGATTAGGTCAACCCAATAAACATTTATTAAGGGCCTACTGCATGTCAATCACTGCTCAGCACTGGACATACGAAGAAAGGCAAAAGACACTTTCTTACCTTGATGAAGCTCACAGTCTAATGATGGAGACAACATGCAAACAACTATATGCAAAGATACACACACATGCACACACATATATGATAAATTGGAGATAATAGACATTGGGACAACTCTCACATTTTTCTGCTTTGATTTCCTCATCTGAAAATCATAGGTTTTAAGTCACACAGGTTGTGTTTGTCCTTCATTTTTTAAGAGGACCAAGACATCAGGGAAATGATGACTTGACTTAAGGGAGGGCTGTGCAAGGTCACCAGCTTCATCTTCTTCTCCAGAGCCATCTGGGTCCAGTGGCCAGATGTTCATCAGGATGACTAGAGAAGCTTCTGGTTACTAATATGTGTGGTATTTAATTAATAAATTGTCCTAATGAGATCTTTGAATAAGATTTGAATTTTCTTCGATATAAGGGAAATGAATCAACAAAATGAGCTTGAGGTGATGAGTAGCTTGGAGGTAAGAAGGAAACAATTTTACTTTTTAAGTAAGTATCATGCCTACATGTAGTTGGCACTGTTGCTATCATCTTTCTTTTTTCCTGGGTGAAAAGGGCTATTCATTGAGTCTAAAATTGAATGTTGTAAGCATCTTAATGACCATTGAATCACTAATTCCTCTATTCTTCATTTTTGATCCATTTTAAGGCTGTCATGGAGACAGAGCGAAAGACCATCTTGTTAAAACATTGTTATATTTTAAGCACACTATTGTACTTATCTTTTATTCTTGTTTAGAATATAGAAACTTAGAGGAAAATCCACTTCTTTGTTCTCAGAAACATCAGTCCCCAAAATGAAATTTATCTTAACAAATATTTATAGAAAACTGGAAACTGTTGTATATAGACCTTATCTGCCCCACATGCTGCTTTAAATAATAATTGTAGCTTATATAGAACATTATAGCTTATAGAGCACTGTTACATACATTATAGCATCTAATATTCTCATCAAACCTATGGATGTCAGGATGACGTTTCTACGTATCTCTATTTTACAGATGAAGAAATGAAGCCACAAAGAACTTAAATGACTTAAGCAAGATAGCACAGTTAATAAATGGCAGTGCCAGGGACTGAATCCAGGTCTTCAGACTAAAACTTACTGTTCATGGATGTAAAGCTGGAAGGGACCATGGGGGCCATGAAATACAACCCTTTCAATTCACAAATGAGCACAGTGAGTCTGGGAGAAGTTCAGTACTTGCTCAAGGTCACACAGCTAGTAGGTATGGGAGGGGGAATTTGGACCTAGGACTTTCTGACTCCCCAATCCAATGTTGTATCCATCCTGCCATGCCATGTTCTTTTGAATCCCAACTCATTAGACTTTATTCATGTAGGCATTCAAATAACATACTCTTTACAAAGATAACATAAATATTGTTGAAGTTTTATAGAAGGAAATGTTAGAATTGGTATAATTAATTATTGGCAAATTCAATTAGACACATTCATAGTCGGGTAACTGTTTCATCTAAAATGTAAAATGTTTCTATCAAACACTTCTGATTTATTTTTGCCACATCTTGTAAAAGATTCTATCTACTTGGCCCTATGCTAACTAGATATCGGTTAATTCTTCATTTCTGTTTCTTCATTCAGCTACTAATGTAGTTTCATTCTATATCTATGGAATATGTGACTATTTAGTTAGGTCCTAGAATGGAGCTTCATTTATGTAATTTTTCCAATAAATATTTAAATGTTAAGTATGTAGGTGGAACACTGGGTAGAGCATGGACCTGGATGCCAACTGCTGCCTCAGATACTTACTAGTTGTGTGATCTTGGGAGAGTCACTCAATCTCTAAACCTTAGTTACCTCAGCTGTAAAAGGGAGAGGAGTCATAGCAATTAGTTCATAGGGTTGTTGTGAAGATCAAATGAGCTTTATATATGCTATATGTAAAGATTTTTGCAACCCTAAAAGTATTATATAAATAATGTTATTGAGTTGTTCCATCATGTATAATTCTTCATGACCCTGTGGACCATCCTGTCCATCAGGTTTTCTTGGCAAAGATAGTGGGGTGGTTTGCCCTTTCCTTCTCCGATTGATTAAGGCAGAGAAAATTACTTCCCCAATGTCACAAAGGGATTAAATGTCTGATGCTGGAACTCAGGTCTTCCTGACTCCAGGCTCTTCTATCTACTGAGCCATCTAGCTATCTTCTAATATGAATAATAGCTATTATTATCACTGTCATAGTTGTTTTGTGTTTAAGGCGCTAAGGATAAGGTAATATACGTTGGCCCTGCTTTCAAGAAACTTAGCATCTAAAGGGGCTTTGTGGTTTTCCATTTCAGACTTTTTCTCACTGTGTTTCATATGACTGATCTATTCTAATTGAAAATTGTTTTGTCTAATTTATACCAAAGAAATGATTGCATATACTAAGGTCCAAACTGCTTAATATCCAGGTTGGTCTCTTTCATCTTTTCCTTGCCATTCACACTACCATAATCCTAACACAGGATGTCCCAAGTCTCAGTGTACTTTTAAGATTGCACTAAGGGGGCAACTAGGTGGCACAGCAAGTAGAGCACTGGCCCTAGAGTCAGGAGGACCTGAGTTCAAATCTGGTGTCAGACACTTGACATCCTTACTACCTGTGTGACATTGGGCAAGTCATTTAACCTCAATTGCCCTGCCTTTCCCCCTCAAAAGAAAAAAAAATATTGCACTAAGACCTTTGGGATACCCTATTTTTGCCCTCACTACCTCTGACCTGGAATATTTTAAAAACTTCCTCACTATTTTTCTTCTCTGTCAGATATTTGACAGTATCTTGCCCTCAGAGCAATTTTCATACATCATTGGCTTAATTTTATATCTACAATCACTCACTTTACAATCACACTTTAATAGCTCTCTATTGTTTCTCAAATCAAGCTCAAAGTTCTTAGCTTGACATTCAGGATTCCAAAGTCTGATTTTCAACCTGCTTATTCCATTTCCCCTCTATATATGCTCTATTCTCTTACTAAATTGGAATACTCATTGTTTTCTGAATGTACCTTGAAGTTTTTCCCTTGTTGTATTTGTTTATACAGTTATCTTCCCATACATGCACGCACCCCATGCACCTCTAATCCCTACCTTTTGAAATTTGACCCTTGCTTCTAGTCTCAGTTCTGAGCCACCTTCTTCATAAAACTGTCAGTGTCTTCCTGAGTCAGAAATCTGAGCTTCTCCAGAACAGTGTATATCATTTTTGTCACATATCACATATTGGTTTATCTTACAACTATTTTTATATGTAGGCTGATAGGATAGAATTAGAACTGGAATGGACTTTAGAGCTAAGGTTATTGACAACTAGAGATGTTAAATAATGTGGCCAGTGTCATAAGCAATAAATGACAATCAAAATTTGAACCCAGGTCCTCTAACTCTAAATCCAATATTCCTCCTACAATAGTTATCAGGAATCCTCTTGGTCCAAATTCATATACCTATAGTGTCTAGTGTATTTCTTTGTATGTCAGTACAAATAATATTTTTCAATGCTTAAAAAGTATCTGTTGTTTGAATGAATGAGTATATGGCAAAAGTTAGTATATTCACTATTTGTGTTTCTGCTTATAGTTTTTATTCCTAGTATTTATATTTTAATTGCTCAAGTAACATATAAGTTAGGTTATGGTTAGCCAAGCTAAGACTTTATTATATGAAGTACGATTCAAGTCCACCTCCTCATATGTAAGTAGAAACCCCCCCATATGGTGAAAATTAATCTTGAGTCTAATGCCTTACTCCAAACCTAAAGCCATTCTCATGCTGATGTCTTTAATGAGAACATAAGGCCTTATTTAAATAAACACATAATTAGGCTTCAGATTAGAAGAAACATGAACAAAACCAGTTAATTAGTTTGTTAATTCTTCTGCCTAAACATGGATGACATTAGCTGTCCTTTACTTTTTAGCAGTAACATGTTCATTTCATAATTTTTATATGACTTAGTTTATCTTCTAGACTTTTAAAAGTGACAAATATAATTTAGGCAGCAAATACAATTTGCACCTGGGAGACCTCATGTGTAAAGTGTGAAGTGACACCTATATTTCCATTTCTTCTTATGACAAAAAAATCATGCTGACTATGATATTAAAAACTGCATGTTCTATTGAATTTGATATGAGTAAGATTAGAAACAAAGGATTGAAAATAAGATGAGAATGTTTAAATGACAGAACTGAGGGAAAGCTTTATGTATAACTATCAAAAATCATCTTCTTCCCTGAAAAGTCAAGGTCCCCTTTGAGACATGGCATTCTTGTATTTACAAATAATTAACAAGCCCCTACCCTTGGAAATACCTCACCAAGCCCATGTCCCAGCAATTAATAGCATAAAGCTGGTCACAGGTGCTAATAATGTTTGCACCTGGCATCTTCTCAGTACTTACAAGGCCAAGGTACAAACCAGAAGCTGTGAATTGCAATAAGCAGATTTAACCTAATCTCCCTTCAACTTTTAAACAAACTTTTTTTTGTTAGTCAAAATATTCAAATCTTTTTAAGCACATATTTAAATACTAAGTGGATATTTATATTTGCAATGGTTAAGGATTTCAGGTGGTTTTATTTCCTTCCTTCCCCCTCCCCCCACTCCCAGTTTTCTTTCCTCTGGGGAAATCCTCAGAAATCTAAAATATAGCCTACATTTTTTAATTTTTTTTTCTAAGTTAAGAACTGTATTTTGTTTTCCTAGTCATGTATGGGGTTCATTCTAATGATGAATAATTCCTTGGGAACAAAGGCATTCGGTTTAGTTGAGATGAGCACTATCGGTCTGCATACTCAAATGAATTTTATCTGAACCACATGGATCTAAAGATTGGGGTTAGAAATCTAATGAGAACAGACTATATTAATATCTCCAGTATCCTTGCATTTATTGTTTCTGTAAGAGCCAGAAATACCACAAGAGTAATTTTGCTCATGCTATTTTGGCTCTGCATCTATCCTTAGCCAGAGGCATAATCCGTAGATATTTAGGAACATTAGAAAGTATGGGGATCTATCCAAATTGGTTTTGGCCCCCCATGTTGTTTGCTTCAGGTCACTCCATATTGTACTTGGACATTTCATTCAATCCTCATGTGTTCTGGAATTAGCTAATGATGTTAAAAGAGCTAAAATATTTTCTTCTTCTTAGCCAGGAAGTAGTCATTATTTTCATAAGCTTACATTGGGCAACGAAAACTGGCTCATTGAGGAATATGAATAAAACTTAAGAAGTGAACAATTAAGACCAGGATAATGACCCATTTAATACAGTGGAGGTCAATAATAAAAGTAAATTTAATCATTTCCTTTTTTAAAAAAGCACTTTATTTGAGAAACATGAATGAAATATTGTCAGTAATGTAGTGCATCTTCTATGAGTACTACACATAAATTGTCAGAAACTGTAACTAACATATTTACACAGCTAAGTCAGAGCTGAACACAGATTTTTCTGGCAATGAGGCCAATTTTGCCCATAATGCTAAACTAACTGTAGAAGAATAACTGAAATTGCTATGACTCTTTAAGGGTTGCAAAATGCTTTAATTGCTATTTAATAGTTAATATTTATATTACACATCAAATTTTACAAAGCACTTTATATTTCATTTGTTCTTCATAGTGCTGGGGAGTAGAAACTATTATTCCCCATTTTTCAGATAAGCAAAGTGAGTCTGAGTCACTAGCCCAGGGTCATATATCTAGTAACCATCTGAGGTAGAATTAGAAATTAGAACTTTGGGTTGCCCAAGTTCAGGAATCAACCTAATTAACCAATAATGATTCTAAAATTTAACATTCACTTTTGCTTAGTGATTTTTGCCTTCACATTAATAAAAAACAAAAGGAAACTAGCAACATGATAACAGTATGATTTAGAAAATGTTTAGTGATAGAAGGGGAGATCATTTATAATTTGAGATTTTTACTTGCTTGACCTTTAGCATCTAAAAGACTGAAGTATTTATTCCAAATCTTTTTTCTCACTTGCTTTACTCTATTGTCTTCTCTAATCTTTTCAGCCATATAGTTTACCAAGTGTAAATATAGTTTAGATGGAAGGCCTCAGTATTTTTCTTTAGGTCCAATGGTACTGAAAATACTGTAGAATTTATAATATAATCAGTTTTCAGTAGTTACCAGAGAAATATGTGGAGAAAATAATTTGTGCTGTCAAGGAGCATATAATATAATGGAAAGATAAAATCCATGAAATATTATTTACAGTGAAAATGCCTTTATACAAAAGAAAAAGGGACAAGAGTTCAATAAAGGAAAGAAAATGCCCAGATAGCAAAAACATGGCAGTGTTGTATAGGCCCGGCAGAGTTACACTCAGATCCCTGAGATTATTGACTTCTAGGATCTAAGGGCTAGGGTGTATATAAGTTTATATAAGGGTGCCTATAAGGCAAGGGACAAAGGTTTTCAGGACTCATCATCTCCCACTTTCCTCCCTGAAATGGTAGCAGAGTCACTACTAATCACAAACCTGTTTGATTGCAAGTACTAATGCCTACCCTGTAAAGGACCATTAGGGACTGAGACATAGACCTGTATCACCTAGCTGACTTGTCTAATGAATTTCAAATCCAGGCACATTATTATAAAGCTATCACTGTCTATGGACAGAAAGAGTAGCTATCTAACTGGTCATATCAATTCCAAACTTGGAAACATTATTATGAATCTATGACACTCTATAGATATAGTACTTACCTGATTTGGTCCTATGAATTTCAGATTTGGACATATTATGAATCTATGGCACTCTAAGGAAAAGCAATACACTTGGGCAGAAATTCATGCCAGAACTTATAGAGATCAATTTATTACTGAGATCAGTGTCAAATATACATTCATGCAAATGCATATACATATGTAGCTAACTATAGGGAAGTTATACATATATATATACATGCACTATAATTCAATTAATATTTGGTACAATATGTGTGTGTATAGTTCAGCAATTAAATTCATAGAATCATAGAATTTGAGAGTTGGAAGCAATCTCAGTAGTAGTTTACTCCAACCTACATGCGAAAGGAATCACCTCGTAACCCACTTAACAAATGACCATCTGGCCTTTGCTTAGTGAACTTCCACCTCTCAAGGTCATCAATTCCACTTCTAAACAGCTTTCATTGTTAGAAATTTTGTTTTTGTTTTTGTTTTTCCAAATTATTTTTTTTTGTTTTCCTCTCCATGCAGCCAAAATTTTCTTTTTGTAACTTCAACCCATTGCTCCTGACTGTGTCTCCAGAGGGCCCAACAGAACAAGTCTGATCGCTATTCTAAATAACAGCTTTTCAATAATTGAAAAAAGCTTTCACGTGATTGCTGAGGCTCATCCTAGCTAAACATACCCAGTTACTACATATGATTTTCGTATCATTTGGTCTTAAGGCCCGTTGCTAACCTAGTTGTCCTTCTCTGAACGTTATCAATCTCATCAGAGTCTTTCTTAAACTGCAGCACTCAACACTGAACACAGTACTCCAATTGAAGCATGACCAGGGCAGAGTAAGTGGAAATATTATCTATCTATTCCCAGAAGCTCCATCTCTTATAGCAGCCCATGACCCCTGCTGTCATATCACACCACTAACTGATTTCGAGTGTTTAGTTCCACTAAGTGTACCATATCCCTTTCAGGGCTATGGCTCACTTGCTATGTTGCAGTCATTCGGTACTTGTGAAGTTTATTTTTTGGTACCCAAGCATAAGACATTATTGAATTTACTCTTTTATCACTATTTGAATCATAAAGTACACTTAATTTTTAAAATTATCTGGAGTATGCAAACCAGGGGAGGATGCAATTGGGGCCAAATTCTGACCGCAAAGAGTGACATGTTGAAGTAGAATCAATGAAAAGCTTGGGGAAACTGTGGATAGAGCACCTGGCCTGGAGTCAGGCAAACTATACGTTATATTACCATCTTCCTGAGTTCAGATATGGCCCCATACACTGTCACTTAACCCTGTTTACCTCAGTTTCCTCATCTGTAAAATGAGCTGGAGAAGGAAATGGCAAACCACTCTGGTATCTTTGCCCAAAAAAAAGGCCCAAATGGGGTTACAGAATCAGACGTGATCGAAACGATTAAACAATTACAACGACAAGAGGGAAGCTAGGTATGTAGTCTAACCACAATCTTAAATGTTTTGTGAGTATTTAAGGAAAAAAAAGAATAGATGAATTCCTATGGTTTAAAACTCTGTCATGGAAGCCAAGTCCAAAAATATGAAAAGCCATCCAGAAGGAAATTCTGAAGATAGAAACAATTCCAACAAGGAATAGCATAGCTATCCAATGAGACTACGAAGGATAAACAGGAGAATCACAGATCAATTTAGATATTAAACTGACATGTAGAAAATGGTAGCAAGAGTAGATTACAGATGATGAATACAAAAGAATACTACTGCCTTTGAGTAGAGGATCGGGAGCACTGAAGCTGGCAGCCAATTCTAAGGACAACCATAAATGGACTTTTGAAACTATGTTAAAGTAAAGCCCAGGATCAAACAACATCACTTTCTAGGGTGGCTGGAACAGTGATGATGGTTAGCAGGGGTGTTACTTACCTCTTACTTACTTGGATCCTCATCCTATTTTCTACCACTAAGCATGGCTGTTCCCCAAGGCTCTTTCTTAGCCCCTCTTCTCTTTGCACCCTCTCCCTTTGTAGTCTAATCACATCTCATGGGTTCAATTATCACTTCTAAAGAGATGATCTTCAGATGAAGTCCAAGTTTCTTTACCAAGTTCCAGCCTTGAATTACTTACTGTTGGACATCTCAACCTCAGAGTAACCAAAATATTACACATTTTATCTCTCACAAAAAGAATCCCTCCTCTAAGTGTCCATATTTCTGTAGAGCAACACACAGCAGATCCAAATGATGCCATAATTTACTTTCTTTCCACCAATTGCCTTGCTTCTTAGACCAGAGATAATGTGCTAGAGGTCTTAATCTTTTCATCTATGAAACTCCTTACTTTGAGCCCATTGTTCTGATTAGTGACTGCTTTACCTGGCCCTTTATTTCAGTCCAGCCCCAGTCTACTCTTTCTTCTTTATATTCTTTGTTGTTTAATCTTTTCAGTCATTTCTGACTCTTTGTGACCCCATTTGTGGTTTTCTTGGCAAAGATACTGGAATGGTTTGCCATTTCCTTCTCCAGCTCATTTTACAGATAAGGAAACTGAGGCATACAGGGTTTAAGTGACTTGTCCAGGGTCATGTGCCTAGTAAGTGTCTGAGACTGGATTTGAATTTCCTGAGTTCAGGCCCCAAACTCTATCCACTGCACCACCTAGCTGCCCTATTCCTTTATATTCTTAGTAGCCACTTTGTTGCCACAAACTTTGCCCTTTGCATTCCAGTACTGTACCCATAATCAATTCAGTATGGCTATTGCTCCTGGAAAGGTATGTCACTGTAATCCCCTATAGTTCCATTCACCATTTCCTAAAGCAAAATATTCCCCTGTTATCCCCTCTCTCCCACCCCACCCGCACCTTGGAATATAAACTCCTCAAAAGAAGGAACTGTCTTCACTTTGAGCTACGTATCCTCAGAGTTATCACTACATCACCCTGGCTCAGGCTCTTTATCCCTCTCTACACTAGGAAACTCTTTAAGACTCAGGTTTTCTTGAGTCCAGCATAGCTCTTTGTTCATTATACAATGCTGTTATACTTTATACACTGATAATATACAGTCTAGTACCAGAAGAACACAAATATGTACTGAATCTCATGAAGCACCTAATTAAAACATTTGATATAAATTTTATCTTGTGCATATTATTATAGCATATTGAAAATTCAAAGCATCATTGTTTCAAGTAGTATGGGTACTTTATGAATACTCCTGTTCATTAAGTAATGTCAGATAAAGCGACATTTTAGTAAACTGGAGAAACATACTGAGGAACCATGGACCCAAGTAGTAATGATGTTGGACTTGGAATAAGGTTGAGAAGCTGCAGCCACTGTTTGTTGTGGTGAAAGGAACATTGGCACCAAAGCCAACATGCCTGAGTTTCAATCATATCTCTGATGCTTACTCCTTGTGTAACTTTGGTTAAGTCACTTAAGCTTGCTTGTCTTCAATTGGCTTCTCTAATGGGCTGTACTAGTGAGCCCTGATGTTCCTTCCAGGTCAACATCTATGACTGGTACAATTTAAAACCACCTCTTACTCTCTCCATGGGACTCTAGCTTAGACTTAGGTTTCCTGAAATTGTAAAATGGGTACCTACCTCACAGAATGAGTGTATCAAGTGTTATGATGTATGTAAAATGATTTGTATACTTTAACACGATCCACAAATGGTGGCTATTATTAAATAGTGTACTAGGATGTCTAATACCCGCGGGGAAAAGTAGAAAAATGTTTTCACTAAAAACATTTTAAAATTTGCCAGGTAGAAAGGTCAAAGTTACTTACAAAATGTGAACCAGCTAGCAACATTTTAATGTTATCCTGAGATGAATCAGTGTTAAAACTACATAAAATGATAAAAATATAACTGTCTCCAAACTTCTGGCTCTATGAACACTCATCAGTTTTATTATTAAATGATAAAACCAAGATATCCAGTTTCTTCAAAAGGACTATTTTCTTGGTCATGGAAACCAGGTCTCTGAAATGAGGAAAACATGACAGATGGTCAGGTCACAGCTTACAAAAAAAAAATTATCCTTTCGAGTTGAGATAATCCCAGGAGTCTTGGCTTTGCTATAAAGACGACTTTCCTACAGTAATACCTTAAAAAGAATAATGTGGTTTTGTGGTTGGAATCCTGGCTAGGAGTAAGGGACCCTGGATTCTGTTTTTGGTTCTATCATTCACTTGTGTGATTTTAAACAGTAAAGTGGTAATGATTAATGAGTGAAAACTGACTGAATGTTTGTGGAGGAAAGAAAAATTGTTACAAAGGCAAATAAATGGTTGTTTTTAAGATTTCATAATACAAAGTCGAGATGTAATTGATTATGTTTCCTGTGCAGGCTCATCGACTCATTTGAATAACTGCAAAATACTATAGCAACCAAGTGATCCTCTCACTTTGCTCCCAAGTTTGACTAGAAAATTGTATGGAACGGTGAAGGTATTAGCTCCTCAAAATACAGTATATAAATCTTCTGTGGCCTTACTATCCCACGTTTTTTTCTTTCCCTTGAACTTTTCCACAGTGGAAAAGAATTCCTTAAGAGTTCAGTAGGAACATCATGTTACTAGACATCAATCTTTGAATGCCCCTTTTACCCTGGAAGTGAGGTGATGGTAATAAAATTGACACAACTAAGCAAGCAGCATCTGACCTTTTGAAACTGCAGCTTATGATGAGAAGAGCCATTCAGGAGCCAAAAGTTATCATCCCTTTCCCCCCAGAAACACACACACACACACACAGACACGCACACACAGACACACACAACCCCCAGTAAATGAAGTGCTGGAAGTGAATATATATGATAAAGGAGGCAGAACAGATCTTGTGCTGACCTTGCAGAGAAGTAGTGTTGACAGACTAAAGGTAGAGAATGAATTTTGAATGCAATGACAAAGGCCTATATCTCTAGTGCTTTTCAGGGGAACAGATGTTCCCCCTATCTCATGTCAGTATGAAAAGCTTGCTGTTAGTTACATGGGAGCAAAATGGCAATGTAATGCTTGTTAGTGTATTGGACAAGGTATAGAAAAAAGTTAGAAAGCAGAAGGAATTGTAAAAAAAAAATAAAAGTTCAATGTCATGGCATTGAAATGAGAATGGAAATCATTTCATAAACATTTTTACTGATGCCTCTTTTTCTGCATTACCCTCATCATATATATATTTCTCCCTCACCGCTGCTACTCAGACCACATTTTTAAGGATGGGTGGAGGTGGGAGGGGAGGACAATATAGGGGTAACACAGTTCAACAAAGCTCATCAATGCATTAGCCAAGTCCCTAATTGTATGAAATATCCAGTCTCCACAATCCTTTAACTAGGAAAAGATGGTCAAGAGGTGCATTTTCTCATTTCCATACAAACAGCTTTGGTCATTATTATTTGAGAATTATCAGTCAGTTTCAGAGCATTTTTCTTTAAAGTTATTGTCCTTTCCATGTTCAATGCTATAGTCATTATGTATATTGTTGGGTGGTTGTTCATTTTGCATCAGTTCATGCCTTTTTATATTTTGGAGATCAGAAATCATCACAACTGTTATACATCCACAATTTAGCATTCTCATTGGTTGATTAAGCAGTTTTAATCTGAGTATTCATCCTAAAATATTTTACTTGGGTTTTCTATCATGAATCACTTTGATTTCAGTTTTAACCCAGTACTGATAGAAATGGCTTTGTAAGGATTCTATTTTAACTATCTGTTGGCTTTTGGTTTCATTTAAAGGGAGCCAACACACACAAACACACAGTTGATGAATATGATTAAGGAAAATAAAAATGTGGCATATTTAAATCTAACTGGGAGGTCCAAAATTATTTCCTCCAGGGATTATTATTTCAATATTCCAGGTACATGCTCTTTTCCCTAAAATGAAAGGCTGGTTTTTACCTACTCCCCATCTTGTTTTTGCATCTTAATATGAATTTAAAAATAAATACCAAATGGCTTGTAAAGAAATGGAGAGAGGTCTAGTTTGCTGTATGTATTATGACCTCAGTTACCTAATCTGGGTGAGATGTAAGTCTAAAAACAGGTAGCTTGTTAAACCAGATTTACATTAGAGTTGAACTACAGATGGATTACTTGTGGTACTTTTAAAGAACTCCAGCAGAGACTAAAATAAAAAAAAATAATAATAAAGTGCCTGGTCTGTTTCTGATGGGTGTTTGACATTTATTACTTCCTTTGTTTTATTTTTTCTTTAAGAAATACTTCTGTGATTTAGTAGGACCAAACCACTAGATGCTATAGGCCTAGAAATTGAGTTAGGCAGAAAATGATATTCCCTTGTTACCATTTGATTCACGGAAAATTGTGGAGACACCCTCTCTCCCTAAACAATTTCTGACAGTTCTTTAAATCCCCTTTTCAGCTATCTTGGCTGCTTTTGTCTGAGATACCTTGGCCATGGGAAAACTTAGAGGAAAATGAAAAGAGAAACAACCTAACATTATTGCCCCCTTAGATTTCCATATCTCTAGTGCTCTTTCCTATTCCATCAGAAATAGATAACCAAAGTGGAAGCTGCTTGGCCTGGCCCAATTTACTCATGTTTCCATTCAGGGAAAGTTTTCATTATATGGTTCAGAATAGTTTATATTTATATCCCATAAACAAGTTTAAAAATAACACCAAAAAAGGATGTTAACCATATGCCATCTCAGTTTGTGATGGCAAGGGATAAAGTTACCCAATTCCTTTCAAGCCCTTTGAATTTGAGAGCCAATGTGCATTTTCCATCCCATTGTACAATAGGATAAACAGTAACCCCTTCCTTGCTCTCTTAAAGTATGGTGCAGAGTTTTCTTTGTTCAATGTAGTCCAGTATATCACATCATTTTTATTGCAGTAGTAAACTCGGGTCCTTTCAAACAGATGTTTAAAGTCACTAGGGCTTTGTTTCCCTTATCCTTTCCCATTTGGCTTTCAAAATAGAACTCAGATAAAGAAATAATTGAAAATCGTAAGGGGTAAGATATACAAAGTTTCTTCAATGCCAATAGACATTTCTTATTAAATTTTAACTTGTACTTTTATCATAAAGACAAGAAGTCATCATCCTTAAGCACCGAGCATCAGAATACTAAGGTAAAATTAAATCTTTAGTTTTGCTTTTTTTCTTTCCTTTTCTTATTATACATGCATGCAAACACACATTTAACATATACATCAGAGATTATTAACTTAAGATCTAGAAACTTATTTTTTAAAACTGTCTTTGACAACTATATTTCAATTAATGGGCTTCCTTTGAAATGCAATGTATTTTATTTCAGGCCCTTAGGGACCCATAGGCTTCAATGGACCACCTAAGCTAGAGGTCCAGGAAACCAAAAAGTTGAATATGCTGCTACATAAGATTGATAGCTGAAAGAAGCCTGATATATCATCTCTTTTACAGATGAGGAAACTGAGGCAATGGGAGGATAAGTGATTTGCCCAGGGTAGGTTGGAGGTGTCACCACTGGGATTCAACTTAAAACTCTTGATTCATCAGCCAGACAGATGGGCAAATAGCCATGTTATGAAGTTGGGACATATTGAATAAAATACCAATCTAAGTGAAAGCTGTGAGGATAGTCTGTAGAAATCACAAGCAAAAGCTTGAAACAAATACATCAACTGCATCTCTTATCTGAGGGCCCATTATATGTTCTAAAACATTATAGGGGCTTTGTGAAATGGATAAAGAGATAAGAATGGAATAATAAGTGATGAGGTTACAGTCCTTTCATCCAGCTCTCATGACATAACCTGCATGTAATTTGTGTATGAATAAAATACCTTAAGTATTTTATTGCTTATAATTTCGATTTTAAGCACGTCATCCCAGTGGGTTAAAAAACAGCAGCAACCTTTCAGGGTAAGGAGAAATTTCTGTTTTTCCTTTTCGTATGGCTCTAGATCAGTCTACTGAGGTGGAACCAATAATTTGGCAGCCTGTTCAGTAGAGCTATTCCTTTTAATTGCATCTTCCCTTTTCTCACTAGGAGACAGATGCTAAAAGAAACCTATCTTAAAATCGTGTGAAATTTTACAACCATTGCCACAAAAAAATGCCTTACTAAGGGAAAAGGGCACATTAACCTCTCAGGTCTCCTAGGAAGGACTCAAAGCTAATAAGAATTTTGGCTCCTGGGGAAATTGCTGAGGACATAACTTTGAAGAATTCAAAATTCTTCCAGGAGCTTGCCCCATCCATCACTCATTCTTTCTCTCACATTTTCAATCTTTTTCTGTCTACCAGCTCCTTCCTCAGAGCCTTCAAACATGCCTACATTTCTCCCAAACTTAAAAAAAAACCTTTCATTTGACCCCACATTCCTTCTCACTATTATCTTTGGTCTCTCTTCCCATCCACTGTTAAACTCATAGAAAAAGTAGTTTTTGCTTCTGCTTCCTTACCACCCACTTGGTCTTCAGTCCCTTACAATCTGGCTTCAAAACCTACTCTTCTACTGAAATTACTTTCTCACATTACTAATGATCTTTTAACTGCTAAATCCAGTGGATTTCTTAGTCCTTATCTTCATTGACATCTCTACTTCTCTGGAAACTTGACTGCTGCCTCTTTCTGAATATGTTTTTCTTCCATGACTTTTGTGATACTGCTCTTCCTATCCCTATCTCTTTAACTATTCCCTGATCTCCTCTCCTGCTCCTTATTTAGGTGCCCTCTACATCTCTTCCCTGGACCTTTCATTTCCTATTTCTCTTCCCTCTTCCCTGGGGATCTCATCTATTCCCACGGGTTCAGCATTCATTTCTATAGAGATAGTTCACAAATATGTTTACCTGACTTTCATCTGTGTTTTGAACTCTCATCCCACATCTCCAGATTGATGTGAAATATCTTTACCTTTTTGATCTCCCAAGTGATCATCTTGATCCTTAAACTGGCCTTACCTCCCAAATCAAGGTAATAACTACCTACTGATCAAGTTTATAATCTCAGATATATCCTAGACTTTTCATTCTTCCTCATCTCACCTATATAATCATCATGTTTTGTCCATTCTACCTTCAAAATATCCCATGCATATCTGTTGTTTCCTCTCTATTCACTCATCTAATACTCTACTTAAGGTCATCATCTTGTGTCTGGTCTATTGCAATGGCCTCCTTAATTGGGATCCTTGCATCTAATCTCTCCCTTTGCAAAAGCATCCCCAAACATTTACCAAAATAACATTCTAAAGGCATGTTTCTAACCAGGTCACTTTCCTGCTGACAAATCTTAATTGTTAATATCTTTCCTTTAAGATGAACTACAGATTACCCAACTGGGCTTTTAAATTACCATGCCATCTGATTCTGTCCTACCTCTTCTGCCTTATTTCACCTTATACCCATTCATGGCCTCTACATTCTGGCAAAACTGAATTGCTAACCTTTCTGCAAGATCAACATTCCATCTCCTGACTCTCTGTATTTACACAAGTTGACTCCTATGCCTGGAATGCACTCCCTCCTCATCTCTGTTTCTCGTAATAATTTGTCTTTCTTCAAGACTCAGCTTATTCTTTGTAAAGTCATCTTGGATCTCTCCCATTAGTTAAAGTTCATCTCCATACATTTTATCCCTGCAATAGAATGCTGTGTTTTTAAAGGTAAGGACTACTTGATTTTTCTTTGTTATCTCCATGGCTTAGCAAAATGCCTTGGGCATGAGAAATGTTTAATTTTCCAATACCGACAAGGAAGTGGGAAGTAATGTGAATTTGATTTTACAGATGAATTCTTTGGCTGCATATCAGAGTAAGTAGACAGGACACCTAAGGAATCAGACTTAGAAGTTATATTCAGGTACTAAAATTGTGTTCCACTGTGTGTTGGGAATCTTCTTACTTTTTAAAGACTTAGCTTCTAATCCTTATTTTCTATCCTTGTCCAGTCCAACCCCTACTGTCATTTCCTTTAATTAAAAGTTCTCAAGATAATAAGATCATAGGATTATGGAAGTGGAGAACGTCTTCCTTCCATTCAATCATCCAATCCATTCCCTTCATTTTACATATGAGAAAACAATAACTCAGAAAGTGATTAACTCTCTTAAAGCAACTTTCAAAGAGTTAGAGACCATTTTCTAATGCAGAGGAAATGCAAAAAGAAAACAGAAAAGAAGTATTTGTTGTCACTACTTGTCCCTTGAAAATTAAATTCTTGGCCTCAACCTGGCTGAGATGTTATGCTCTCTCTTGATCAGACCAAATTTACATTTGTTGGGATTTTCATAAGTTACAAAAATATTTTATACAAGGAAACTATGGCCTAAACTAATCATATTTTCTATAGTATAGATCAATCCCATATTATGAAGAGAAAATATGCTGTCAGTAGAAACATCCTTATTTTGCATGTTTTCTCGACTCTTGATAGTTGTGTTACTCTTGTGAACCATTCCCTCTGTAGTCTTTGTTAAACTGTTTTCCCAGTTCATGAGTTAATGATTAGTTTCACCTGGTACCTAAGAATGAATCCTCCTATAATATTTCTACCAAGTGATCAATGACCATCTAATTAACAAAAATTGTGGAAGTATTCTCTAAAGCCCTTGGCTTCATAGTCACTTTTCTACTTAGTAAATTTTATTGAAATTAACTCCCTTATTTATAAATATAATTATTATTCAATTCCCTTAATCAAAATAGTAGATTTTATATTATTTAATCTATGTTGATATGGATTTTTCAATATATGGTTTAGAGACTTTTGACATGTGCATGACTAATACTGAATGACTATATAAGTAGTAGCTTGTTTTATAATTTGCATGAAAATGATCATCTGCATTCCAAAAAATGATAAATGTCCTTTTGTGCACTATACACACAATAGAAATATCTAGGGGAAATAATGACTTTTTTCTGAGAAAGTTGTAATTTAGGAAAGATGCTACCGTGCCACCAAAAAAAATGTGCTTGATCGTATATGCAATTCATAGGACTAAGATGGATTAGAGATACGAAATTATATTGACTGGGCTTGTGATCAGTGGAATTCATAAAGGGTCCTTTCCATGAGAGAGTAGTAGACCTGGACCCTTCTCCCCCACAGATGTTTCATATTGGTTATCATCACAGTAGCCATTCTCTCCTGGTCACTGTTAACTGCATTTAGTGAGTTTTAAGTGAATGAAAATACTGTCTATTTAAAAATGAAAAGTAATAAAAGAAACTGCTATCACAATTGAGTCATACATACTATGTAGAATGAGTACAGATTTTGAACTTGTAACACTCTCCCAGAATCTCAATTTACAGCAGAACATTGACAACATCAGAGAAAATTATTTAATTCATCAAATGGCAATATAAGAAGTATTTAGAAGTCTACAGTATTACTAATCTTTAAACATTTTACATGCTTTGTAAAACTATTTGTTTTTCACATTCACTACTTTTGAGAAGAGATTGTTGACAATCTGCCCTGGTAGAGGGTATTATACACATAAAGCAATGGATAGAGTGCCAGGTCTGGAGTCAGGAAGACCTGAGTTGAAAGCTGGCCTCAGGCAGTTACTTGCTATGTGACCCTGGGCAAGCCACTTAACCTTGTTTGCCTCAGTTTCTCATCTGTAAAATTATCTATGGAAGGAAGTGTCAAACCCCTCCAGTATCTTTGCCAAGAAAACCCTAAATTGGGTCACAGAGAGTTGGACATGAGTGAAATGACTCAACAATAACAAAACAAATACACACACATACATAAAACATTTATTAAGTGCCTAGCATGTTTCAGGATCTGTGCTAATAATTCCTGAGGATAACAAATAAACAATCCTTGTGCCCCAAAAATTTACAATCTAATGGGGGCAGACAATTTATAAAAGGAAGTTAAAAAGCCTCCCCCATACCTTAAAAGATGCCTTGCGTGGGTACACGAATAGCTGGTTACAAGTTAGCTAGAAAATCTTGAGCTCTCTATAAAGGGAGACTTTGGGAAGAGTTCATTATTCTACCTTCTAGTCCTTCAATTAGAGAGGCAAGACAACCACAGGCACCAAGGAGGTATTGAGTATATTTGTGTATAATTGCATCTAGTTTTATGCAATATTACATGAAACCAAATATAATTTCATTGATATAGGAAACTCCCTCTACCAAAGCAGATTGACTCCTGCTGCATAACCTGTAGCCTCAAAGAAAAGTCTGGAGCATTGAGATTAAATGATTTAGCTAGTATTATCCAGCCAGGATGTGGCAGAGATAGATCTTAAGCTCAGGTCTTCCTAACTCTGAGTGTAACTCCCCATTCTCTATACTGGGTGAAACTATATATTAGATATGTTACTGTAAGCAATCTGATCTAGGAACCTCTTCATCTGTAATATAAGAGAATAATTGACCCATATGCAAAAAAATGGGGTTGCAAACATAATTCCTGCCCTCAAGAAGCTTACATTCTAAGTAAGAGTTATAGTAGCTATCTCACAGGAACTTAGTAGTATTCATGCTATTGTTATTTTTTAAACTCATATCAATAAAATCACTGGTCTTTACAGAATACACACATGCTAATCATCACATTTTTTTCATTAGTTGAGTAATACTTATTATATTAATTCACTCTGCCAATGTAGATCAGTATATCCTCCAAAGAAGCCCTCCCTTGAAAGAAGTCAATCAAAACATATGGGTTAGTAGTGGTATCAATATGTGTGTGTTTATGTACGTAGATATATATGTGTGTGTGTGTATATATATATATATATATGCATATATATATATATATATGTCTTATTCAATACATAGAGTATATCACCTCTCCACAAAAAAGAGGGAGGTATGACAGTGGTTCTTTGGCATCAAATGCACTAATTCTTCACTCGCCAAATAAGAGTAGTAATTATGGCAGGGGCACAACTCCTTAGCAAAAGCAAGTAGGGAGAAGCACTTTGGCTGGATGAAGAAACACTCATTCCATTCCATGAATGGGGAGAATTGAATCAATGGATGCAGTACATATAATTTGGCAAATGTAGACATGCTCATGCTTCTGTTTTATATGAAGTTGAAGCTGGAATCACAGATGTCTAGCCAAATGTGGCCTCCCAATGACCCAGATCATGTAACAAGGGAAGCGCCAACTGCTATGAGGAGGCTTCCTTTTTTCCCTGAAGGTAGAAGGTAGAAAAGAAAACATTATTCACTGACAGAGTGAACACTAAGCTGTTATGGTCCTTACCAAATTCTTTTGAATTCTCTCCTAGGTAGAAGTCTCTATTTTCAACTTAATATTTTAAAAGCACATCGATAAAGTATGTTGGTAAATGGTTATGCTTTAAAAAAGGCATTTTTGTCTCTAAGCCATAAATGATGTGATATTTATGGAAACCCATCCATCTGCAGGAAAAAAAATGCCACCTCTACAACTTCTATCCAGCTAAAGACTTAAATTTCAATTTTGATCATCAAGCAAAATATATACACATGCTCAAAAACATAACTACAAACTAATGACCATTTTTGAAAGTTTTAAATTGTGCAAAAATATTGTTGAAACATTTTCTTGACTATATGCCATAAATTAAAAGAAAACAAAAGGTGTTTTAATGGTTCCCTTTTGTTGTGAATAAAGTAGAGTTGCTTGTTGGAGCATGCTCCAAACACATCTAAAGAAAGAAAAAAGTATCTGTGCTTTTTAATCTGTCAAATTGGGGTGGTCAAGAATGTGAAGGGCTAACCTAATGACACTTCAATAAATTTTTCTTCCAGTTAAAATATGAACACTGGTAGCTTTAAGACAACAGGAGAACATGGAGAGTATTGTAACTTTGGGGGAGATGAAACCAGGGAAATAATTTTTAAAGGGATGGGATATGACTAGGGATATGAGAAATTAAACTTTGAATTAGTATTAGCTTTTTCTTTCACTAGAATGAATTGTAAATAAAAACATTTTTTCCTGACCTAAGTTGTGTGTAAAGATATATATATTGTATGTTGTATTGTGTTGCATGTAAAGATAACATGAAAATGGAAAAATTATTTAGGTGATTGACAAGGAATAGCTAAACAGTTTCTAAATAGTTTAAATAGAATGGTTAGTACTTATCTATTTGATCAATTAAAATTCTAGTGAATTTATCCTGATAATAAATCTCAGTGATCCAAGCTTAAGTGTTTGAAGGACAACTTGACATCAATGCACATTTCTCAGTGTGGTACCATCCCTTAATATTCATTGTTTATTTTATGCAGTGAGAAGATGAGACTATTTTTTTCAATGGAATGAAAATTTTGTACCTTGAGAGGCTTCTGGGGGTGATTTTTCTCATGCAGCAAATATTTATTAAATACCTACTATATACAGAAATCTGTTCTCTGTATGGGACCACTAGGGTCATCAGATCATATATATATAATGTATACACATATATACATATATACACATATGTATGTGCATGTATGTGTATATACACACACATACATATACACATACATGTAGTATGTTTATATATAAAGAGACAAAAGGATCAATATAGATATATAGAGAGATAAATATAGATACATAAAGAGAGAGAGGATACACACATACACTCTGTGTGTGTGTGTATCCCTCAGTCATTAGGTATAGCCATTATTATTCTGACTAATCATTTTGATGAGAGAAATATGGGGTTTTTTCTACTCATAAAGTTTATAGAATTTTCTTGATTAGTTGATTCTATCATACCAGGCTTCCTCTTAATATTTCAATTTCAGTGACAGTTTTAGAAATCATTCTCATTTCATTTGAAATATTCTCTAACCATATTTACAAGATTGGAAATGGAAGTTTGTGCTGGTTTTATGCAAAGCAAACTATATTGTACCTTCCAAATTTTACTCTTACTACCAGGGAAACTTTTTTTTAATTTATATGGCACTTTAGAATATAAAACTTCTGTGCTGAGCATTTAAATCCTAGACTATGTGATTTTTTGTTATCACTCAGTCATTTTAGTCATGTCCAGCTTTTCATGACTCATTTGGAGTTTTCTTGGCAGAGATACTTGAATGGCTTGCTATTTCCTTCTCCAGCTCATTTTTCAGGTGATGAAACTGAGGCAAACAATTAAGTGTTGAAGGCCACATTTGAACTCAGGTCTTTGTGTCTCCAGGATTGGTGTTCTATGTACTATACTACGTACCTGGTCCCCAATCCAAATTTTCACTGTTGTAGTTGTTCTATCCATGATACTGATGCCAAAATCCTCAAACTCTCACATTCATTCCCTGCATTTCTTGTACACATCCTTTCACAAATCCTCCAGAGATTACCTAGTTCATTGAAGCCCTTTCCTCTTGTACTTCAATATGTCAAGAATCTATGACTTTGTCTTTA
This sequence comes from Phalanger gymnotis, assembly GCA_028646595.1. Taxonomy (NCBI): domain Eukaryota; kingdom Metazoa; phylum Chordata; class Mammalia; order Diprotodontia; family Phalangeridae; genus Phalanger; species Phalanger gymnotis. Next base: position 132,086,071 of record CM053623.1, on the reverse strand, counting down.
CAGGTGCTCTTTCTACTAAGGGAGATCACAGCCCCTCTTTTACTAAGTAGATGGCCCTCTAGGCTTTCTGTCTCCACAAGATTTATTACCTATAACCAATCTGGTAATGAATATCTCACAACATAACTAGGCTGGTTTTTAGATGAGAGGTAGACAGTGTCACTGAAGCCATAGTTTAGTTTTTTAATTTTATTTTAATAGATTTTTATTCATATCTTTGTGTTTACATGACCCACATTTCCCTATTTCGTTTCATCTTTCCAGAGTATGATTCCTTGTTTAAAAACATAAATAAATAAAAAAATGAAACAAACCAGCAAAATCAATCAATACACTAAACAAAAATCTGACAATCTCTACTTCTTCACATAATTGAGAGATATCTATATTGGAGGAATCTGTAGAAGAAGAAAGTACAAGATTATTTCAAGAGATGTCTGTTAAGTGACTTCACTAAATTATCTTTTCTTTTAATTTCAGGTTGTATATACAAACACTCTAGGAAACTCCCCTAAATGACCCAAACCAGAGAATGTATAATTGTCCCATATGATTATAAAACCTGCATCCAGAAAGTCTTATATCAAGTATAAATGATATAAATTATATAAAAGACACACAAGGGAAGCCCTAATATTTTCCTGGACTTGACAAGACCCTATCCTGTAAAAGCTGCTTTATCAGAGTAACATGAACACCTCCCTACAATATGTCCTTTAAGTTATCTCTGATTAAATGAACCTTAGCATTAGAGTTTAAAAAGTCTTATATCTGCCTTTCACTTTTGCTAAAAGGAACTAGCCCATCACATTTTGATACTTCTGAGAATTCTGGGTTTTGGTATTGTTTTTGTTTGTGTGACTCACAACTTTATAACATAACCAAGTGAGTATTGATATGAAAGAGATGGTTTTTTGTGACATTAAGAAGTTTGGGATCGTTGAAAGTATTGTGTGTCTTCTAATTTTGATCTAAACATATTTTTCTCTTACTCAATTCTAGACATATGCAAAGAAGTTGAGATTGTCAGATTTTTGTTTAATGTATTGATTGATTTTGCTGGTTTGTTTCATTTTTTTATTTATGTTTTTAAACAAGGAATCATACTCTGGAAAGATGAAATGAAATAGAGAAATGTGGGTCATTAAAACTTGGACTTCCAAAATGTTATCTTTTCTCATCCCTAGAGGAACAAATCATCTTTGCTAGCCATATGTGTCGTCACTGTCATTTATGTCACTTTTCCCATTTAAGTCATCCTTGGTGGTTTACCGTTTTCAGTTTACATCCATCCCACAACTTTCCATTTGCCATTGGAGTTATTTGTAATTTTGATACTTCTGACTATTCTGGTTTTTGTTATTGTTTTTGTTTGTGTGACTCACAACTTTATAACATAACCAAGAGAGTATGATATGAAAGAGATGGTTTTTTGCAACATTAAGAAGTTTGGGATCGTTGAAAGTATTATGTATCTTCTCATTATGATCTAAACCTATTTTTCCCTTACACAATTGTAGACAAAGTTTCATGTTTGTCTTTTCTGCCTGGCATTCATATAGATAAACTAAATATCTTGAAAATCGATTATTGAAAGGCTGAGTGCCTATATCACCTCCAGCCAAGTTTCTTTTGTATGTATTTTAGTAGGACCGGTCAATATTTTCCAACTTCAGAGTATTAAATAGCATTGCTAGTCATCAGATACCAAATCAGCTGCACCCAAATGAGGCAGTTTTGCTTTTGTCACCAGTGAAAATGGCTAATAATCTTTTTTGAATCTATTTTTTTTCTTACAAGTTATCTTGAGATTGTATTTGCAGGTTTATTTTTCCACCTAAGTGATATTTCCTATTGTATGACACAATATTGCTCATAGTCTTCCAATAACCTTGATGATATTTAAAAAAAAAACAAGCTTGTACTTTAAACTGCTACACTTTTTTTTATGTAGTCAACTGGCAAGATCATCAAATATTTGCTTAATGAAAGCAGGCTGTTTAACTCTCCATGTTGTACCTATTGATTTATATCATTAGTTCATCTTTTTTCTTAGAAATTTTTTCTTAGAAATTTTGATAATGTCTTTAATTATTTTTATATTTTGGAGTGGGCAGGTTTTTAAATGATTCTGGTTGGTGCTTCTATAATCACTCATAGCATCTTATCCTTATTCTCTTATAATTTGGAATTTACCTTAACTTTTGCTTCCATCTGCCAATGATCTACCCACAGATAAAACACAAAATGTCTTTTATTCTGTCCACTAAGATGTTAAATTTTTTAATGATCTGTCATTCAATATTTTCTGTCACTAATACTTCTACCTCTCTTTTTTGAAGGAAATATTCATAAATGAGCAGGCATGAAATTTTTGAGTATTGTATTAGTTGTTGGCTTCTTCGGTTGTATTTTCCATCATAATTTTCATGCTCTTCCCTTGTATATACTTTTAGACTAAAGTAGTTAAGTAGCAGAGCAAGTGGGTGGCTCAGTGGATAGAGTGCCAGACCTAGAGTCAGGAAGACTCATCTTCCTAAGTTCCAGTCAGGCCACAGTCACTCACTTAGCTGTGTGACCCTGGGCAAGTCACTTAACCCTATTTGCCTCGGTCCCTCATCTGTTTAAAAAATGTGCTGGAGACAGAAATGGAGAACCACTCCAATACCTTTGCCAAGGAAACCTCAAGTGGGGTCACTGAGAGTTGGACACAACTGAAAAATGACTGAAGGTAAATATGAAAATATTTTGGGTTTACTTTGATCTTCCTAAGTTGTTTTATTTTAAATAGCATTTCTCTGCTTTATATTCTGTAATGGATTTTGTCCTAACGTACAGTTGTCCTCATGGTGATCTCTTTGCTTGAGCACATTGTGAAAATGCCACATGGTAAGATGACTAAGTATTCACAATATGATATTTCTTGCTGCCTTTGAGTACATAATGAAATAAACTTGGCTGGTACAATAAGATGTTGATGCATTGGTCAATGAGGAAAGATCACATGTTCAGAGTGCAAGTGATAACATTAATGTTTGCAAATGGTCTATGATTTTTTTTTAGCACTTTCTGGCCTCTGTTCTTCTACTCTGCCATCGTCACTGCTGAAACATAAGAGCATTGTATGGTACAGTTTGTAGTTTGTTCATTTCATGGATCAACACCTTTTGGCCAGTCTTCTGGTAGAGATCATCTTCCTGATTAACTAGGCTGATCTTTGAAAGGTGAAGTCATTGCCAGTAACCAGGCTATAGCTTGAGCCATTTACAGCCTTGTAGGGGCTGCCAGAGCTTTCATTCTTTTAGGATAGCCTTCAAAAAATCAAGCGTCACATTTACGCTGCAACAAAGCATCAGAGAACTTTTGTGGAGGTCTCATCTCATTATATCCTAAAAAAAATACTTTAAAAATTTTGTAACCACAGTTGTTTTCTTTTATGATCCAATTTTTAAACTATAAAAATAAAATTGCTGCCTATAAAATATAATTGGCCTAGCATTTTCTTAGTTAGAAAGATAACCAGATGCTGAAAATAAATGGATAAATTCTGCAAGAGCTTCAAAAAATATTCTATCTTGCACCATTGCTCCAAAAGAAATTCCCACATTTCTTCCTAACAAATTTTCTTCAACATTTAAGTGTGAAGTGAATATGTGAAAAGACTGCATAAGGCTCAGAACTGTTACACAACCTACACATGGTGGGTTCAATTTGTTTGCAGACGTAATAACACATTTACAAAGCACTTTATAGTTTACAAGGGAGTTGGGAATAAACATTTATTATAGTTCCTACTATGTGCCAGGCATTTTGCCTTTACAAATATTATCTCATTTGATCTTTGCAATAAGCCTGTGAGGTAGATGCTGTTATCTCCATTTTATAGTTAGGAAAACTGAAGCAAACACAGGTTAAGTGACTTTCCCAAGGTCATCACTTATTAAGTGTCTCAGGCAAGAATTTGAATTCAGGTCTTTCCGACTCCAGGTCTAGTCTTCACTCTCTCCACCAAGCCCCCAAGTTGCCTACAAATACCTTTCTGATAACAGTTCTATAAAGTGGCAAATTTATCATTATGCCCACTTTACAGAGGCTCAAAGGGATGAAATGACTTATCTATATTTCCTGGCTCCATTGCTCTTTTCATTCAACTATGAAAAATGCTTACTTTGAGTTATTTGTGGCAGAAATATTCTGGTACCTTGAGACTAATAAAATAATTGTCTTGTTGTTAGGTGGTATAGGGGATAGAACACTGGGTCTTGGGTGAGGAAGACCTGTGTTCAAATCATACCTCAGACACAAGCTACGTGACCTTGGGCAATTTACTTGACCTCTCTTTGTCTCAGTTTCCTAAAATGAGGAATGATCAAATGAAATAATTTTTGTAAAGTGCTTAACAGAGTGTTTGGCACATAATATGGGGCTATATATAAATGCTATCATCATCATCATTATCATCCTTATCATTGTTTTATGATGAAATGAGAATTCTAATAGTTTTGTCTTAGAGGATAAAGAAAATCAACTTCTGGATTAGGAAAATCCCTCTGCCAACTCAAACTAGCATCTTCTTTCTAATTTTTAGGCTTAGAGAATTGCCTGAGGCATTGAGACATTGAGTGACTTGCCCAGAGTCGCACCTCCAGTATGTGGCAGAGACTAGGCTTGAACTCGGCCTCTCTTTACCCCCAGAATCCAGGTTGTGATTCCCAGCTATCTCCTCAGAAGTTCCCTGGATCACCTCTGCCCTCACAGAGTCAGGTGGACTGTGGTTCTTCATCAGGTTTCTGGGGACAGAAACATCCCCTCGCTGCTGTTTGGTCCCAAGTCATCCACATTTGAAATCCTCTCTATGGCCCTGGCAGGCTCCTTTTATGCCAAGAGTAAAGGAAATATCAGGACTGATGACCTGCACAGACTTTAGTTTAGGAAGCTCAAACTCTGTTCTTTCATCCAGAATAAAATACACAGTAGTTGTGAAATAGGAGAATAACGAAGGGAGAGAAGAAGGAAGAAGAGGAGGAAGCTCAATGAAAAAGAAAACAAAAACACCAATGAGTAGTTCTGTAACCAATCTTTAAAGGTGGCACTGCAGGATATGTTTCTAAATTGATTGAAGGAGATCTACACCCAAGTGAAGTTCAAGGACTACTTGAGGAGAGTCAATAACACTAAGAGGACAGAAATTTGTAGTGGAGATGCCAAAGAGAGTGAGGCTTTTATCCCAGCAAATCCAAGCAAAATATATTAGATAACACAATAGCTCCATTGGCAAACTTTTCTGTTTCTTCCTATACTTCCATTGTACTGTTACTGGATACTTGAAGCAACTCAAGAATTTTGCCTAAGTGAATGTCTTAATGGCTACCTTAGTTGAGATCAGGTCAGGGTGTAAGATATGATTGAATTTTGTTTCCACAGAAATTATATGATCATATGATTTGAAGCCATACTGTTGGCTAATATAAGAGATAAAACTGCTTTTAGGCAGCATTGGGGGGAATGTTGACCAGCTGATAATTAACTTATCAAAAAGGCAGACTCTTTTTCTTTGTTCTAAGGAGGCCTTTTCCTGCATATGGAAAGAACTGCCAGGCCAGGTGTCATTCACAAAGGATGATGTCCATTAACCCAGAAGGTGGTATTAGATAATGGGACTTTTATTATTGATACCCTGGGTTCCAATCTTTAAACTAACAGCTTTGTCAAATCTCTTAGCTATTAAGAAAAAATCATTTCTCATGCTATCTGATGCAGACAAATGAGAAAGAGACTAAAAGTATTTTGGCTCAGTATTTCCTTTTAAAGGATAAAGTATATGAGGATGAGAAAAGTGGGAGGGGGATTGAAATGTGGAAATAAGAAGATATAATCAGGAGATGGGGTTTAGGAACCCTGAAATGCTTAGCCAATGGGAGGCAGGAGGGAAATTTGAATTGGGAACAGGATAATAAGTGTTGCATTTGTTGGAGCAAGTACACTCTCCATTTAGGAAGTTCCCATTCACTAGGAATGTAGAATAATTGGCTAAAATAAAATGAGAACTTTCATGACTTCACAATGAGTATTTATTTTTTCTAGACTAAGCATGTTTCTCACAAGGAGTATACTTTTTATTGTGTCATGAACTCATTGGCAGTCCAGTAAAACTTACAGACCCCTACTCTAGCTAATGTTTTTAAATGCAAAAATGAATAAATCAACAGCATTACTAAGGAAGCCAATTGCATCCAAATAAAGATGTATTTTCCCCTCATCCATGTACCAAATCTGTCCATAGACTTCTTAGACAGCTGTGGACTCCAAGTTATGAATCTCTGTCTTGAGTCTACCCAAACTAGAATTGTATCTAAATTAAAGCTTAGGTGGATAAATATGGGTTCATGTTATCTCATAAAACTGGATATATATGTGTTCATATTATTAAAATTCTTGTAGCATAGTTGCTTTGTTTACAATTTAGTTAGTCTATAGGGGTAAGAAGTACATAGGGGCCAAGGGAAGGAACAGAAAACATTCATGCTCAGTAGCAGTGAAAATGTTGTTCTGACAGGACTGCTTGGTGTCATCATATAAAAGTTAGAAAAAATTCGTTTATACTGTTCATGAACTCAAACTACATTGTCATTATTAGCATATTTAGATGGAGCTTTTGAAAGGTAGAGCAGGGAACAAAAATTAGCTATGTGTTGGAGGAACAGAGCAGGAAGTATATTTGGGCTAATCAGGATCTGTTCTGTATTTTCCCTTGTTGTCTCTGCACTTACGTAGTTACGCATTGCTTAGTTGGGAACTAATCCTTTGGGAAAGACAACTAGAGTCATGAGTAACCTCTGTTTCTCTTGAGTTCACTATGGGGGTGACAAACTCCAAATTCAACAACATTGTTTAACTTATCTTTTGTCATCTCAATTACTTGATAGGATCATGGGATTTGAAGCTGGTAGGGACCTTAGATGTTATGTAGGCAAATCCTCTCATTTTATTTTTTTTTTAATTTTTTTTTAAATCCCCTCATTTTATATATCATGAAACAAAATAACTACCTAACTTCTTCCTTCTTCCAGTCTGCACATTCTGGGTCTAATTTAACCTTCATACTGTTGCCTAAGTAAGCTTCTCATTGTTCATATTAATGCTGCTCCTTTAGTAAATAACCTTCAAAGGGGCCACGTTTTCTACACGCTTCCTAGACTCCAGACTGACTTTAAGGTGCTTCACAATCTGACTCCAACTTATCATTCCAGATTTATCTTATATACCTCCCCTTATATACTCTCCTTTCCAACCTAATGAAGCTACTCACCATTTTGATAATCATTCTGCCTTCTCATTTGCCTTTGATTATGACTTCTATACCTAGAATAGATTCTCCTCTCTCCAGGCTTTTGTAATTTTGTGTATTGTACCTATCACTGTTTGTGTCACACTTGTATTACACTGCAAATTTTTTGATGGCAGAGACTGTGTATTATCTATACTTTACACCTCCCACAGAAATTTGAATAATCTTCTGAATGCAATAGGCACTTAATAAATGTTCACTGTATTGTATTTCCTACCTTCCTTTAAGATGCAACTCAGGTGCCATCACTTCCAAGAAGCTATCTTTTTTTTTTAATTTATTTTTGACATGTTTGGTTTTCAGCATTGATTTTCACAGGCGTTCGAATTACAAATTTTCTCCCCATTTCCTCCTCCCCCCCCCCACTCCAAGATGGCGTACATTCTGGTTGCCCTGTTCCCCAGTCTG
>CM053623.1:132017719-132077815 GCA_028646595.1 Phalanger gymnotis | reverse complement strand
AAAAAAATACTGAAGAAAACAACACCTTAAAAAATAGACTAATTCAAATGGCAAAGGAGTTCCAAAAAGCCAATGAGGAGAAGAATGCCTTGAAAGGCAGAATTAGTCAAATGGAAAAGGAGGCCCAAAGACCACTGAAGAAAATACTACCTTAAAAATTAGATTGGAGCAAGTGGAAAGTAATGACTTTATGAGAAATCAAGATATTCTCAAACAGAACCAAAGGAATGAAAAAATGGAAGATAATGTGAAATATCTCATTGGAAAAACCACTGACCTGGAAAATAGATCCAGGAGAGAAAATTTAAAAATTATCAGACTACCTGAAAGCCATGATCAAAAAAAGAGCCTAGATATCATCTTTCAAGAAATTATTAAGGAGAACTGCCCTGATAGTCTAGAGCCAGAGAGTAAAATAGAAATTGAAAGAATCCACTGATCACCTCCTGAAAAAGATCTCAAAAAGAAAACTCCTAGGAATGGTGTTGCCAAATTCCAGAGTTCCCAGATCAAGGAGAAAATACTGCAAGCAGCCAGAAAGAAACAATTTGAGTATTGCAGAAATACAATCAGAATAACCCAAGGTCTAGCAGCTTCTACATTAAGGGATCAAGGGGCTTAGAATATGATATTGCAGAGGTCAATGGAGCTAGGATTAAACCAAGAATCACCTACCCAGCAAAACTGAGTATCATGCTCCAAGGCAAAATATGGATTTTCAATAAAATAGAGGACTTTCAGGCTTTCTTGATGAAAAGACCAGAGCTGAATAGAAAATTTGACTTTCAAACACAAGAATCAAGAGAAGAATGAAAAGGTAAACAAGAAAGAGAAATCATAAGGGACTTACTAAAGTTGAACTGTTTTGTTTACATTCCTACATGGAAAGATGATGTGTATAACTCATGAGACCTCAGTATTAGGATAGCTGAAGGGAATATATATACACACACATACATATACATATATACATATGTATGTTTGTATGTGTATATATATATGTACATATGTGTGTGTATATATATATGTGTGTATATATATGTATATATATATATATAGACAAAGGGCACAGGGTGAGTTGGATAAGAAGGGATGATATCTAAAAAAATAAAATCAAATTAAGGGATTAGAGAGGAATATATTGAGAAAGGGAGAGATAGAATGGGGCAAATTATCTCTCATCAAAGTGGCAAGAAATAGCAGTTCTGTTGGGAGAGAAGAGGGGACAAGTGAGGGGGATTGAGTGAATCTTGCTCTCATCGGATTTGACCTGAGGGTGGACTAACATACACACTCAACTGGGTATCTTACCCCACAGGAAAGAAGGAGGAAGGAGATAAAAAAGGGGGACGATAGAAGGGAGGGCAGATAGAGGGAAGAGATAATCAAAAGCTTTTCAAAAGGGGCAGGGTCAAGGGAGAAAATCAGATAAAGGGGGATAGGATAGGAAGGAGCAAAATATAGTTAGTCTTTCACAATATGAGTATTGTGGAAGGGTTTTACATAATGATACACATGTGGCCTATGTTGAACTGCTTGCCTTCTTATGGAGGGTGGGTAGGGAGGAAAAAGGGGAGAGAATATGGAACTCAAAGTTTTAAAAGAAAATGTTCAAAAAAAAGTTTTTGCATGCAACTAGGAAATAAGATATAGAGGCAATGGAGCATAGAAATCTATCTTGCCCTACAAGAAAGTAAGGGAAAAGGGGATGGGTGGGGGGAGTGGGGTGACAGAAAGAAGAGTTCACTGGGGAATGGGCCAGTCAGAATACATACCATTTTGGAGGGGGGGAGGGTAGAAATGGGGAGAAAATTTGTAATTCACACTCTTGTGAAAATTGATGCTGAAAACTAAAAATATTAAATAAATAAATAATGATTTAAACTCAAAAAAGTTCTTCTTACAAATTATACCATCAGTCTTCATAAGACCCCTTATAAAGCAGATAGCAAGTTATCTTATTCTTTCAACTTTCTTCCATTATCCCATTCAGTTGTCCAACATTCTCAAATGCTATGTTCATCCCTGCATGGGTAAATTCCCTGAGTATTCCTTCAATAAACTGATAACTATTGTTACTCTACCTCTTAGGACTGTTGACTCTCCCAATGGGTTATGAGGGGCATAGGGGAAAGTGTGAATGTCTCTTATGGCAAAAATAAATATCTTCCGAGGCATCCTCTTCTCTTCATTATTTTTTGATTGCTTAAAGAGAGTTCTTGGAAATAGAAAAATGGATCCAAAGGAGTTTTTATGGATATTATTATACATTTCTCTCATTGGTGTCATCATTCTTTTCCTCCGAAATCAACACAGGTTTGTTTTGCTTATTGTATTCTCTTTCCCACAACATCTGTGAGAAGCCTCCCCACTTTAAAGACAGAAAAACCAAGGCACAGCAAAGAAAAGAAATGTATTCATAAATTTAGAGATTGGATGACAAACAAGTCCCTCAATTCCTCTACCCTTCACACCATACTATAACGCCTTATCAAGGGCACATTAAAAACAAAATGAGATTTATAATAATAATTAATCATAAGAGACTGATAAAAATCCTTTGAAATGACATAACAACCCTGTTATGAAGAACATTCTATTAGAAAAAAAAATGCTACTTAGCAGGGCCACAGTTGAAAGCTTGACCTTATTCTGTACTTCCTGATCATTTTCCAACTGCTTATCTTATTTCTACTGAACAGGAGTGCCCATAAATTTGTATCTGAGTAGAATACAAAACAGGCTCTTTTGATTTTCACAATGGGGCAAGAATATTGTAGAATAAGCATTAAATGCCTTATTACATGCAGCGTTGATGGCTCAAAATCCCCAAACATTCACAGATTCAAGGGAAAACCAATGACTCAATTATCTTCTACTTGGGTAGTTACCAGCTGTAAGGAAAAGGCCTGTGTAATATGGGAGGTATTACTCAATTGGAGGGTGACAAATGAACAAGCATGAAGGCCCACACGCCACCCAGTGGGGGATCTGACAACAAACATAATTTATTTCATTAGTGGTGCTTAAAAGAGTGTTCAAGGTATCTGAAACTTCTGCCTAAATATTCAAGAGTGCCTAAGGAAGGAAGAAAACAGTATGAACTTTTTCTTGTTAAATGGATTGTATATAGTCCATAATGTGTATTTTCATGGGAATGTTTTAGCTATATGTCAGTGCTCATTCATCATGATATAGTTTGCTATGCAAAATCTAAATACAACAAAAGAATAAATGACCCACTCCCCTTTGGAATAGAAGATATTTGTCACGTACATTTTGTTATAAGTAACTAAGACAAAAAATACTTATCCTTCTCCTGGACTACTAATTATACTTTTAGTATAGTCATGCTTATCAATTTTTCTTCATTTTTAAACTTTAATTTATATAGCAGTTGTTAGTAGGAATCACTAATGATTTTTGAATACCAAATATCTGGAGTTAAAGTTTAAGATCAAAGGGCAGGCATAATAATGTTAAAAGCTTCTCTCCTTACATAGGCTACTCTTTGGGCCTTTTCTGTCCTTTAGTATAAATTAGGCACCTTAGGATAAATGCTGAATAAAACATGAAGTACAGAAGGTTTAGATTTCTCCTCAAATGAATGTTTGGATTACAGATGGGGAAAAGTGCATGAGAAAAATATAAACCATTTTGTTTTTGCTTAATGTTTTAACAATGTTGAATATCAAGTTGAATTCTCTAATTATTTCCTCTTATCTTCCTCTGATTTGTATTTTAAAAAGGCTTTGAATATGCTGCTCAAGCATTATCTTTTTACATAAATGTTGATCTGTACTTTAAAAAAGAGTTTAGTCTTTATCAGTTTTGTGATACTTTGAATAGATACACAACTAGACACGTGTCTTGCTATTTCTTGCCTATGACACTCCATCTCCAGATTTTGTACCTTTTCACCCCCTGCCTTGAATTTTATCCCTCCTCATTTCTGCCTACTGGCTTCCTTCAAATCTCAGCTCAAATTCTGTCTTCCACGAGTGGTCTGTCTGGGCCTCCTCAACACTTGCAGTTTCCCTTTGAGATTACCTCCAGTTTATGTTATATCTTATAGGTCCATCGTTCTTGATACACTGTCACCACCATTCGAATTTAAGGTCCTTATAGTACCTGGCACATAGTAGGTGCTTAACAAATGCTTGTTGGCTCAACTTGACCTGGCCTCTTTCAGAAGAGGTGTGGATTGAAAAAATGTCAAAGTTTTCATATGGGACAGTTTTAGACTTGAGCCATGTCATTTAATATTTGTGCTATTTTGAATATATTCTAATCAGCAAGGTACCGGAGAAAGGACATTTTGGAATCAGACAAATTGGGTTCCAGTACTGCTCCTGACACTTAACATATAACTATATGACTTTGGACTAGTCACTGAACCATCCTTGATCTGTTTTCTTGTCTTTAAAATGGGGCAGTGGTACTTGGGGGACTCTGTGGTCACTTTCATCTTTTTAAAAATTAATATTTATTATTTATGTATTTTAACATTATTTTCTTTTTAAAATTTTGAGTTCCAGATTCTCTTTCTTCCTTCCACACCTCCTTCACCCAGTGAGAAGCCAAACAATATGATATCAATTATACATGCGAAATCATGCAACACATATTTCCTTATCACCCATATTTCAAAAAAATAGAGAGAAAATTATGTTCCCTTCTATCTTGAGATCTGTGATCTATTTCTCATGTTACCCACTGAATATAAAGTATTTCAGTCTTTTTATTAATGGTATCTTCATTTTCTTTTTATTTCACCTATATTTTTACCTTCACACCTAGATTAAATGTTCTTCTAATGTTGAGTGATATTTTTAAAATCAGTCTTTTCCTCACAATGCTATAATCACAATAGATATTTCCTAATTAGTTGTTGAATTGAATTCAATTTGAAAGGCATGCAAATTCAGCTCTATGGGAATACATTCAATACTTTAATAGAGTGCATATCATAGTCTGGACAATAGTCTTTCTTTTCTGCTTTAGTTTTTCTTGTAGATTCTATTAAGCCAAAATCTTATGTGGCTCCACTCATGCAAGACCTTGTCGTATTCTGAGGATTATCTCTGCATAAGGAAATGGGGTCAATGAAATAAAGGACCACCCAGCTAGTAAGTTTCATAGCTGGAATAAAGACTCATGTCTCTTGACTCTAGGTTCTACTTTGTGGCCTCAGATTTTCAAATGAAATCTTAATGATGTTTTCAATCTTGCTGATGTTAAATAGGAAGAATTTCCTAGAGGTATGAAAATATATTCTGGCAATACCATCTAGATTCCTTGTTATCCTCAAGTTTCAAGAATGACTGCATAGAAATGCTTATCACAAGACAGGATGGAATAACACATCAAACAAGACAAAATCTGAATTGTCACAACTCATGGTGATGTAGAACAGAAGTAGCTAGATGGCATAAGGGGTAGAGCTCTGGAACTAAAGTCAGGAAGAATTGAGTTTGAATCCAGGCACAGGCATTAGCTGTGTGACTCTAGACAAATCACTTAACCTCTGTCTGCCTCAGTTTCTGCTTCTGTAAAGTGGGGATAATAATAATAGCACCTCCCTACCATGGTAGTTGTGAGGATAAAACAAGATAATTTTTAAAGCACTTTGTAAACCTTAAAGCGACACATAAATGGTTGCAATGGTCATTATGATGATGATGATGATGATATGGGATGAGAAAAATACTATTTTTGGAATCGATAAAACTAGGTTCAAGTCCTGCATCTGCTACTTGGTATCATTATGACCTTGGACAAGTCAATTAACTTTTCTACCCTCCAATTAGTATCCTTATATATAAAAAATGAAAGAGATAATACTAGGTCATCTCAAGATTTCATTTTAGCTTTAGGTTCATGATTTTATGATATCTGGAGTGCTGGTAAAACTTAGCCCAACCAAACTTACTTACCTCCTAGAGACCAGTTTCACTAGTGTTATCAAATCTTCTGTATCCTCAATGGATACCATGTGGAAGTTAATTGCTGCATTTTCCCTAGAATTTGTGAAGCAAAAATGCTATCATCTGTTCCACAGTGTGGCCGTAGTCCATTTCCAAGAGTGTCTGATTTACTTTGTTCTTCAGTGGCCTACCTGTGCAGGTGAATTTGAGCTAAAACCATGCCTGAGATATGCAGATATACAAGAAACTTAGTATATTTAGCTTTCTTAACTTTTAAAAAAATCTTGCAGCATTTCCTCAGTGTTGCATAAACCCAGTATATGCATCTCTTCCTCGTACTTCCTAAAGATCTACTCGGGTTAGCAAATATTTAGTAAGTGCCTACTATATCAAAAGAGCAAAGAGAGATTTAGGTAGAATAAGCTTCCTAAAGAAGTTAAGGGCTTACTGTCTAATTAAGGAATGAGACATATATAGTTAACTGTAACATCTCTTATGGCATGGATAAGTGCCTTGGAGATGAGTAAAATAAAATGCTATTGTAGATCATAGGAAAAGATTGTTAGGGGGAAGACACCTTGGAATAAGAGGGATTTGACTTGCATTTTAAGAGATGGGTAGGGATTCCAGAGACAAAGGAGGTGAGGAGCCAGGGGGAAGATTCTCTGAGGAGATGGTGAAGAACATATCATGTTCAGAGGACAGAGAATGCTTCCCTTTGGAGCATGAATGGAGGAGAATAATATGTCAGGAAAGGTGGAGGGATGTTAGCTGGTTCCAGGACTTTCCAGTGTGTTGTGTAGTACATAGGGCACTGGTGTCAGGAAGACCTATGTTCAAATTCTGTACTTAGTTACTACCCATATAACACTGAATAGGTCACATTCTCTCAATGCCTCAGTTTTCTCATGTGTAAAGTGGACTTGATTATCCCTTGTGGTCCCTTCCAGCTTTAAATTTGTGATCTTATAATGCCCAGACTTTACCATTATCCATAGCTCTGACTGCAGTAATGATAATGAGAATTATATGCTCAGTATAGTCATGGTCACCCCTACTGGTCACCCAGACAAGGGAACATAACAGAAAGAAGAGAAACCCAAGCCAAGCAGTCTCCTTTAGAAATCAAGGAAGGGCTTACCCTTGAAAGTAAAAACTAGCTCAAGATAGCCATTGTAGAACCAACAAGAATTAACCCAAAGATAGTGACCAGCCACTTTAAGAGAAGAGCAAATAGGCATGTCTCAGAGCAGGAGGGAGGCTCTGAGTGCCCCAGGCGCTAGTTGGGGCACTTTGGGTTAATCCTTTTAATGACTTCATACCAATCTCCTTCATGTTGTAAGAGATTCAGCTCCGAGGGGAGGATAAATATCTGTGAAATTCTATAAATATCCTTTAATCTGTTTAGTGTTCCTGAAAGCTGAAAAATTGATTTTTTTGCTCCCTCCCTTCCCCCATGAAATGTTAGTCCTGGCCTGTATCTGTCTGAAGGGATATAAAATACCCTGGTATCCAGCAAATGTGGGTGGCTTTGCCCCTGAAAAAGAGCAAATCAAAAGATATCCCTATAGCTCTTCTACTATTAAATTCCCTTAATAGCTCCCATTTATCTAGTTTTGAAAGAAAGTAACTTTTTTTGTAACTTTCAATTTTGTTATGGAAATCATACAAGTTTAGAATATTAAAATTATGTTTTTCCTTGAGACACATAGCAAATTTCAGTATTTCTAAACTATCTTCCCCTTCTAAACAGACGTGAGAATCCTGGACTTGAGATCAAAGGACCTTAGGTTTAAATCCTGAGTCAACTGCTTATCACCTGTACAACCTGAATTGTTTAAGGTCAATGGGAATCAATTTTCTCAACTACAAACACTGTTCAACAAGCTTACTATGTGTCAGGCACTGTAGTAGGAACTATGACTGTAGACACCAAGACAAAAACCAAAGTATGATCCCTACCCTTATGGAGTTTATGAGACTACGATTGTAGAAAAGACTTGCTGAATTTAGCTACCTTTCCATTTCCCCCTCCCCCCAAGTTAGTATTAAGTGACCTTTAAAGACAGTGGTAATTCTCAAAAGCTCCACCTGGGATGGCTCCTGATAAGTCTAGCTGTAAGGAAGCAGATCACTTGAGATCCTGTCCCCAATCTATCATTTACCAGTTGTAAGACAGCCAAGTCATTTAAATGCTCTGGGATTCATTGCCTCAATCTAACAAATGGGGATAATGACATCCTCATTTAGCCTTGATCAGATGGTCTCTTAAGGGTCCCTTCTAGTACTAAGATCTATTCTTCTCCCATTTTGTCTCTGCAGAAGGCAATTCTGGCCCTCACAAGTTTTAAAGAATAGGAAAAAAAAATCTCTAAAGTCCAAGCAGATAGCTGACTTCCTCTGCCACTGATTAAATTTGTGAATAGTTTCCATACAAGGGATATCAGCCTCAGATTCACATGTCAAGGAATCAGACAGAAACTTAGTTTGACTTGTCAGTTAAATGACTGGAAATTGTGCCTTAGCAGGGATGTGCAAAAAAAAAAAAATGACCCTCAAGTAGACTCAGATAGCTCAGTATGAGTCTCTGAAAATTTTTTCCTATATATTTTAAACCTTCATTGAGTTTTTTAAATTTTAATAATCAATTAAAAGCAGAATTAGAAATAAAACATATACAATCTCTCTCTCATTTTATTAGTAATTCCTGAAGAAAACTCCCTCTGTCACAGCTAATTACTACCTCCTTTGCAATCTGTACTCTTAGACATTGAAATGATTTACCCAGCATTCCATGCCAGTGATTATCAGAGGTAGGACTTCTCACCTGAGATTGACTCTTTACCTGTTCTTCACTTTGCTTCTCATACTAATTATTACTTATTAGTTGTTGTTCAACAACAACTCATCAGCTATTACTATCTAGGATATTTGGACAAGCCTAAGTATTCTATGAACATATCCTGCTGTTATTGTGTTATGAACTATTTTACAAGGTATTTACTTTATACTTTAATGGTTTAGGAGAAATAGAGTATGAAATGTTTAACAGAATTAGTTGGTCTATATATTTACATAATATTTACAAATGAGAAATATTTGGCACTTTAAAAAGAACATTAGTGGAGGAGAATTGTCCTCCCTGTAGAATTATCATATTTAGTCACTATTTTCAAATGAGTTATGTATGCCTATGTTACATGTAGATATGTATATTTATGTATATGTACCCATACACATATATGTGCATATTATATATATATATATACACATATGTGTGTACATATATATGTGTGTGTGTGTATATATATATATATATATATATATATATATATATATATATATATATATATATATATAAAACCCCATTCTTATTTTGAAGACTAAAAAATGGACAGTCCAAAAAGTTAAATGACTTTTGAGTCTATGGAGTAAATCACTAATGAAACAAGGATCTCAGAATTAAATTATAAGTATTTTTTTTACACAACCCAAGCAAACTAGTCAGTGTGCCTATCAGTAGAGAGTTTAAAAAATACTCTGAGGTATACGTTTGCATGAGAATAGGATGATGTTATAAGAGTTTGAATCTGGCTCCATAAAAGCAAATGTAGAGAGGATTATAGTCTTAAAGTAGTCTATTTCATCTCCCCTCCCCTTTTCTATCTTGGGGCAACCTATACCAAGAGAGCCTGTCATCAGTATATCACTTGAGCATTCACTTCTTGCTATTTATTCCTGATCTGGAATCATTTTGCTAATTTTAAATCACAGGAAAGGAACCAATTGAAGGACAAATGAAATAATTATTTTTAGCTTTCTATTCCAATTTACGCAGAATAACACGTAAATCCAAGCCGTCTATCTAGGAGAAGCATGGGTGTCATTGCATTGACTGTTGGTTTCAAGAGTATATCTAATGCAAGCTGAAAATAAATTACAGCTGTGCTGATCTTTTTGTAATTATTTTGAATAGTTAGTTATTTGCCCCATTTGACAGTTTGTGAACATGGTGAATAATTTAACTTTCATGCTGCTGTTGTTTTGGCACAATTAATGTGAATCACATAGCTGCCGCTATGCAAACTGATTGCAACTTTTTTTTAACTTCAGTCATTCATACTCATTTTGCCATAACAGTATGATGATGTCAGATATCACATCATAAAGGGCCTTTTGTGTGAGGACCGACAAGCTGCCAAGGACATCCCTTTTTGTTCAAATTCTGTTACTAATTTAGAGCAGGTATCTAATTTTAGAATTTTCTTGGATAGTCTGTCAGCTGGAAGTCCATGTATTCCAAGCATGTGAAAAATATTTGCAGACCCCTTTACAAAGCCAAAGACTTCCATGTCATTATCTATATCATCAGCCATTTGTCATTCTGGCCAGCATGCCTCAGAAACATGCATGGTACTCTATTTTATTCTTATTTTCAATAGCATATTTTAAGATCACTCTTTGCTTTGTGCTTGCTGTGATATCTTAAACAATAACAAAACAACAAAGATAAAATTAGATAAAATTGGAGAGAGAATAGCTTGTATTTAGGTAGTGTTAAACTACATCACATGTGTGTTCTCATTTGATCCTTACTACATTCTGGGAGACTGGGCAGTACAAAATGATTTTCTATAAATGAATCAACTTGAAGATAGAAAAATCTTTCTTCATTATCCTTCTCCTCTTCCTTCTTTTCTCCTTCTCCTTTTCCTCTTCTTCCTTATCTTTTTCCTTCTCCTTCACTCTCTCCTCTTTCTCCTTCTCCTTTTCCTTCTCATCCTCTTTCCCTTCACTCTCTATTCCTCCTTTTTATGCTCCTGTAGTTATTTTGATTAAATCTGTCTTTGTTTCTGTTCTCTGTTTCTCTCTGTTGTTCCTTCTCATTCTCTCTCTCTCTCTCTCTCTCTCTCTCTCACACACACACATGCATGTATATGTACATGTATGTATCCCTCTAATTCCCTCTTCCTACCTTTCCTGAAGCCTCTATCCCCTTAGGTTCCAAATGTTCAGGTCTCCCCTATCATAAAACAGTTAATATGTTGTGTCTCATTCCATATACGTAACACTATCACTGAGCACTGTATTTCACATATAGTAGGGGTTGTGATAATATTTATTGAATTTTGTTTTTTGTACAGCACACTGAGAACTGAATAGTATTTATAGCCAATAGCTGAAAATAAGGGGCAAACATTCAGTCTTCATAAATTCTAAATGAAATCTCAGTTCAGCCAATAAGAGAGGAGCTGGGGCTACCAAGTGATAATAGTATCATAGATAGAAAAGTTATGGCCTAACCTGGCCCTGGAGCCATAGGGCTTAGTGCTAGTCTAGGTGCTAGTAGAAAAAGCAGACAACTTAACCACAAAGGATCACAGGCAGTTAGCTAGTCTGGTAAAGTCCTGTTTAGGGAACTTTTTCACCATGTAGATGGATTCAGTGGATATGACTGTATTTTAGCCTGTGCTAAAAATTGAGCTGTGAATTAGAAAACAAAGGAAAAAGTATTTTTTCTCATATTTCTTGCTTTGCTGATGAAAACAAGAATAAACCCAGTGCCATTATAATGGGGCATAACACAGAACAGGGGAAAAAGAACTGAACACCTGAATTTAGAGTCAGAGCACCTGAATTAGGATGCCTACTGCCTCTTACTACCTGTCTGACTTTGGGCCAGTAACTTATAACCTCTCTGGATTTCAGTTTCCTTATATATAAATGAGAAGTGTGCACTATATGACTACTAAGATCCTACCCTATCTATGATCCTAAAGGCATATTTTAAAAAATATTTGTATATAATGAATATATGTGTGTGTGTTGTTGTTGTTTTTCAGTTATTTCTCAGTTGTGTCTGACTCTTTGTGACCCCATTTGGGGTTTTCTTGGCAATGATACTGAAATAGTTTGCCATTTCCTTCTCCAGCTCATTTTACAGATAAAGAAACTGAAGCAAACAGTGACTTGCCTAGGGTCACAACAATACAAATCTATTTATATTTAAATATATGGTATTTGTGCATCATTAAAGTAGACATAGGACATAGCTGCTATAAAAACATTTAAATGGATATTTTTAATGTAGGTCTGTTTCCATAATGTAATTTAAATATGAATGACTTGCTTTTCCTCCTCCACCTTCCTTCCTTATTTCATTGATGTGGAGACTGTAGACCTGAGGCAAGCACCACAAAATAAACCCAGGACAAGTGGAAAAATAGGAGAATTTTGGAGAAAAACTTAGGCCTAAGGATTTTGGAAGGGCTGTCATCAAAAGGAAAGGATAAGACTGGTCCAAATAAGAGTCCAGAAGGAAGATGGCCTGCTAACAGAATCTGGGTGCTTTCAGCACCCTCTAAATTTCAGAGTCTGGTTCAAAATCAATTGTTCCATCTTAGCCATGGTTTTGCTAATTCAATTTAAACAATTCTTCAAAGCTTACTGTATGTAAGAAAATTGTTCCAGCTATCTGGGTACTAATAGAGATTCAAATGACACCTACTCTTGATAGGCTTAAAATTTAATTTGGGGATGGGGAAGGATTTTGGAAAGTACATAAATAACTATGAGACAAATGATAGAATTTCACAAAAGTTAAACTTTTAAAGCTTAAAACTGCACTGAGACTTCTGGAATATCTTTTTCACCTTTGCAACATTTCTCCCCCAGACACCCCTTCTCTCCTCTGACACTGCCACCACTGTAGTGCAGGCCCTCATCACCTCACACCTTGCTTATTACAATAGCCTGCTGGTGGATTTGCCTTCTTCAAGTCTTTCCCCACTCCAGTCTGTCCCTCCATTCAGCCACTAAAGTGATTTTCCCAAAACACAAGTCTGATATAGCCTTACCCCTAATTCAATAAACTCCAGTGGCTTCTGATTGCCTCCAGGCACAAATACAAGATGCTCTGTTTGGCCTTCAAAGCCTATGTTTCCACAATCCGGCTAGCAGCTTCCTTGGGGGTGCAAGATCCACCAACAACCAGCACCCAGAAAGCTGCCAGCACCCAGAAAGCACAGGTTCTTTTGATCTGCTTAACTAAGGAAAGCAAGGTGAAGGGGTTGACAAGCTTACTTTAATTCAGCACGCAAATATCATTCACTTAGTTCAGAGGAAAAAGCCAGCACCCTGAACTTCAGAACAAATTACAAACATCAACAGATAGACCTTGTCTGATTCACACCCCAATACATAGTTGCCAGAGTTCAACAAAGTCTCAGCATCTGGGTTTACAAGCTGGCGAGCTCCTTAGCTACAGCTGCCCAGAGTCTCCTCATCAACACCATCTCAAAAGCCCTGCACAAGAGCCCCTTCAGTCCTCTCTGACTCTTCATGACCACATGTTCAAGTAAATGGGTAGAGGGGAAACAAGGGGATCTGGCCAAAGTATAATAAGTCAAAATCTTTCCTCCTCCCCCTCCCATAGGATATTCTTCTTCAGGAGTACGTTACAAAGCCATGCTTGTTCTAACCTCTCACAAGGCTCTGGTTCTATAGCCTTATGATTTATAGATGATTTTTGGGGCTTGGCCAAGTTCCCTTTGCCTACTTGAACAGCATCCTTGTAAAATGTCACTACAGTTAGAACTTTTCTTCATTTAGTTTTAAAACCTATATATGATTAATTGAGCATCTTATCACTTTAAATAGGGTAGTGTTAGATAAATTAATCACCCCACCCTTATAATTGCTATATCCTGAGACCTTCTTGGGATCTCTCTGGATGCCACATAAATATCAACTAAGGTTGCAGCACTACTTACTGCATAATATCATAAACAAAAAATCAGGAAAGCAGAAAGGAATACTCAAATGTGTCAAATGCCATAGACAAGTCAATAATATTGAGGACTGAGGAAAAAAAATAATTGAATTTGGCAATAAATAGGTTTTTGGTAACCCTGTGGAAAGTAGTTCCAGTCCAGCAATGTGATTGCAAGGGGTTGAAAAGTGAGTGGTATATGAGAAAAGAGGAAAAGCAGGTAGATAACTTTGTGTAGCAACTTGATTTGCAAACCTTAAAGCTCTATCTAAATGCTAGCTATTATCATCATTATTTTTATTTAAGCAGAAGCTATTTAGTATGATAGGGCAGCTCAGCAAAGCAGTGGATAGAGTGCCTGGCCTGAAGTCAGGAAGATTCATCTTGACTTCAAATATGACCTCAGACATTATACTAGCTGTGTGACCCTGGGCAACTCACTTAACACTTTTTGCCTTAGTGTCCTCATCAGTAAAATAAACTGGAGAATGAAATGAAAAAAAAAACTATTCTAGTATCTTTGCCAAGAAAATTTCAAATGGAGTCTAAAAGAGTCAGACACAACTGAAATGACTAAATAGCAACAATGAGATAGCAGAGTTAAGAAATAAGTTTTTTGTTTGTTTTTAAGAACAGGAGTGGGGTAGACCTGAGTATGTTTGTAGGCCCTAGGAAAAGAGCCAATGGACAAAAGGAGATTGAGGAATTTTTTAAACTATATTGTTTTCCCCCAGCCTATGTCACTATTTCATCTCAATTTTTTTTTGCTGAATGATCTTCCATGCCCTGCAATATTGAATACCTTCCTCTCCTGGATATGTTATTGTCTTTGTTTGGGGGTGGTAGGATTTGGTTTGTTTTTGTTTTGTGAAACTAGTCTCTCTTGCTTCTCCTCAACCTGTTTGTTCCTTCTCAGGCTTTTTGTTTTATATTCATCTATAACAGACATGCACAGTCTGTGGCCATGGGCTGCATATGGTCCCTGCACCCCTCAGAAAATGTAGAGGAAAACATCCTCTACATTTTTCATGGACCACACAAAATCTTTTGGCATGCTTGTGGGCTGTATGAGACCCCATGGGCCATAAGAAGTTGTGCAGGCCTGGTCTATAACATGCCTAACACTATGTCCTCCATTTCCCTACAACCACCACAGCTCTGACCTGGGAACTTTTATCTTTTCCTTGGATGCTTTCTTAGTTATCTCATGAGGTTTCCATGGGCTCAATTATTATCTGTAAAAATGATTCCTAGGTCTCTCAATGCAATCTTAGTCTGTCTCCTAAAATCCAGTCCCATATCACTCTCTATTGAAATTTCCAGCTGTATGTCCCCTTGGTATCTCAAACTCAACACGTCTGCATGTCAACAGAATTCATTATCTCTCATCCTCAAACATATCCCTCTTCATATAAACACTATTCTTGTTTATCTATGGATTATCTCTTCAATTAGAATGTAAGCTTCTTGAAAGCATAGACTGCTTTTTTTTTCTTTGTATGCCCAACACATAGAATAATACCTAATATACAATAATAGATTATTAAATGCTTATTGATTGGAGAGAGAAAACTTTTAGAGAAGGTTGAAAAGGATGATACCAAGAATATTAACTCAAGGGGAGTCAACTTTGACAAGAGGAAGATAACCTCTTCACCAAAGGCAAAAACCAAAGAGAATGGGGCATTGATATATATGAGGAGGTATCAAATTGTAAAGAAATAGGAGTTATAATGATTTTCTTTAATTTTCCAAGTAAAACATGAGAGAAAGTGAGGAAGAAGTGGCATAATTGGCTTGAAAATGGAAGACACTCTTTGGAATAAGACTGGCAAAAATATTGTCATTCTTCAGGTAAAAGTAGAAGGGTTGTTGTCCTTAGTGAGAGACTATGTGATACTGCAGAGCATAAACCTGTGCTAAACACAGACTATAGGTGTGTAACTTCTATTTATGTGCAGTGGCAATAGAATAAGATCAGAGAAAATAAGTGGTGGTTATAATCCAGGTTGTGGTTTGGAAAGGTATAATTAGCCATAGGAGGAAGTGACATGTGATTTGATGGTGAAAGGCAGCATAAAGTTGACCACAAGGCCAGTATGAGAGACTCCATCAAGTATTTTGGCAAAATCTGCTACATTCTACAAGTACAAAGGACTGTTCTTGATAAAACCACATTGGCTTTTATGATCCATTCCTCTCCTCTCTCTAGTCATTATATCATTAAGGCGCAAAATTCATGGCCTCAAAGAGGACCATGAGCATGCCTGGATGGTTCAGAATCATAGAGTATAATGAATTCTCTAGGTAGAAGGCAGAGGAAGTGTAACATTTATTTATTAGACTCCAAAGGATCAGACCCAAGGACCAATGCCCCCAATTCAATATTGTGGCAACAACATTCCAAAAGCAATAAGCTCACCTCATTATTAGTAACAAGGAGGTTACAACAAAATATGGTCTGGCAGTAAGCCAGACCATACTTGTGCTTCCTTTCAATGTTAGGGCCCTCCTATAAGAAGATCACTCCTAAGTCCTAAGTCCCTGTTCAGCAATCTCTCCTGTGGCTCCACTGACCCCAAGTTCTGAAAGTCCCCCTTGTGTTCAGCACTCTCCATTCTGAATCCTGCTGTTCTCCATTTCTCCAGCTTCTCATTTCTAGTCCTCCATTTCTCAGTTTCTGCAGCTTCTGCTCCTCCATTCCTTGGCTTCTTCAGTTTCTGCCTTTCCAACCTCTGTTCTTGCTTTTATAGAGTCCTTAGCAGTCATCATTTTGACTAGAGCTCAGGCACATACCTTTGGTTCTGGTCTTAGCAACTCCCCTTAGGGCCCTGAGGGCTTCCTGCCTCTCTCAAACTAGCTAACTAGTGTGCTAACTGGCCTGGGGTCTCGCACTTAATTAGTTAAAAGGTGTGGGCCTCTCTTTAATCAGAACTCCCTTTGTTGGCCCCACCTGAAGCATATTCAAAGGGCAGGAAAGATTTTTTTTTTACTTACTGATTGGCTTTACATTCACTAGACTTTTGTAGGATAACTTTCTCTAGAATCCTTGCAGCTATCAAATTTAAACTTATTATTCTACAATTTGCTGAATCTATACTCTTCACCTTTTGGAAAATCAATATTTTTATTCTTGTCAAATAATTACTTAAGCCATTCAGTAGATTTGTGTTTTTGTCAATTTAGTGTCCATTGGAAGAGATCAAAACCAATTTATAGTTTCTCATCTTGTGTGACTCTTGATGATATCCTCCTATAAATCCTCCACAAGAATGTGAGCCTAATATATTAGGAGCCTTCCTCTACAAAAAGCAAAGGGTTCTTTACAAGGGGGCTATGAAATTAAATAGATAGATAGATAGATAGATAGATAGATAGATAGATAGATAGATAGATAGATAGATACATTTCAATATAATGGGCTGCCTTTATAATCCTATATATTATAGTTTCTGCATTTAAAAAACATTATCCTGAGAAAGGGTCCTTAAGCTTTACCAGACTGCCAAAGGATTCTATGACATAAAAAAAGAGTAAAAGAACTCAGCTCTAGTTCTCTTGACATTGCTAGGATACTTATGCAGCAAGTGTGTTCTTCTGCAGATGTCCTTTGCTCTTAACAGATTATGCTCAACTCCTTTTCCAGTCATACATGCCTTTCATGTTGCTTCTTGTGCACAATGTTGTTGGTGATACACTGGTCTCTTTTACCCACTAAGAATCTTCCATAGCCTTTTTGATCACCTAAAATGTTGATTCTCTAGCAATTGTGGCATCCTATGATTCGCAACCATATACATCACCAAAAGAATATTGGTGTTTAAAAAGTTGGGGTTTTGTTTCAGGGAGAAGTGTTTCAGGATAACATCATTCTTTTCTAATAATTCTGTTAGCTTTTCTTGCCTCTATCTTCTTTGTATGTCTTTTAAAATTCTAAATTAGTTATTATGTTCCTTGTGTATTACTTTAGACAACTAACCCTTTTATTCTTCATTGGTATTTTTTCTTTGACTTTGCAGATTTTTTAGTATTGAGAGACTGGTATTACATCTTAGTAAGTTTTTAGTCCATGGAATCCTCCCTAATTTTTTTCTGAACCATATGAACCAAGAATAAGACTTTCTAAATGTAATTAGGCTGGTCCAAGGGCTCTAATAGCATTGCGTCCAAAAGTCATGATCATTCTCTACCACAATGATGCAAGATAGCAGGACCTTTGGTGATAAGCTCATCATAGTGATAGTAGAATGAATAGTAAATTGAGAAAGTAAAAGAATGATGGTGATAACCTGGATTCTGATATATATATATATATATATATATATATATATACATATATATATATATATATATATACACACATATTTATTTTTTTGCTAAATCTAAGATGACCTTATCTTTACTACAAAGATGATCATCAACTTCCTCTCACCACACTTCAAAACTTGTGCATCTCCTCAATCATTCTTTCCGAGGTGTCTCTAATCTTTATGAAGGTTAATGCCTCCTTTAGGTCCTCTGATCCTATCCTGACCAGGATTACTCTATGAATTATTCTTTCCCTAATATACATTTTCAGTCAGAAATTTTGGAATGAATAGGGTGGAACAACCACTTAAAAAGGATCCTTAAGCCATCATCCTGTAATTTCATCTTCAAAGTTCTTGAAAAATTAGTCTACATGTGAGACTTTCATTTCACTCCCATCCCTCTACTCTTCAGTTTGGCATTCTAATAACTTGTTTATAAAGCACTTAAAATTTTACAAAACATTTTCCTCACGATAGCTCTATGAGGGAGATAGAATATTTATTATTATCTCCAATATTACAGATGAAAAAACCCAGGCCGACAGGCTTCTCCAATGTTGAGAAGCTACAATAAAAAATCTCAAAATCCCATTTTTGAGCCCAAGACTTATGTCTCCCATTCCAGTGGTGTTTCCACTATGTAATGGTTGTATACTATTCTTTCACAGATTACTCCCTTATAGAAAAATTTAGTGGCATTTTCTGCCCTGACTTCATTTCAAAATCTAATTCTCCTCAGTAGCTGTTCTTCTCTTAGCTTCTCTGGCACCAAACACTCTGTATTCTCCTCTTTGATGATTCCATTTTTGTATCCTTAGTTAGTTCTTCTTGCCAGGCCCTTAGGGGTATGGCTCAAGATTCTAGGTGGTGCTGAGGATAGAGGGCTGGGCCTGGAGTCAAGAAGACCTGCATTAAAACATGGCCTCAGACGTTTACTGGCTGTGTGACCATGATCACTTACTCTCTTTTTGCCTCATTTTCCTTATTTGTAAAATGAGGATAATGATAGTATCTACCTCCCAGGGTTGTTGTGATGATCAAATGAGACAATAATTGTAAAGAACTTGGCACATAGTAAACTCTATATAAATGTTAGCTATTAATAATAAGGTTACATCAAGTAAAGCGCTCCACTGAGAAACATAACATAGGATCTTGGAGTATTCTAGGCTCATATATTCCATTCATTTTTCATATGACAGAACTAAAACCCACAGTGGCCAAATGACCTACCCAAAGTCATATCCTTGTGGGAGATTCTTGGCATATACGTACATGTGTATATACAGTGTGGTTATCGACAAAAGGCTGTAAGCCTGCCAAAAGTAGAAAGATATTTCTTACTTATTTTTACACTATCCTGCTGATTGTACTCAAGTAGTTTGAAGGAAAAAGGAGAATATGATTAGGTAACATTTCAAGAACCCAAAATCATTTAATCAGATCACATAGAATGAAATGCAAAATAAACAAAGTAGGAAACCATTAGAGTAAATGCAAGAAATGTCATTTTAGTTTCTATAATACCTAGAGATTTGAAAATGACACCAGAGTAAGTAGTTTATTTTAGTGTTCCTTTAAATGTAGCCATCATCAAGCCATTTTCTAATTTTTTAAAAAATATAACTTCATTGTCATATTATAAACATTTAAGGGAGTCTCCATTGTGGAGAAAACTATGTAGTCAATCATATAACTTTAATGAAAATACTTCTGAAAGTGTGTTAGGATAGAACATTTGATACACTTGCTGGGTTGGCAAATTGTCCAGCCATTGTGAGATAGCTAAAGTGCTATATCCTGCATCTTGTTAAGTGTAACTTAATCTTCTCCATTTCAGTAGAAGGATCTCTATTTTCATCTACACACTACAGTCCCAAGCAGCCTAAAGCTTATGTTTGTTTAAAGCTAAAACATTATTATTTCTACACAATAATCAATGACAGATTTGAACTTCTACCTTTGGAAAGATGGACTCCAGTTAGTGAGGCAGTTAAGTGCATTTTCCCTCCTTTTTACCAAATTCTCATTTGGAAGTGTTGCATAAGGAACTTGTTTCCATAAATACAAAAACAAAACAGACTGAGCTTTTCACACTGCTCATATACTCTAAGATACACAGAGACATAATTCTTTCTCTTAACTAATTTATTTCATGTATACAATAATTTATAGCCAATAAATCAAGAATGGTTGGCTATGGTATGTCACTTTGTAGAAAACAGAAATCTGTAACTCTAGTCAAAGTATGGTTATGGTATTTTTATAATTAGCTTTGTAATGTGATAATGCTACAGATAATTATCGTGCAATATTCAACCTGAACAAAAAATTTAGAAAATGAGCATATTTTATGAACTAATTTGTGCCATGTGGCCCTCATGTTATGGCCAAAGAATATTTTGAGAGTTTGCTTTGGGAGCTTTGAGAGCTTGCCATGGGAAAGTTAGGAGAAGAATATAGTTTGTTATCATTTTTATTGCCATTGGTATTTAATGATGATAATAAAGAAAAAGGCAAATGCTCCTGGTGAAACCATTAGAGTTAAACATTCCGCCAGGAGGAAAATTAACTTCTTTACCAGCCAATCAGGATTCCCTAGTGGTCTGAAAACAGCATGAAGCAAAACTTGTTGCATTGTAAGAATACCACAGAATACTATTGGCCAGTGAGAGGTAATGACTTAAAATATAAATAGTAGCAAGAGATATTCCCACAATAATTGTACAGGTGTTCCACCTGCTGACCTACAAGCTTATGCCTGCTATGGTTAAGCATGACACTTCCCTGGGAAAATAATTTGCCCAGAAACATAAATATTCACTAACCAATGCAGTTTGGAAGTCAGCTTATTAAAACCTATTCCTATATCTAGGATGCAGTCCTGGTAATGGGTCCCCTAATAATTTAAAGTTCTGTTTGCCAAAAGAGATCTGAATCTTTCTACACCCTGTGAGCTGTGAAAGGTAGAGAATCTCAAATTCACATCTGGCTACATGAGTCACCGGGAACTTTGTAAGTGGTGAAATGCCACTCTCCTTAGATTTGCAGCTGCCTGCTTATGGTGACCTGATTAGGCAAGGCAATCTTATGCTTAGTCTAAATATCTTTTTTTCTACTGACCCTATTCAAGCTTATTTAAATAATAATTTAGATGAGATTTATTCTTCTTAGGCATATACTTGGAAAAAAAAGGCTTTGCATCTGAAATATTTCATTTTAATTTTAAAAATAATTTCCCCTCAAATGTTGCATTGTAAAGACCTCTTTCTTGAGTTATAAAAGAAAGCATTCTTTTAAAACAAGTATGTGGAAATAAAAGACACATCCTTACTCCCTCACCCCTATACAGTTACTGTCAGATATTCAAGTAGTCATTAGGATGAATGAAGAATTTTTGTTTTGATCAACAGCACCCTTAGTAATTCATATAAAGCTTCAACCTCTATCTTATATGCTCTAGGATGTAGGCAGCAGAAGTTAGGAAATTGGCAGAAGGAAGCCTTCAATCCTAACAAAAATACCACTCCCATCATCTTTAATTTGAATCCAAAGAACAGTGATATCTTCCATGCATTGACCGAGAAGCAAGAATATTACTTCTGGTTTACTTTTTTGATGAATAAACTGATAAGATTTCACCCTCTTCCTCAGAAGTTTCTTACTTTTGTGGTCTGGTTTATATAATTTATTTGACAGTTTAAAGTGAACCTATGATAGCTTTTTTTAAACTGTTTTTGGCTACATTTCAGTGCATACTTAAGCAGATGGATCAGTAGCATATATGTATGTAATTATACCTGAAAAGAAATACTTTCCACCAAAAAAAAAGTACTTATAGAAGTTTGAAACTTCTAGAATACTCTTTTGGTTTTTTTTTTTAATTTTATTTGGAGATTCTCCCCCCACTTCTCATCACTCTTTTTTATACCTCTTGTTACAGTGGTTGAAAAATTGTACAAATTTTCACCAATAGTTTCCTGGAATAGCAAAACATCCCAGATAATAATAATGCTTTTCATTTTCATAGTACTATAAAGTTTACAAAATTCTTGGCTAAACGTTTTGAGTCATAGTTCATATATTAATACTCTCATTTTCCAAATGAGTAAATTGATTGTCAGGTCATTTGACCAGGGCCAC
This sequence comes from Phalanger gymnotis, assembly GCA_028646595.1. Lineage (NCBI taxonomy): Eukaryota > Metazoa > Chordata > Mammalia > Diprotodontia > Phalangeridae > Phalanger > Phalanger gymnotis. Next base: position 132,055,664 of record CM053623.1, on the reverse strand, counting down.
AATGCTAGTAAGTTAATAACTATCACAAGCAGTTCTAGAATTGAAATTTTCTAACTCAAAATCCAATAATCTTTTAATGACACTGAACTGAATCTCTGATAGAGGCCCATGAAAAGTCACAAAAGTAATAACATACAAAGACTTGCTTTAGGTTAATATGATAGCCATTTTTTTTATAAATGATACATATAATACTATGGACAGTTGTCATCAGTTAAGGTATTTTTCACTAATCTACCCTTTAATAGTTGGGAAGAGCCATATTTGAGGTAGCTAAAGAAACATATAGAAGATATGACTAAAATGAAAGGAAATATATGTATAATAAATGAGAAGCAATATTTAGACAGGTATAAACTTTCAAAAAGATAACTAAAGCTAAAATAAATACAAAACAAGGCTTTGTAAGAGGTTATATGATTAAAGTTAAGGAAAAATAAAGTTATTTTAATGTAGATTGCCTGGATAACATGAAGATAGTATGTATAAAGGAAATCATCAAAAGCCGAAGTCTCAAGAAAGAAGACAAAGGATGAGTTTCAATACTGGTTAGAAAAACAGGAGTTTAAAATGTAAATATTGGAAGGAAACAAGATTTGAGTTTGAACAAATTATATTTTTGTGATTTTTTTGAAGCAAGAAGCATATTGTTGTCTCTTCATACCATAATTATAATAATAGCTAACATTTATATATCATTTTGAGTTTTACAAAGTGCTATATATAGACAGAAAGTTATATGCATATGTGTACACATATATGTACATATATATGTGTATATACATATACATATGTAATTCTATCCTCACAAAAATCCTGTGAAGTAGTTGCTATTTTCCTCAGTTTACAAATGAGGAAACTCAGGCTAGCAGGGGTTAAGTGACTTGCCCCCAGTCATACAAGTAGTCTGAGGCAAGATTCAAATTCAATTCTCCTTGACTATTCACCATATCATCTAGTTACTAGATGTCTGTACTATCCTTTATTGGGGGCCTTTATGACTAAGGAGACTAATATAGGACTAATAGCTCTTGATACGCTGATTAACTATCAACATCATCTTTTAGCTCATGACCACAATTGAAACTCCAGAAATTATTGGATTTTCAGTATCTTTTTATTTCATATCACATTTTCTTTTAGTCTCTGGGACAGTAAAAAATCATCAAGATTATTACGTCTCTTGTATCTAGATTAGACTCAGTATTATACAGGTTGTGGCAACCAATGGAAATACCTGCAGATATTTGTTCACAGTGAAATGAATAGACAGTTTGCTTCAGTCTGATTTTTTTCAGCTTTGCTTAAAATTCTACACATTGATTCTTTTAATTGCTTGGAGAATCAAAATAAACTCCTTTGCTTAATTAATTATGTAGTAGCAAGCTGATGTATGGATGTATGAGGAGAAGAAAAGAGAGAAAGAAAGGGAGAGAGAGGAGGGAGGGAAGAAGTAAGAGAGAGAGTCAAACTGATCGTCAAAAATGTCAAATGACATGCCCACAAGTATATGCATTCAAAAGTATATGTTTCACTTATGTTTCTGAATAATAAGCCAATGTGGATTTTTTTTTCCTATAAGTAACAGGCATTAGGAGAATAAGATTTAACCTAATAGATTGGAAACTCTAACCTGTTTTGTGAGAACACAGTTGTAGTAGGTGTGATTATTGAACTAACAAAGGGAAGATTTTAAAACTGTATATCAGTTATGTTTTCTGTCTTCAGATTGCTTTCCACCACCAAATCCATTCATGAGTGCTAAAAAAAATAGACAAAGTAGTAATTATGTTACATTTTACTGATGAGCAATGACTTGGGCAATTCTCATGGTGCAGACCATTTTGGAACTGGAATCTGGAATTTAGGAATATTTAGAGTGAAGGGAAAATAGTTTTGTTTTTGTTTTTTGTCATATAATAGGCATGGGGGGAAATTTAAATGCTCAGAAATCTTAAGCAAAGTAAGGATTTGTTAAGTGAACAGGAAGGAAGAAAAACCAAAACTTTTCTATGTGTTCTTAATTTACTTCTAACATTGAAATACAGTTAACTTTTAAGAGAGCTTTTCCATAAGGTGACAGCTGCTCTTAGAGCCATTACTCTGAATTGCAGCCTTGCATGTAACACCCAAGGCTCCACCCTATATTTTTTTTTTCACATGAGGAAGGGAAGTATATACTATATAAGGTCACGTGTACTTTAGAACTTAACTATTTCGGAATGAGATATTGCTTTTTCAGTTAGAGCAATTTATCAGAAGAAAATCTTCATAACAAGGCAGACTGTATCATAGAATTTTGAGTCTCCTAAACAGCATGATTTGCCATCATAATAAACCCTTTTAAGGTGGTTTATTCTAGGTTTTAGCATGCTCTTCCCTCTTGTTAGCAATGTAATTCAAGCAGTTTCAAGTGTTTTTAAAAGCAGTAAAGCACTTTGAAGAATATTGAGATTATGGTAAGCATATTTGAGGTAAATCATTCCTTTCAACTGGTAACGGGAAAACCTTTTGTACCACGTTTATGAACTGCTGTGAAACAATTCTTAGGACTATTCTCTATTTTTTTTCTCTCTTATTTCTTTTTAATTTGATAAGAAAATTGGTGATATTCAGATATTGAAGGCACAGGACTAATAACTTAATAACTTAAAACACCCAACAACCAACCTGCTTTCTTCATTTGTATTCTGCAGAGGCCTCATTTTTTCCTCCTCACTGCCTAGTCTGTACTGATCAGTATTAACAATGGGATTTTTGTCTCGCTTGAACAAGGTCTTGTTCCATTTTATTTGAGGTGCAGATAATCTCATAAAAGTAGCAGGTATTTTCTGGGTTATATTTTGGAGTCTAATTATTTAGATGATAAAACCCCAAACTTCTGGAGACTTTATTTTCTTGGCACTCAGTTCCCCAAAGTATCTATAATAATGACAAGGGCTTTAAATAGGGGGAAAGAGAAGGGAAAGGTCCATCTGCAAAACATTTTGAAATGTTGAAAAACGTGATGGAATTAGGAAGCCGACAGACAAGAGGGTGACTGTGGCAGAAGATAATTTCTTTTTCTAGAGCTGGATGTTAGCCAGTGCAATTTGGAACCCAACCATCACTTTTACTGTCTTGTATCTCTCCTTTCTCTGTCCCTCCCTACCCCAACCTGACCCCCACTCTCTCCACTCCAACTTTAGAAATTACTCAAGGCTGAAAAGCTAGGATCTAACATAGGGTTTCAGCACTTTCCTCCAAGAATTTTTTTGTCCATTGGAAATGCTGATGCATTTATTTGTTTAACCCATCCTTAAGTTTATACAGCCAAGAATTTGTGACTAATTGGCCCAGTTCTGCTTTAACTTTGCCTTGAGTTAAACATTTCTCTCTCCTCTTCCTTGAGAACACAAGGGGTCTTTCTTCCTCTGAGTCCCTGTTTACCTTAAAGTATTTTGAACAATGATGTCACAGGAGAAAACAGGAAAATAGCATAAGGAGAGCCTTTCTCAAACTGTTACAAGTTCAATCCAAAGGAGGGACATGCATGTTTTACTGAAATCTCTATTCATCAGAGAGAGGGGGAGAGAGTTAATGCTTCCTTAGAGATTGAATTCCCTTTGTATCTCGCCAACTCCTCCTCCCAACACACACGCTTTCACATATTGCTGGCACTAAAAGCATTCACAGGGGTCAAATTATTATACGTTCAACCCTGTTTTCTTAACTATTGCAATTTACCTGCTATCCTATGGCTTCCAGTATCTTGGTAATTCTCAAATAACTATCATTTTTGGCCTGAAACAATGAAGAACCAACAATTTAGTGGGGTTTTTCCCACTTAACTTTAATCTTTTTAGATTTTACAAAGGATGTTTGTATCCACACATTTTTTTCCTTAGAACTCCTTTTTAAAAAGGGTTTTTTGTAAGGGATGACTGGCATCGGGTACAGAGGGAAATATGGTCAATGTGAAAACAAGATGTATCAATAATTTTTTTAAAAACTCTTATATTTCCAATTCCCTGTATCAGAAAAATGTCCCATTAAAAATTCTTTCTTCCTTATATCATATTTGGGGCAAATATTTGACAGTGACATTTTCTATAGTTTTATTCATTTGCTGCCTCTCTCTTATACTAATAAAGCATATGAGTTGAGAAGGAAAAAAATGCAAGGAAAGAAAAATGGTAATAGCAGATGTTGCAGGGTAACTGTATGATTTTCACATGACTCAAAAGAAACACACCTTGGGAAGATTACTGAATTTTGGTTTGTTTGTTATTAGGGTTGTTTTTTTTATAGTCTAGTTCCTTGGAAGAACTCGTTAACCAACTTACTTTGAAACTCCTAACATGCGATCTTTGTCTTAAAGATCAAGTCTGCTTCTAAGGATGGTATGCCCTCTAGGTAGAGACTATGTCTATTAACTAAAACAACAAGCAAATAACTGAAGAGAGCTGCAAACATGTTCAGAAGAGTATCTTGACTTAAGTGTTTTGCAAATCAAATCTCTTGAATAACCCTGATGCTTCCTAACTTCTTAGGTTCTATTTGTGACAATTAAAAACAATATTTTCGCCTGACAATGATAGAACTTTGAGGCTTTTTTACTAAAGGGGAGGCTACCAAACAGTAGTTGGTTTCTTAAAGTTTCTTTAAAACTTGCCGTTTGCCTTTTTCAGTTTAGTGTATTAAAAAAATTGAACATTATATACATATATTGCAGAACTAAGCATTGGGGCAAATATAAAAATTGAAGTTTCTTTTCATTTCCATTAATTTTTCATTAGTAGGCAAAATTCATCAGTGAAATGAACAAAATCACTTCATGTGTAGCAGTGTGGCGTTCTGTGTAGAGGACTGACCTAGGTATTGGGCCCACATGAGTTCCAGTCATTACTTTGACACATACTAGTTCTGTGATCCTGGATGGGTCACTTAGCTTCCCACCTTCCATTTCCTCATCTCCAAAGTTAGGACAATAATAAAATGGAGTTAGATAAGTGGCATAGTGGATAGAATCCTGGACTTCCAATTCAAGTTGGTAAACATATATTCAGTTACTACCATGGTGCCAGGCACTATGCTAAGTGGTGGCAGTACAAATAAGAAAAGGACAGTCTCTAGTCTGAAGGAGGTTACAATCTAATGGGAGAAAAACACATATAAAAGGAAGCTCCAAAGTGGAGGTTGAAGGGAATAAAAGAGAAGGTTCTCAGTGCAGTGTGGGCAGGCTTTGTTTAATGGAGTTCAAACCAATCAGAGCTGCAAATAGAAAATGGAGAATGAGTTGGAATGTCCAGGTCCTGCCTTAGCTGAAAGAGAGTTTTGAGTGAAGTTCGGTGCCCTACCCTCCAGCCAGACTATCATAGGATTATCTAACAAAGTGTTAAGCATACAAGACAGAGTTAAAAAGCATGATGAGGAGATTTTAAGTGATCAGTTTATCCCAGGAAGCCTGGAGTTCAAATTCCATGTTATTAAACCTCTCAGCCTCTGTTTCCTCATCTGTAATAACAGAAAGTAATAATAGCAGCTACCCCCAGGTTTTTGTGAGGATCAAATGAGATAACATATCTAAAGCATTTTGAAAACCTTAAAGTATTATATGAATACTAGCTATCCTTATTATCACTTTGACAATGCCCCCAGAGACTTTGTGATTTTTATTAAAATAGTAGAAGAGGGAGTTTCCTAGGATAAGAATTCCACCCCCCCAAAAAAAGAAAAGAATCATAGATTTTACCTCAAAAATGATTTATTAGAATTCAGAATAATTCTATTTAAGTACTCTTTTTTAGTTTTAGCCTTTCTGTACTGTATAGAACATTATACCTCTTTAACAACCTAAGACATTTTTAACGTGAGCAATTCCTTCTCAGACACACATCATGACTCTTCTATGATTTAGTTGATGATCTTGGAGGATTGCTATGGCCTGCAAAATTCATCACCAGGAGGCCAACCTAATGACAAGCCTCTCTCTGAACCTAGCTATGCTAGTCCTTGGAGGACAGATGTATTAGTCTTCCACGCAGCCTATATTCAAGGCCTTCTCATTTTGATAGAATCTTCCAGGTTTCCATATATCAGTGGAAATTGAAAAAGTTCATTCTCTAGAAATAAAGTCATTGTGCAGTGATCAATCTTTTTTTCAGAACCAGTTTCTCCAAAGTGAGAAATTATTTTATTCCATTTCAATTCATATAGAGAAAAGGCAGAGTACTAATATATCTAAGGCAGAAAAGTCACCATTGTCTTTATCATGTTTGACACCCAATTGAATTTGATACTGTGCTATGAATTGTCCATATATGAAAGCTTGAAAAAATATAAAAACTTGAGGTTGAAGGAAAAGAAAACAGAACCTAAGAGGCAATGATACAGTTAGAAAAATTACTGGTATATGGTAGGCAGAAGATGTAGAAAGATTCAGAAAATGACTTTCAGGAGAAAAAAAATACTGAGGAGGTGATGTCTATGTAGGGCAATGCCAACCTTTTAAAAATAGGTGATAACACAAATATTCCTACCTCTGTCTCCTACTAGCTACATGATTCCAGGGCAAACTACTTTTCGTTGTTCTAAGCAACTCTTTAAAAATAAAAGTTGCAGAAACTGGGCAGTCTTGCATTGATAGAGAGGGTTCCCTCATTCAGGTATTCTATCAATGAAATTACAAGTCCCCTTCATATTCTTAATAATGCATGTGTGTATGCATATGTATATATGTATGCATACACACATGTATTACATAAAACATGTGTGTGTTGGCAAGATAATTGTTGGCTTCATTATTCCATGGGACATCCAGTCACTTCAGAAATCAGTAGAAATTATAATTTAAAACCTAAAAAAAAGTTGTAATTAACCCATTTAATTCTGATCCTGTTTGTTCTGATTCATTTTTAACATACTTTCCTCCTGTTTTCTCCTTACCTCACCTCAGGTTTCAGTTTTGAGAATTTGAAAATCCAACTTTTTCATTCATTCATGGGTCATCTGCTGTGTACTGGGCACTATACTTGGTACCAAAGGGGAATACAAAAAAGAATAAAATATTTTCTTTCGGAAATTTTACAACACTTTGGCAGTTAGCTAGTTTTGTTAGCTGAAAAACTATGGAAAAGAAAATATAAAGTTATTCATCTTTTTTTCAAGCATCCCATAAAAAACCTCAAGTTGGTTTAAAATGTGGGACATAGGAACAATTCCTACTGTAAATAAACATAAGAAAGGACTTTCAAAAGTAATATATACATTGATTATACTAAATTCCAGGCACAAACATTGATTTAGATTATTTCTGCTTAAAAATAAAATGTTTGTCCATATTCTCTGGTTCAAAATTCAGTTTGAAGACCTTCCTCTCCTATTGTCACCTTTTACCTTTTATTATACTAAGCTTTTCAAGAAACCTTCTTTTTGCTCAGGGCACATAAAAATATTTTAGGGTTAGATTTTTGCATAAAAATGAATAAACTTAGAACTATTAATTCATTTTACTTTGGACAAAAATAGAACTTTTCTCCTCTTATTTAACATAATTGCAGAATCATTGCCTTCATTTAAACTAATGCAACTAAAAGAAAATACTACTGAGTTGAGTGCATTTTTAGTAGGGTTTTATAAAGCTACTAATTACTTTTGATCTATAAGAGGATAATTCATTAGGGCAGTTCTCCAAATAATCCCAAGGTGACAGGAATTCCTTTACTGGGTAACAGCCTACAGGAAGTAATCCTTGGAAAACTGATAGGCTTCTCTGGTCATTTTGTAGCTTCAGATCACTGCCTGAATATGAAAGTGTTCAAGATGGCAAGTGTGTAAATCACTAAAATCAATGTATTTTGGGATTATACTGTCTTACCACTACTGCCTTATCAATAGACTTACTATATGTCAGATGCAATAAGGTCAGCTTAATGGATTAATCTTGTGAATAAAGAGAACATTTTCCTCACCACCTGTCTGTCCCACTCCTCACCATACCCCCAAATTCTTGCCCTTTTCCCACTACCCTGCAGATTATAGAGTAATGAGAAAGTGTTGATGATTGAACACTTAGGTCTTCCATTATAAAAGAACTGAAGTCTTTCATTGTATGTGTTCACATTTTTAATTGAAACCCAGGAACAAACAACAACACAACAAAAACCCTTCCCCTACCTATGTAAAGTGTGAACTTGCATTTGAATTCAGAAATAAAGCAAACTGCCCGTTAGTGTATGCTTTAAAAGGAAAGCAGAAAAAGCAAAGTTGCATGATCTGAGTATTTACTATCTCAAAGTACCTGTGAGGTATTTAACCTGAGATTATTTGGGGAAGGAGGGGTAAAGAATTAACCTGCTCACACAGTATACTGGTTTAGAAAATGATGGCTTGGTGCTTGAATACATATATTATGCATGCCATAGAAAGTTTAGTAACCCTTCCTCAGGTCAAGAAATGGAATTGGGGATGGAAGGAAAAGGGGGGAGGAAATTCTTTTTATTAGTCCTTGACACTCAGCAGGGATTTACTGAACTTTGTGGTCTTCCTTCGCTCTTTGAGATAAGACAACAAAAAAAAAATGGTTTTAATTAATGAGATGCATAGTATTTAACATATTATCCAGAGCATTCCAGAAGCTGGAAAACTGTAGACATTTTTAAATTCAGAGAATCCTTTTGAGAATCCCCTGTTGTAATTTATAATTCCCAGTGGATCTATACTTGTCTTGAACTGATTGTTGAAATAGGCTTTTCTTGGAATTTCTTCACTGAAATTGGGGAGGTGGGGAAGCTGTGAGTGGGAGGGGTTGGTGGGATGTTCTCTTACAAGATTTTAAAACCTCCAATGGCAAACTTACATTGATGGAAAGGACTCAGGTTGTTGTTGTTGTTGTCCTTCTCTTTTTACTGTGCATACATCCTCACAGCATTATACAACACACATGGGCTATTATTGATGTAGGTAGCAGAATTCAGATTTTTTTTAATCAAAATTGCACCCAAAAATGGCTATTAAATAGCCTATGCCTTGGGAAGTAAATTTATAGCTACATGCCTTTCACAAGCACGCTGGAGGTTTATGTTCCCTCCTCTAATCTCTGGTAGATGTTTTTTGCATGTGTTGTGTGACAGCAGGGAAGGGGAGTGGGTTGAGCTTGCCTGTTCTCCCATTGTCAGCTAGTCTAGTGAGTGTTGGGAAAACCTGTCTGTGGGATCTTGTGTCATCTTTCTCCTGCATGTGTACAGGAAAAGTCGGTGTGCTGCTGCTCAGTCGCTCGCTCTCTCCCTCTCTCTCTCTCTCTCTCTCTCTCTTTTGCTCTTTCTCATTCTCGATCTCCGTCTCTCGCAGTCTCTCTCTCTCTCTCTCTCTCTCTCTCTCTCTCTCTCTCTCTCCCCCTCTCTCTCTCCCTCCTTAGTCTCTCTCTCCTCTCAGTCTCTCTCTGTTTTCCTTTCATTCTGTTGCCACAGAGCCGAATGAAGCAGAGAGCAGGATTAGCTTCTGCCACCGGCTATCAGAGTAGCGTAGATAAAAGGGACTGCTCCTTAAGCACCACTGCAGCAGCCCTTGTTAATTTTTTTTTCTTTCCACACAACAGTTGTGCCTCATTATCCAGTGCCTGCCTCATTTTTTTTTTTTTTTTGGAGGGTTTGAAGTTTCTCTGCTCCAGTGACTGTTACAGAAGAAGAGATGTTAGAATTGCCATGAGGTCTTGATTGTCTGCATTTATGAATGAAACTGACCCAAATCACCTGTTACCTCCAGTTTCCAGATTGTTTGAACTTCTGTGGCTGCACTCTACAGGATAGAACACTGAAGCCGCGGGAGGACCTACACTGTCTTCAGCATGGGTTGGCTCCGGAGGATTGCCTATCTTTTCTGGGGAGTATTACTAGCTGCAAGAGCAAACTATCAAAATGTGAAGAATAATGTGCCAAGACTGAAATTATCCTATAAAGGTAAATCATTTTCTTTGCTTCTCCTTATTTGGTTCATTCAGGTTCTTTATTTCCTTTCTTCAAAACCTTTCGTTTGTTGACATGTGAGAGCCTGTGTTAATATATGTATATGGAGAGAGGGGGAGATAAAGGAAATGATTGAAACACTTTTTTAAAAGCATGCCTCATGCTCTGAGTCTGACAATTTAAATGCAAACAAAGAGCACTTAATCACATTTTCAGGAGAGAATTGTATGCCTAGGACATGCTGATATATATTGGCAATGATATGTTACCTTCTCTTTTTTCCTGCCTTTACTCCCCTAAAATATTGTAAATTTTTATGGCGAAGCTGGCTTTTCTTCTTTGTAGGTGTGTGGGTTGTACCTTTATTAATACCTGTCATGGCAGTTTTGCATTTTCTTACTTTTTAGGCATTAAGTGGTTAATTCTCTGTCATGAATATTCAGTTTGTACAAATCTGACAATCAGATGCTTAACATAAGCAGTAGATGGTGGTTTTGCCAAGAGAATATAAACTGGAGGGAACAGACTAGCTTCTGTAAAGGGTGTTATGATTGTACAAAAGATTGTGTATTTGGCTAATTGATGTACTGCTAAAGGCTTTGAAAGAAAATTCTATTTTCATTTTATGTATGTTTCAGTAGTAATTAAAGATACATCACCAGCTAGTTACATAGCTGGAACAGCAAGTTTTGATTTATAGGCAATGTAAATAGCACACAAGGAATACATTGCAGAATTTTTCAGTAATTACCTTTATGTCCATTTGGACAATTTTAACATGGAATTTTGTAAGGCAGTGCATGTATCTGTCTCAGCAAATTTTATAACCAGATATGTCAAATATAGTAGCGTAGATTCAAAATATTCACATACAGCTTAAAAAGAACATTTTCACAATTCAAGAATTATTCAAGATGGAGTAGAAGATGAAACTATTTTAACCCAAGTAGTTTATCCTTCTTAAGGTGTTGATTTCTTATGATTCTCAGATTTCCTTAGCTGGGGGTGGGGCAATAGCCTCCCATAATGTCCTATTTCACCCTATAATGTAAAGGAGAGAATATTTGAGTCTTTGGATATGGATATCTGTCAGTTTGTCTGTCTACTATATATTATTTTCATGCCAGCAGAAATATGTTCTTTCATTTTCACATAATGGGGAAAATCTGTCTTTCTGAATGCACTTGTGTGAAAAAAAAACACTTCACAGAGAGGAGAGTTGTCATTTTCACACTTTAGATTAGAAAATTAAACACCTATTAAACATGTGTTCTTGTTTGATTATTATAAAGAAATTGTGCATTTTTGAACAACTCTTTTTAAGGGAAAATCCCTTCATGATGAATTTTATGGGTTTAAATGTATTCTTGGATATTGAATTGGGAATTTCAAAGTAATCATTTAATTAAAGGAAGAGTTATGTAATACATATATATTACATATATGAATATATGCATATATGTATGACACTTTCCCTGTTAGGTAAATTGTTTTGTATTGATCACATAATATCTACTCATCCTTTTTTCATAAATATAAATGAATTTACTATTTCAGGTTATTTCCCTAACTATATGACATTTTGTCATTTGATGTTATATCAGTATTTGCTTTATCTTTTCACTCCTTACAAGTTTCAATGTCTTATATTGGTAAACTACTTTATTCAAGTTGTTACTTCTCACAAATAAATGCTGTCTGAGATTTTGACTCAAAGATGTCCTGTCCTAGAATTTTGATGTCATGAAATTCAAAACCATGAATAGATTCTATGATTGTATAATCTTTATCAAGTTGGTGCTTCTGGTTTCAAAAATGTACATTCAACTATTTCTTGTGCAAATTGGAAAAGCACAGTAAGTTGCTAACTCTGCCCCCCCCCCAATTCTTTCAGGAAAGAGAAAGATAACGTATTTCCATGGCAATAGATTATCCTCCATTTTACAGGGAACCAATTCCCCCTGTAATAAAAGACCATCATTAAATGAGAATAGCAATTTGGCGTGTATGCTTTAAAACTCTCTGAATAAACAGGAAGCACATCTTGATATAGTGTTTCTATTGCTCTTTCATGAAAATCATTTCTCAGTAGTGGAACTAATTTGTATTATCCTATCCACAATTAGAAAACCCACCCTTCAGTTACCTAACAGTTCTATTTATATGCCCAGTGCTTGGCAATTTAGTAAAATAAACTGTGAAATGAACAAGAGCAAGAAGAATAAAAGGAATGTGTCTAGCAATTTTTCTTCTGTCATTTTGTTGAGCTGTCATTACCTTTTTTTCCTTACATGTATAATTTTTTTTTCAAAATAAATATATTGAATTGTCTATACTTTATTTCCAAAGAGTAATTGGGACTTCTAGCTACTTTTCTTTTTCTGGCTAATTAGATGTCAAACACAGTTAAAACAGTAAATGCTTGCTCCTAAAAATATTCCAGCATTGATTCATGAAGGGTTAAATCCCTGCCAACCCTAATTTCCCATGGTCACTTGTTTTCAAAGATCCACTATTAACTCAGTCATTGCTCAGGTTGCTAAGAAGAAGTTTCAGTTAACTACCCACAGTTCTAATATTCACTTGCCACTTGTCTTATCACCTGGCCTTGCAGCAGATGAAAGGTATTTGACAGGACAAATGAAGATGGTAAGGTAGGAAAAGAAGGGATTTTTAGTAAATACATGGTAACAGGGGCTTACTTCAGTATCCAGCAGAGCGGGAGGGGACTTAAAAGATGCTTTCAGAACCTTCTGGAGAAGTGATAGATTAGAAAAAAACATTATAATAACTCTTTCCTCTGAACCAGTTTGATTTGAATTCCTTGTGGAGAAGGTGCTTATGAGAAGGCTATAAGTCTCAGCAATCACAGGCACTTTTCATTCAAGGGATCTCATCCAGAGATTATGTCTTCTTTTCCTTAAACATCTTTAATATGACTAAATGTTGAAATGCTTCTCTGGAAGTAGCATTCTGTAACTGTTCTTTACCTCCCTCAAAATTGTTTAAATTCCACATCTTAAATACTAAAAAGTCATCTTTTTTTGGAAAATATAATAGAGTGAATACTTGAGGGACAAAAAACTAATAGAAATGATAAGGAAACAGAACAAAACTTCAGGTTTTTAAAAGTGATGACTATTTCACCATTCTGTCTAATGAACTGTTCTAGGAAAAAGAGACAGACAGACAGAGACAGAGACAGGGAGAAAGCACCAATATGTACTGTATTCAGTCCTCAATATGATAGTGATCAAGTGAGACCAAAGTGTAAGTCAATGACTGTAACCTTAGCTTCAAAAGTATTTCTTTCTTGTAGTAACACCAATAAAATAAATGGTAGTTTCATTCATGGGGTTTTCTTTTAAGGTTTTTATTGTATTATATAACTTTACAAATCTCTCTCCCCCCCAAAAACCCTAAGATCATTTAAAATGAGAGAACATGGTAAATGAAAGTATTTCATATTCATCTATTTGCTAAATGAATAGTATTTGTTCATAGAAAATTACTGTAGTGGATTTTATGAGGAATGGATTTTCCTCCTTTCCCATTGCTCAGTGAAAGTATAATACTTCTGAACAAGTAATTGGAAAAATATTCCACACGAATTCAGTAGTCCAACTTCTTGGCTTCCTTTCAGATCTCTAAGACCTTTCTCTTTCCCCTAGAGTTATATGTGAAAGATACCTTCATGTGAAGCATATGTGTTCTTTAACTTTATGAAAATAAGTCTCTTAATCTACCTGGCCACTGATTATGACAACAATTTGCTGACTGAAAGGTACGAGTGAAAGGTATGGTTAGTCTCAGCAATATGCAGCCTAGGCCTGAGGTACATTCTGGCTCCCAAAGAATTAAGATAAAGATGATAGGTTTCCTAAAAACATGAAGGCAAGAAGTATATGTGAGCCATACCAAGTTCCAAGTGACTGAGGATGGATTTGAGCCCAGGGACTTAGATTCCAAATCCACTGTGCCATGTTGCCTCATTATCCTTATATTTGAAAGAAACCTGACATTTGAAAATCCCTATGTGGATTTTCATAAGGAACTTGCCAATGGTAAAATTTAAGAAATTAATGTAATTCATGGTAGCAGCCAGTAATTCATGAATTTGGCACCAGCCACTGTGCCCTCCCCCCCAAAAAAATGTAAAGTCATGCATTTTCACTTGGTATCATTTTTAAGTGCTGATTAAAATTTCGACCTACATTTAGGAGGTCATTTCTTTCTTTTAAATGACAATCAACTTTTAAGAATATTTGGTATTCTTGAAGTATCTAGTTGAAAGCCCTGAATGTTGATGGGAGAAGGGGGAAGGGGAAAGGGGGAATGGGATTATTCATCGACTCCAACAAACACAGTCCTTACAATAATAGATGCTCCCTCACACTGCTCCAAACCTAGCTCAAGGAGGCCAGAAAAAGTCTAATCCTTAGCAACTTTGCTCAAAGCCTTCAAACATATTGACATTATGTGGTTTCTGCAGGATAGTCTCTGGCAAGTAGGCATGTGATTGAGACCACAGAGTCTTTCCACTTTCCACTTAAGCCACTAACCCACTTGATATTGACTGTTAGTCACTAGAAGCCTAAACCAGATCTCAACTAATGACCCAGAGAAAATATCTACCACCCACACACTCTCTTCCCATTCTTCTTTCTCTTCCCATTCTCACACAGGGGTAATTTATACTACTCCACCCAGTACTGGGTCAGCAAGGTATGAATTACCAATAGATGTGTGCCTGGTAGTTTAATATCTGCCATTCTAAGGGACTAAAAACTTGGAAACACTTCCTTTCCTATTATCATGGAACCTAGAGTGAAAAGAAACCTCAAACATCATCTAAAGACCAGCTCTTTATTTTACAAACAAGGAAACAAATCTAGAAAAGCTAAATTATTTGCCCAAGGTAACATTGGTTGTTCTTTGGAGAACTGGGACTTGAATTTGGGTCTTTGGATTCCAATATTCCTGTAATTTGTACTAAATCATGTACTAACAAGTTGTAAACAGGTTTATAACTCAAATTATGAAACATATTAACATGTTCATTATTTAATTAAATTAAACACACAAAAAAAATGTTGATTATTCTGATTAGGAAGCAGGTCGATGGTTCTGTGTGTCCTGAAGTCTTGATTTCAAATGCTGCCTTAGGAACTTACTAGCTGTGTGACCACAGGCAAGTAAGTCACTTAACATTTGTAAGTCACTTAACATTAGTTTCCACATTAGTAAAATGGGGTAGTAATTCTACTTACCTTAGAGGGTTTTTACAAGGATAGAACAAGTTAATATTTATAAAGAGCTTTGCAAAACTTCAAGTGCTATATAAATTAGCGATTATTTTATTGATAGCGTTAATAATTGAAATATTTTCTTCTTATGTCATACTTACTGATATGGTTAATATATTTACAAATAATTCCTATAAAAACAAAGGACAGTTTCTTAATTTCCAAAGATAAAGTTTTTATCAGCATGGATACAATGTGTTATATGGATATCCTGAATTTAATAACATTAAGTAAATTTTCCATTTTGCATTTTTAATTTGTGCTTTAATTTCATTTCCTTTTTATTAAGTTGTCATGGGCTTCAAAGGGGAGATGTGAATTAATTTGTGTTTCATATTTTATTCATATTTTCCTGTTTTCAAATTTTCACATTGTAAATCCAAAAAAGACAAGACTCTCAAACTACCATTCAAACTTTTGGGGAACTATTTAAGTCTGTAGTAGGCCAACAATGATTAATTTGGATCTCTTTAATCCATTCCATTATCATACCAGTACCAGAGGTGCTTTTGAATAGAATATTTATCCTATACACATTGAAATTTCTGTCCTTTTTCAACTGCTATTTCTTTTGCTTATTTTTATAGTTTACTTTTTCCTCCTCTTCCTTGTTTTCTGTCTCTTTCTCTCCTTTCCCCTCTTCCTACGTGTATTTCAGTACATACATATAAACATATGTGTGTATATATAAAGAAAATATATATGTATGCATTATACATTGAAATATACACATATGATATATTGACTACATGTTAATATTAGAAATTGGACCTTTGTGTCAAAACCAAATGGCTCTTAGCATAGTGCCTGGCACAGAGTAGGTGCTTAATAAATGCATGTTCTCTCCTTTCCTACAAATCGACATGCACAAAAGAAAACTCCCTGAAATGCCATGCTCTATCAATCTTTTTGTAGTTATAAGAAAAATCTTCCTTTGCTTGTGACAATATCAAAGTTTTTAGCTAGCATATGAAATATACATCTGTGTGTTTGACATACACATTGAGACGTTAGCTGAGATTCTAACATAGTAGGGCATGTGTGATTAGTGAGATGACTTCCCCCCCATATGGTCCAAGTTAAAAATGAACTATCAGGATTTGCAGTTCTCTGTTTTCACTAATAGGTGGCAGTAGCAATTTGTGACAGCTGTTTCATTAGTTTGGAAATGGTCAAGAAAACAGGATAAATATACAGTTCTGCGTGGAGACCCAATAGCAAAAGATAGGGTTGTTGGCTCAAGTACAACTTGCTAAAGAATTTGCTTTGTGTTAGTTTTGCTACTTTATTATGGTTAAAATCTTACCACAGTTCAGCTGTGGCTGAAAAATGTATTGACTATGTAGGAAAATATATTTTTCATGTATATAATTTCAAGACACTTGGTATCCTGAAGTGAAAATGCCTTTGTTTTTACCATGATTCGTTAAATATGCTTAAGTGTTGTAAAATAGTCTTCCTTTTGACACCAAGCTTTACATCTTATGTGATTACAGAGTAGCCAGATAAGGAACAGGAAGTTTTTAGGAAAAATAAAATAAGTGTGTTTCAAAAAGAATAGCTTCCTATGTTATTCCTCTCTAACTTATAGTTTCTTTGTAATTACTTGCCCTTAATTAAACATATGGGAACATCCACCAACCTTCCTGACACAAATAATTCTGAAAGTTTCCATCCACTCCATCTGACCATTGCCAAGATATAAACATTTGTGTAAACAAGGAATTCTGACACTGTTTCCAAACATTAACAAAGCTGGATTCTGTCAGACCCAGGATAGGAAAATACACAATTTATAATAGAGCTAGAGAAAGAAGGCAAGCAAAAAGAAAATCATGGTGATAAATATAAAGAATGAGTAGTTTTAAGATTATGGCTTAGTGTAAAACTTGTGAAAGAGTTTACTTTAAAACCTATTTATATGTATTTGTTTATATTCACATGCACACATACATATACATGTATATACATATATGTATGTAGTCATAATTAAATATCATGTTTATATTACAGAAGTACAGATGATTTCACATTATCTACAAGCTTACTACTATATATTTGTAGTAGAATTAAACAGGGCAAACTATTTCAGTCATCTTTTTTATTGGTGGTCTAAATCATATATGACCTTATATGTAGGTGGACCAATATTTCCAATTTTCCACCGCTTGCAAGAGATAGGCCATGGAAAAAGGAGATCTTTTAATAATATCCTATAGATGTGGCACTAGCAAAAAAGCTATGATCATTCTGATTCTCATGAGAAAAATAAGTCATATTTTCAGGAGTTTCACATTACAAGGAGTTTAATTGAAAATTTATATCCATGAAGGTTCATTCATTCAGTTCTAAAATTCAAACACAGCTAAAAGGAAATTGAGTATATTCCCTATGTTTTTTAATTACACTAAATAAATTGCCATATTAGGTAAATATAATAAAAGCTCAAATTATAACTAAATACATTTGTAACTTGGTAGAGAAGGTGAGTCTATAACTTACCCTCCATTCTAGAAGAGAACCAATTATATGGCCTCAGATGAAAAGGTCTGGGGATGGGGCAGTGGGAAAGGCAGAGTAACACATCCACCTAATCATGAGTCTCTTTTGCAGTTAATCTTTTGAGGGGGAAAGCCCCAGTAATCCAGGAAGCATTTTGGGGTAAAACCACATTCTTGGAGAGAGGAGATGCAGGGAAGTACTCTAGCTCATTCCTAGAAATGTATTCTTTTTTCCCCCTTCTGATGCCTGTAGAGCTATGGAAACCAGGTGGAAGAATTATTTCTCCACAACTGTGAGCAGTCATCATCTTTTTTCATTCTGTGCTGCCTTCTTTTATACAAGGCAAGGACAGATGGGAAGATTGTCCCAAGTCCAAACAATGCATAATGATGCTTTGAACATCATAAGTATTGAATCAACTTTAGTTCATTCATCCAATCAACAGACATTTTTAGCCACCTATTATGTATTAAAATATTATGCTAAGTGCTGGGGCATATATACAAATGAATACAATGTAGCTCCTGACCTTAAGTTTACATTGTTTGTAATGGAAAGTAGCTCTCTGTATCTGAATGTTTATATTAGATGAAAAAATCCTGCAAAGCAATGCTTAATATCAGAACTAGACACATACTTCTCCATGTGTGAGTGAGTTTATAATGTCCCACCATAGTGAATACTCCTAATTTGTGTTACTGCCCTATTCTTAAATATATTGCTGTTCTTTATAGTGAAATATTGCATGTGAATGAAAAAAGATGCAGCTCCACATATCACTTACGCCTGTAGGATTAATAGTTAGAATACGAGTGAGACAAACATATACACACACACACACATTTCAGATTTCTGAGGCTGGGATTCTACTTACAGACAGGCAAGACTGCTAGTCCACAGAAGAGAATAGATAGGTTGATATCCTCTATTATCCGTCACATGACATTTTGGTCCTATCTTACAATCATTGGCCTTTTGGTAGCGTTATTATTTAACAGTGTGTCCCCGACATAGAAGAATTTGGACCCCAATGAAGATTGTTGGAGCATACAGGGGTATTCTCCTGACACGTGGTTCTGAGTCTTTTGAAGTTGCTTCTAAACATGAACATCGCCATGGGGGAAAACATAGCCTGCTTGCTCTCTAATACAAGTTTTGTTTTGATGAGTGTAGTAATGTGGTTTGATCAACAATACTTTGTCTCAGTTTCAGATGCACATCTAAAAATAGCACTGATTTAGCATGTATATGTATAAGAAGGCTTATATCTATATACCGATAGCATTCAATTAGTACATATTGAGTAATTGATATAGTTTCTCATCATTCATTTCTTGGGGGTGGGGGTGGGGGTTGGTTGATGGAAGGGGAAGTCTTTATTTGTTCTAGTCTTGGGACTTTCTTTCCCCCAGGTTATGAGCAGAAACTTTGCAATGGAATTACCAGCAATTCAGAAGACATTATGACATTTAAAATATTGTTGGAATTAGAGCTTCTTCTTGATGTACAGTGAATATAAAATAGAATAAGCTATCCATTTGAAGCAGTGTCCAAGCTTTCCAAGTAGAGATAAATCCATGTAATCTCAGACAATAATATTGTACTTTGAAATTTTCAAGGAAAAGAGGATTAGTTCTGTGGATTCCAATCCTTTCACATGCTTTAAGGAATGGATTTAATGTAACACTATTTTATACAATTGTGCAAAATACAAAACAGTATGTTTCTTTCACCATGCTACTTATGTTGAACTTTTAATGATTATGTGTAAATCAAGACAAATTAACACAATAGATTATAAAATATTTATTGAGTTCCTCCTGTATGTAAAACATACAGTTGGGGAAACAAGGGGGGATAAAAGCACATGCAAAGCCAAATAACAATAAAATATGTAAATAACATTTTTACAGCGATAGAAGAGATGTCACCAAGCAGCATATGATCAATTGAAGGCAACATATACTATAGGAGTACAGGTAATAGATATGTATGTATGGACACATGTTTGTAGGTCTGTATCACAATTTAGAATCTGTCGTCCTTTTTCCCAGCCCTCTGAGGGTTATCAGAATTTAATTCCCCAAGACAGAAGAAGAGAACAGGCAGTACATCATGTTGGGTGACAGTAATTAAGTATGTAGGCAGTGGAACTGGGACTAAGGTATTAGGGAGAACAGTCAATGTGTTGAAGTGGGGCCACCAGTTTGGAGTGAGGGAAAGGCTTTTCACTCTAAGTTTGACAAAATCCAGTCATCCTAGTTAGCAGGAAATGCTTTCTGTGGTGCCTTCATCATAATATGCAAGCTCACAGAAGCATGGGTCTAAAAGTGGTTCCTAATTTGCACTGATTAATCAATTTATTCAATGAAAAAGAAATCTGACAAATGTATTATTTGGTATAACGTAAACAAAACAGACTAAGTATTTGCAGGGCTTTTTTTTTCCTTTCATTTCAGTGATTTTGGATCAACCACTCTTGATATAACCATGGCCTTTATGGCCTTCCTCCACAGAATGTTAGAAAATACCCAGATATAGAAACAATTGTGTATTTTCTTTTTCATTTCTTTGCTATATGTGGATGTTTTTGGTGTTTGTTTCACCTTTTGATATATTTTCTTGTTTATGCCATCTATTGCTTGTTTTAGTACCTCAGTGGATATGTAATCTCAAGTAATAATTGAAAAAGCACCATGTACATATATGTACATACTACATCTATGTATTATTTATAATATTTGCCAAATGTCACCCAAATTTTACTTGAAGTCTTTTAATGTGAAGAACTCATGACTTCTTCTATCATTCCCAATCCAGTTTGGCATAGCTTTAGTGGAGAAGAAGTTTCTTCTTTACCAATATATGACATTTCGATTTCTACCCATTGTTCCTAATTCTGACCTCTAAAACCAGTAAGGATAGATATAACCCCTCTTCCACATCACAGTCCTTCCAATATTTGATGACAACTATCATATATCCCTGCTAAGTCATTTCTTCTCCTGGTGAAATGTCTTTATAAGCAGTAGGGAAGCACCTAGAAGACAAACACTGAAGAGTAGTGAAAGACGGGATTGGAAGTCATGGTGAGGACAAAGAACAGTCTTTTGAGTTGCAA
This sequence comes from Phalanger gymnotis, assembly GCA_028646595.1. Classification (NCBI taxonomy): domain Eukaryota; kingdom Metazoa; phylum Chordata; class Mammalia; order Diprotodontia; family Phalangeridae; genus Phalanger; species Phalanger gymnotis. Next base: position 132,034,791 of record CM053623.1, on the reverse strand, counting down.
GCCAGTGGGAGAGGTGAATTATGATCAGGTAAAAGTGTTTCAAAGTTCATGAACATGGAAGCAGAACTCTTGAGGGGGATGGCAAGGTCAAGGGTATGAATGTTCTTGTTCATATTTGAAGTAGGCTGAAAGAGTTGATCATAGGAAATAAGTAAGTTGAACTTGGTGGTTAGAGTATTTGAAAGAGTATCAGTATGCCTATTGATGTCCTCTAAGAGCATGAAGGTAGGAGTTGGGGAGGAGAGAAGGACTGGGAAGTAGGCACTGAACATGTTGAGAAAGGAAGGAGCATTTACTGGAGATTGATAGACAACAGATACCAGACTCTTTATTGAGTGATAAAGATAGATTGAATAAACTCAGAGGTTGAAAGGTGATTGAGTGAGGGCGATAGAGGGAGGGCCTGCAAGAGATAATGCGGAGTCAGGAGTATTGTAACTCCCTGGTACTGACTAGTGCATTGGAGTGAAAGTGCAACCAGCACTAGAAAGAATGGCCAGGGAAGCTGTGACATCAGAAGGGAGCCAAGGACAGATTCTTGGGGCATTCCATTGGAGGGCATTCCACACTGATATGAGACCATTAATGACTACACTTTAGGTATGGCTATGCAACCAGTATTAAATTTAGCTTTGCTATTCTCTAGTTTACCTCTTTCCATCTTGTTCATGAGAAATGCATGGGAGATTGCTTTTCTAAGTTCTACATTAGCTTTATCTACTTCTGATTTGCCAGTCTGGTAACTGTCAAAAAAGAAAGAAATTAAGGTACCTTGACATAACTTTTTCTTAATGAAGCTATTCTGGTTTTGTTTTGGGGTTTTTTTTTGTCTTTTTTTGTTATCAGTGTTTCCACTTCTAGATGTTCATTGACCTTTGCTTTAATGATGCATTTCTGGATTGTGGCAGAAAATCATTGAAGCTTACAGATTCTTCTTTCTTGTTCTTATTAAAAGTGGGACATTTGGCCACTCTCCAATTCTGCAGCACCCTTCACATTCTCTACTTTTTTAAAAAAATATGCAGTGTATCTATCAGCAACCATATCTAACTATTCTTTTGTAATTAAAAAAAATTATTTTTTTTACATTCATTTGCCCTTCTCTTGCCCCTCCTCCAATTAGACAAAAGTTAATGAAAACACTCATTAGAAAACATGCATTGTCCAGCAAAACATATTAGGCCATTAAAAAACATAGGTCTCTCTCTGCATTCTAATTCACTACCCTTCTGGCAAAGGGTAAGAGGCATATTTCATTTTATCTCTTAGACTGGCAGTTCATTATTGTAATGATAAGAGTTCTAAAGTCTTTTAGGTTTTTTTTTTTTTTTCTGAGCGTAACCCCAGTTCGAAAGTCCACTGATGTACAATTCTCCTCATTGGCAGGGAGCAACATCTTACTACTGCCTTTTTGTAAATTCTTCTAGTTTTGATTACTTCATTGTGTATCAGTACCTCCCCTCATTCTTTCAATTTTCCCAGAAATAAAGTCTTGACCTGCCAATTTGAACTCATCCAAAGCAGCTAAATGTTTTCTTACTACTTTCTGTTTTATTGAGCCTTCACTGTAGTTCTGTGTAAAGCATGGGCTCAGAATCTCAGCACAACTTGACCTTACTGTTGTCCTTTATATTTCCCCTGAGTGGTGACTTCCCCATGTGTGGAAGAGGAAAGGACAGTTGTGATATTTGCCCAAGGATGTGACTGACTATTCATTCACACCTGTCCCATGCTTTACAAATGCACATGTGCCTCATAATAATCATTGAAGTTAAGTGCCACAGGTGATACCATCCACATTTCAAGGAAGAAACTGAGGCAAATAAAATTAAAGTGGTCTTATCATCATACACTATAACAAGTAAGTTATTAAAGGGAAACTTCAAACCCAGATCACTTTTGATTTCAAATACAGAATTTTTCCCTTTGGACTATGAGCTAGCTTCTTGAGATCAGGGACTTTTCCCTCCACTCCTTCTCTTTCTCTCCCTGGTCCTTATCACAGTGTATAACTGAGAGTATGTGCATAATGACTGCTTATTAACTCGACTTGCTGCTTTAGAGACATTAGTATTCCCTTTAACAGAACAGATCTGTACACTTTCAGCCAAAATATTTTTGTCCATGTCTTTACATAAATTTTTGTTGGACTTCCTAGACACCTTCCCATTTTTTTCATATTTCATTGATCACATGAGATCCTCTGAGGCCAACAGTTCTGTCTGTATAGTACATAGGCTGTTTACTTGCCAGGTCTCACACTTGCTACATGACCTGCATTCTTTCCTAAAACCAAGAAAGAGAATAGAACTGGATCTCTGATTTTATCAGTCATTGGTATAAACCTCCAGATTAGGATACTTCTCTACTAATGCAGATAGGTTCCTTCTCTGCAATTTACAGTCTTAGGAAGTTGCTGAGAGTTGCTTAGGAAGTACTGAGAGGTCAAGTGATTTGCCCAACAGAGGTCATGTAGCCACCGTGTGTCAGGGGCAGAACTGGAACACATGTCTTCCTGGATTTAAGACTAATTCTATGTGTGCTGTTACAGTGGATTTCAGGAAATACTATTCCAGTGTTATATGAGTGATTTCTCATGTTGCTTTCATTTGTACAGACTCAGTAGGCAGAAACAAAATAGTAATGTTTTGCATTTGAGATTAAATAATGTCCTTCTTTCCACCTAATTAAATAAAAAAGAGTAATTTGAAATTTTTATCTGTCTGATAAAGTTATAGAGATCATGTGCTTCAGGGAGAAACTGTTATTTTCCTGCAAAATTTATTTCAGTCTCTGCTGAAATCCCTAAAAAGAAATGCTAGAATCCATCCATCAGGGGACTCTTAATTCAAGAAAGAAGCATAGAGTAACAGTAAAAGGCTTTAAAGAGTTTCTACCATTCCTAGTTTAAACATCAAGCCCATCACTAGAATAGTATTTGTAATATTATTAAGTATGACTGTTTTGCATTTAATGGATACATAGATTCATGGAAAAAGAAGGAACCAGACAGTATGTCTGATCTAGCTCCTGACATTTCTCTAGCTGGAGGCTAGAGTCTAGTCACTCTCTGAAGGTTGGGAGCAGTGATAGCAGCCAGGTTCTTATTTGTAAGGTTATTGCAGTCAATCTCTTCATCCTGTGATGATTGTCACCTTCAACTTGGGCTTCACATCCATCATCTCTATTCCTGTGACAACATCTCTGCTCATTCAGTGAAAAGTCAGCAAGTGATCAAGGATTCCTCTTTCCCTTATGTTTTGGTGATGACTCACCTCTCTCTCCTGCGAAGTCCTTGTTGCCTAAAATTTTCTCTTGTATATAACAACAATAATAGTAGCAACAGTAACATGTTTATATAGCATGTCAGAGTTCTTAGAATCCTAAGACTTAAGAGTTGGGTGAAGAGCTATAATTACAGTGGGACAGCCAGAACCTTGATGAGGCTTTGGCTTCTGCAGTGGTATGCTTTGTTTTAGAAGGGAAATTCCATTTACTATGCCTATATCTCATGATCCTTCACCAGCCTGGGCCTGTGAACCTCACAGAGTAGAGGGGAGCAGAATTAAAGGCAGAAATAAAGTTAAAGCAGAAGAGGAGGAGTAGGCTGGTGTCACTTCACCCAGACCTGAAATTGCTATGGAACTGTATCACTCAGCACTCACCTATCTTACCCCCAACCCTCATTGATCCCAATCCATCTTCCTTGAGGGATGGCTCCCTCCCCAATCCATGGCAACTGAATTTGTCCCTTGTGTCAAGACTTCTACTTATGACTCTGGTTGAGTGGGATCTTAGACATAATCTAATACCCAACTCTTCATTTATTTTTTTCTTTTGTTAATTTATTTTTAGTTTTCAACATTCGCTTCCACAAGATTTTGAGTTCCAAATTTTTCTCCCCATCTCTCCCCTCCCCCCATCCCAAGATGACATGCATTCTGATTAACCCTACCCCAATCCATCTTTTCATTTAAGGATAAGGAAGGTGAGGTCCTGAGCACTTCAGTCATTTATCTGCATTTATACTGGTACTATGTATCAGAGCCAGATTAAAACTCAGTCATTACGACACCAAAGCTAATACTATTTTTCCACTACACGTAATGAGTATGTCCTTTGCACACACCCAGACTCAAATAACAATAAGCTTAGGGATCTGTGGATCTTGGCTGCTTACCTTACTAACCCAGCCAATTTTTATGACAGATTAGTAAAGGGATACAACTTAATAATTTAGTTGCCAAATATAACCCGACAAAATGATATTAATTTTAAAAAGGCACATAGTAGTTTTCTTGTTATTGGCCTTCACCAATATAGTTCAGTGGAAGTTGAGTTTTGTAAAATGGCTTCTTTATGGCAGAAGTAAACTTCTTGAAACAAAAGTGAGACAAAGGTGAGAAGGAATGTGAATTGCCCAATGATGACCACAATGGGTTCTTTTCCAAAGTGATCCCCTTCAAGAAAGGGAAAACCCTTTTTCTTTCTTTCATTGGGTGCAAAGCCTCCCCACTCCCAAAAGAATCACAACCAGGTGGTCAGCCCACCAGAGATGTGTCTCTCCCTGATTATCTAGGTGGGCCCTCCAAAACCAGGCTTGATCTGTTACTCAAATCCTTTCCAATATAGTAGAATCTAACAGAGTGTGTGCTTCACGAGCATCATCTTTGCAACAAGGGGTCACCTCCACATATCTCCATGACATCAGAGTAGGACTTGGTGGGTTTAGTTAGTGCTGCATCTAATTGCCCAGCCAAAATCTTGTAGTGTAATAATAGACAGATGCCCCTGTATTTGATGTACATTGTTACTATAAAACATCTTAATAATCAGATGCTTCATTTTCTGTATTAATTCTTTGTATGGCATGTAGAAACAGAGACTTCTTGTATGAGTTGTTATGTTAAACTTTAAAAGTAAATGTATTTAGGCTTGCTCACTTAAGTATTTCCACAATCATCAGAAAGTAATATTGTGAATATTTGGGGGAGAGAGAAGGAAACAGACATTTACTATTTGCCCACTATGGTCCAGGGACTTTGCTTTACAGATATTAACTAATTTGATCCTCACAACTGCCCTATTTGGTAGGTGCTATTATTACCTGCATTTTATACTTTATCTACTTGGGAAGATAGAAGTTGTGATTTATCCAGGGTCAGTAAGTGTCTGAGGGCAAATATAAATTCATGTATTACTAACTCCAGGTCTAGCATTCTTGTTACTCTGCCACCTAGGATAATAAATTGAGAGAAATGTTACCAGGATAAAAAAATAGCTGTTGTTGTCTTCAATGATGTTTAGGGGTTACAATGTGAATCAAGGTGATAGAATACTTTCTCTAATATTTGTATATGGCAGAATAAAAGTTGTACATTTTTGTCTTTTGCTTATTTGAAGAGTAATGATGATATAGCTGTTCACAAATTGCAGTTGTAATAAAAATTAGGCATAAAAGCCAATTAATGAGGTATTTGATATCTAATAGTTATTTCTGATTTGGGTATATTTTGACTGATATGAATGAATAATTAACTATTCATTAAATGTGCTCCTTTTAAGATATTTAAAAGGTGCTAGCTATTGTGATATATATCACAATATAGATCGATATCTACATATACAATATACATATATAATTGTGTATCTAGTATATCATATAGGTTGTATATATAAATATTGCATATGTACTATCTATACAACGCAAATTATATTTTATATATATGCACATATATACACATATACATATATATATATGTATGTGTATATATGTATATATATATATAGGGTATAATGAGGAAAGAACTTGTGAAGTCAGAATACATGGGTTCTTCTCTTGCTTTGACGCAGGCTAGGGAAATCACTTGACCTTTCTGAGTATGAGGTTCTTATGAAGACCACACTTTGTAAGAATAAAGTGCTATAGAAATGTGAGGTATTATTGTAATGATTTTGTACAGCTCATAGCTAGTGCTCTTTCCTTTGGTGCTTTTTTTTTATTTCCATCATTAGCAAAGATGCTCAATTTTCTAATTACCTAGAGATAGGGACTGTACTAGATACTGTGAGTATAGAAAAAGCCCTGGCAAGGAAACTCTCTTTACTGGTATAATTAAGGTGGGACTTTTTTACTGTTTTCTCTTTTGGAGCACTTAATCAAGTGCCCTTGATGAGTCCAGCCTTTGTTTCTTTGACTAAATCAGGAGTCTTTGATGACCTCCTTACCTCAAGGGTAAGCCTAGTTTACATGGGTTTGAGTCACATGTTTGTGAAACCAGAAGCTTTTAGGTCACGTGGGTTTGAGTTGCATGTTGTGACACCCTTTGACCCTGAACAGGTTATATAAACTCAGAGGTTGATGTTTTTTCCTTTGGGGCTCCCACTCACTGGAAGAATGTCCAGTGACTTGAAGAGATCCTGGGCAGCCATTGTTAAGTGCCCCCTGGCTTGTAAACCCATATGTTGATGCTTCCCTGGTAACTATGAATTGTGATTTGAATCAGACAAGGTCTGTCTGTTGATGTTTGTAATTTCTGTTTGTATTTGCTCTGAAGTTCAGGGTTCTGGTTTTTCCTCCTGAACTAAGTGATATGTGTGTATATGTTTGATTAAAGTGAGATGGTTAACACTTTAAAGTTACTTTCCTTAGTAAAGCAGATCAAAGAAGCTGTGCTGGCAGTTCTTGTTGCTGGTCTTATTGGCTCTTACACCTCACCAACAGCTGCTAGCCAAATTGTTGGAGCAACTGATACAGATTGACACCTTTGGATTTTATGAATTTAAAGGGTTGATAAAAAGTACTAGGAAGCTATATGACATCTAGAGTCACAGAGCTAGTCTGTGTCAGAGGCAGGATATGAACCCAAATCTCCTGGCCTCGAGACTTGCCTCTCTATCCACCCTTCCATGTGGCTTCTCATCAAATTAAATTTTACTCAGATACTTATAGGTCAAGAAAGATATATATTGAGACATTTAGGTGCTTTAGTGGATAGAACATTAAGCCTGTTCTGGAAGACCTGAGTTCTAACACAGACACTAGCTGTGTAACCCCTGGAACATCACTTAAATTCAGTCTGCCTCAGTTATTTCATCAGTAAAATAGGGATAAAAATAGCACCAAAATCCCAAAGTTATTATGAAGATAAAATGAGGTAATATGCTTAAAGCAATTTGCAAACCTGAAATTCTATATAAATGTTACCGCTTGTTATCATTTTTACCATGAACAACACCACCACCACCACCACCATCATCATTACTGTTAGTATTCCTACTATTTGTTATACTACTTGCCTTATGGTTTTACATAGAGAAAGCATGTTCTGTATCTAAAAGCGGTGGTGTCAAACTCAACTTAAAACCAGGGACACTGAATCATAGATAAGAATCTCTTTGGACTACATATTGACTTAGAAAACCACATATTAACATTATGAATTATCTGTCTTATTTTTATTTATTTTATTTCCCATGTACATTTTAATCTGATTCAGGCCATACTCAGATGTTGTGCATTGTGTTTAATATGAAACATGTGAAGAAGGGTAATATGAAATAAATCTGAAATGAAATGTGAAAATTGTCATTAAGTGCCAGGGTGAGAAATTTACATTTGATCCTAGAGGCAATAAGGAGCCACTGAAGATTTTTGAGAAGTTCACTGATATTGTCAAAAAAGCATTTTAGAATATTAATTTGTTAGCTGTGTGGAGGATTTCTCCATAAAGTCCTATTCCAGGGCCTTATTGTGGTGTAGAGGTTACCCTGGATTTTTTAAGCCTATTCCAATAGAGTGTAAATTCTAAGAGGTTCTACCATGCTGGAAAGGCTTTGGTTACAGTCCTGGCAACAGATTAAGATTTCTTTATGAGGATATGTCTTGATAGGTTTGAAGAGGGTCATCACCAGTATACAGGTCCCTTATCCTTTGGCCATGTTAATCCATGAAAAAAAAAAAATACTTCCAGTCCTATGTGGCAATTTCTTTTTGGGAAATAAAATGGACAGTGGAAGAAAGAAGGAAGTTGGAACTAAGAATTCTACACTTCTAGATCTTATGTAAGCTTAAGGTGATGGTTAACAATCTATATGTGAGACTTTTGTGCAGTGAGCCAAAGGGTGGACATGCTACTTAAGTAGTTAAAACATGCTGATTTTGAAATTTTTCTTAAATGAAACCAGGAGGCGGGAGCCTTCAGATAAATGGGAGGATGGCTCACAGTGGCAAATAAAAGATTTAGTGGATTGGTTTTATCAGATGGCCAAAGATAATAGGAAACATCCTTTAATAAGACATTTGGTCATCTCTTAGTGTAATGCTCGTGATGAGCATTGGCCAAAAGGATGCCATGCAGAGGTTTGAAGGTTATGTGTCGATATCCATTGCAGAAGATTTAAAAATATGTGGATTTAAATAAGACCTTCTGAAATATATCAGCATATATTTTGATACTCAGAAACTAAGAGGCAAAGGTTGGAACAAGTGAGCAAAGTGAAAAAAAAATAGGAAAATAGGGATTTTCAAGGAAGAATCAGAGAGACCAAAATCTTGTAGACTATACAAGACTCCTGCCTATATATCTTGTATACTTTCTTTGAGATGGGAATTCATAGATTCTGTTTATGGAAAAGACCACATAATATCACACATACACAGAGAGAATTCATTATATTTTAACAGACAGAAAACAACTTGTTACTAATTTGGGAGTCATTCCTGAATCGGTTGTCGCTGTCAGGCCACTGACTTGCTAAAGAGAGATCAAATTAGTACAAAACTTGAAGGAATAATAAAAGCAATATGATTTGAGTTTTTCAAGAACCTTTCTGCTATTTTAAAAAAATAGTAATCCCTTGCATAGGAGGACAATAAATTGAAGAAAATGTACAACACACACACACACACCCTGTGCAAAGTCAGTCAACAAGCATTTTTATTAAGCACGTATGAATGTGAATGCCCCTGCTTCAAGGATAATAGAAACATCACCTCGCAAAGACTCTCAGCTTTCTGTCCTTAGTGGTAGAGATGATGTCTTTGACTTCTGTCATATTGCTAGTCACAACTCTGTACTACAGTCTTCAAGGTACTTGTATATGTGTGTTTATAAAACTAGTTATGAGGATTAACAAAAGAGATCAAAATATACCTGAGGTTCTTTGAGTCTCTTGGTCACAAATTTACTGAGCCAGATTGAACAAGGAAGCACCTGTTTCTTGAGGAAAGGGTTGGCTGCATCTCGCAGTTTACAAGTTCCAATTCATGTCTTCCACATGGACCAAAGGCAGTCATATAATATTCAGTGAAATAACCCAGGAAATGACTGGTTTTATTTGCTCCTGTACTTACAGCATATCCTTTCAAATGATGTAATGGCTGCTCTGAATATTATTTTATTATGACTTCGTCCACAAAGACACATCATCTTTCATGACAACTTAGGAATGTTGAATGCACATAGGAATTAACACAGTATTCCTATGTACTATGTCCCCAGACCTGAATGAACACTCTTGAAATGAAGTCTGGATCCTTCTGACAAACTCTGCAAACCACCTGTGATTGAAAATAGTCCATTAATAGGAAAAAGAGGATTCTTTCAAGGATATTCAATCACTCAAGAAAATAAACGAAGTCTGCAGCTAATAAATTGAAAGAAGAACATGTTGAGAACTACTTAAAGGAACTTTTGTTTTATAGAAGACACTTGGATACTGTACTGGGAAATCTAAATGTCATTAGATAGGGAGGTGACACTAACCCCAATGGGCTCTTCAAAGACAAATCTTGAGGCTGGGCTCCTTTTGGCAAACACGTCCCTTACTGGTATGAATAAATGTCTGAGGCATTTTGGACAAAGACTGAATTTCATTTTATTGTGGCTTTAGCCATATTACAATGCACACAAACTATTTTCCCTTATGCCAGACATGTGGAAGTGATCAGGATATGTAAATGATATCTGAAGGTGAGCTTATAGGTCTTGCCTAGAAACATGGACTATCAGTGGTTATAAATCATAACCGCATCACAAAGATCAACTTTCCTTTTAGCATAAGCTTCTTTACAGAATGATCAATGATAAATCAATAATGCATCTAGTATTTTTTTCTGGGGGTAAATTCCACTAAAAGTACTATATAGTACTTCTTTGTGCCATCATATCTTGCTTTAATGGCTGTTTGTTTAAAAAAAAAAGGACATAAAGAATTGGTCAATTACAGGTAGCCATAGAGTTAATTTGGTAGCATTAGTACTATCTTATTCCTGAAAGTTTTAAATAATAGGTTGCATTTTGTAATGATCCTTCAAAAAGTATAAAATTAACCTAAGAATACTGAAATTATTTTGTTGGAAGTGAAAAGTCTATCCCCCCGCCCCTTTCTTTCTTACATGATATCAATTTGTTTTGGGTACGTTACATATTTATTATGCTTATATATGTTTTTAATAACATTTTATAAATGTTTAAAGACATAAAACTGAACCAAATCCCCTTGGAAAGGAAATAGATATAATAAAAAAGTGTTTTTTTCCTTTCTTGAACCGCTGAACAAAGCAGGTATTAGCCTCAGCACCAGGGTACTATGCCTCTGTGAATGGTTTATATACCATCTGCTGCATGTAATGCAGGATATTAATGTAACCTAAGTATCAAAGTGGTTTTTCCCCAGCTTAAAAATAAAAAAACAAATCAAGAACAAAACATGAAAATACCCAAACTCATATTCAAGAGCAATCCTAACATCTACTTAATCCATAATGAAGTGCAGTACTTGAGAAAGATATAAATTTTGAATGATTGCAAGAAGGCCTTGTTCTGTGGAGAACTTTGGGTTCTCCTATCTTTTATTAAGTATACGGTTTGTTACTATATGCTAACTTGGGAAAAAGAGAAAGCTTGCAAATTATTGTGTTTTTAAAATTATTGCCTAAGAGTACAAGTATAACTTGTATTTACAATAAGCATACCATTACTTTCTCAGTGATAGAAAGTATATTGCTGTGGTAATGATTTCCATGGAACTACTCTGTTTGAACTTGGATGTTCTTTTGCATGAAATAGTGGCCCTATTTGTTTATCTATGGGATTCCCCCAAGATTAATAACATCAGTGGTTATATTCTATAGCCTTTTACTTGAAACTAAACTTCACCCCCATCCACTGGGTGTTTTAGTCATGTGAATTAATGTGAGATAGATATATAGAGATAGACATGATAGATAGACAGATAGGTAGACAGAGAGATAGAGAGATGGATGGATGGATGAATAGACAGATAGAGAGATAGATTATGTAGATAGGTAGGCAGGTAGACAGATAGATAGAGACAGACAGGTAGATCAAGGACAAATTCAAAGTAGAGCAGGTAAATTTTCATGATACTGGGTGGTATTTACATCAACTATGTATACATATACAGAATCAAAACCTTTTTTACCACTTTAAAATTCAATATTTTATTTGACTAGATGCCTTCTAATTCCATCAAGAGTAAGCTACTTAGAAATAAGTTTCTACACTTATCCTGTAAAAGTCGGCAATCCATTCCTGAATAGAGAAAGCAAAGGAAGGAGGGAATGGGAAGTGATGTAACCAGAAAAGTGATATTCTGGAATGTTTGCAAGTATTATTCTCATTTAGAGGTAATAACTGGGATACAGCTAGAAGTCTCCCTTCCTCCATAGTCTCCAAACTGGGTATTTCTAAGACTGCTAATCACAGTTAAATATAATGGAAATAATAATGTATTTGAAGTCAGAAGACTAGAGTTCAATCTTGTTGCTCCTATTTACTGTCTGATGTTAGCTTCAGCAAATCACTTCACTAAAATTTTTTCTGGCTCTAAATCTTACAACTAAAGAATAGTGAAAAGAATGGTGGAATTGGAGTAAGGAGGCTTGAGTTTGAATTCTGAGTCTTACATGCCAGCTGTGTGGATGTGAGAATATCACTTAACATTTCTGGGCCTTAGCTCTCTGGTTTATAAAAATGGATTAATAATACCTCCCCTGCCAACTTGGAGTGTTGTGAGCATCACATAATACAGCATATGAAAGAAACAAAACACTTTGAAAGTAAAATTCTATAAGAATAAATCCAATTTCTAAGGCTCTGTCACAGCAAACTTCTTGCATATATTCCTAGAGCAGAGCAGATATGTGTTTTATCAAAAAACCGAACTTGGAAAGTATTGCATCACAAAAGAGTCATAACAACACTGGGGGAAAAAACCAGCAACTTGAATTGGATCTATCTTAGATGCCCCCTCCCCTCAGCCCCGTCTTCCCCCATCCCTCCATTTTTCAATGGCAGGGACTCCTTTTTTGTCTTTGTATATCCAGTGGCTAACAGAGTAGCTTTGACACATAATTGGTACTTAATAGATTCTTAGTGATAGATTGCTTAACTAAATGATCATTGCCACTTCTAATATACTCATTCTCCTCATTATTACTTTTCTAACTCAAGGACAAAGATTTTCAAACTTCTTTATATTAAAAGTTACAACTTTCAATTGGCCTCTACTAAGGTATTCTATCAAACAGATCTATTTTGAACCATTTGATCAAGAAGACATGTATTACAAACAAATGGAGTAGTAAGAAGTAGATAATTTCACTTCCTTCTGCTATAGGATGAACATTGAAAATGGAGGAAAGATGTCTTGAGAACTCTTACATGGTACACTAGGATATAATTATTTTCTCTAGTGCTAATCTGAATTTCATAAGTGTAATAAGGAATATCAGAAAATTTCCTGAGAAATACTTGTCATGATAAAAAAAAAGTTTCTATACACATTTAACATAGATATCATTAACTCTCAATCATCCACAATACTAGAATATGAGAATATGTAAGTTATTAGTGTCAATGCCAGATGAAGACAAAATCATTTTATTGTGGATGCTAAGAGGTAGTGCAATGAAGTAAAGCTTTGTTGTATATAACCAGTTCAACTATTTGGACAAATTGGATAGAATACTGGATAGATATGGTATTGATTTAGCATTGGGTATACCTGACTTAAAACCTGTTTCTGAAATTTGTTTGCTCTGCAGCTGTGGAGAAATCATTTAACCCTTCTGAGCTTCAGTTCCTATAAAAAAAAGGTGGTTCAGATTAAATGGCATCTAATGTCTCTCCTATGTCTAAATATATTGTTTTGTAAACTGACTCATTATTACATCTTCATCATTACTGTCAAGAATACTAGCACATTATTATCGTGAGCCTAATATTTGCAAAGAGTTGTGCCTGGTCTATGGAGACATATATGCAAAAGGAGCACAACGTACTTAGATACACACACACATACACATAAATATAAGAGTAGCCTTTAAAACATCTTAAATATTAGTAGCCTTTGACAAATGTCAGGTAAATGGTAAAGATTGTGTCCTATGAGAGTTTAGAGGGGAGAAAAGATCATCGTGAGTTGGTAAGAAGAAGCCTTCACAGAGGAAACTGGATTTTATTTGCATCTTGAAGTATAGCTCGGTAGGACTGAGACAATTAGAAAAGAGCAGAAAAACACATTTGAGTCCCTGTTAATAGTGTGATCAAAAATACAGAGATGGGAACGTGCTTGGTATAATCATGGAATTACAGAGAACTAATTTGAGGCAGTATGTTGCAGTGGAAAGAAAGTTGGACTTGGAGGCAGAATGTCTGAGTTTTAATCACAGATCTGCTACCTACTTCTGTGCAAAGGCAAGCAATTTTACTTCTTTGGGCCTCAGTTTCCTTATATGTAAAATGGGAAGGTTGGGATACATTATTTCTGTGTTCTCTTTAAGTTCTGTCTCTATGATCCTAGGAACGATTTTGGGTCTCCCCACTCAGATAATTCATAGCTCCACCAAAAATGGACCAGTGTGCTTGTCTTTCCACAACCCCTTCAACATTGACTATTTCCATATTTTATCATCTTTGCCAATTTTCAAGGTGGGAGGTGAATGTTAGGAGAGTGATTTTTCTTGCCTGGAACATGCTTTCTTCTTGTACAGGGTACCTTGCTACTTCAGCTAAACTATAGCAGACCTTCATCACCTTACGCATGGACCTTTGCAGGAGCCTGATGATCCGTCTCCATTTGAAGTCTTTTCTTTTCCTAGTCCATCCAAAGAGATCTTTGTAAAGTACAGGTCTCACCACGTTACCCCATTATTCCATAAACTCAGAGTTTCCCTGTCACCTCTAAGATCAAATGGAGTGTATCCACAAATCTTAGAGCTGTTTTAAGCTTTTTAGTATAAAAATTGACTGAGAGTTTTAGAATATCCTGTATTAAATGTTCTGTTTTGTGTTCAAAGCTCCTCTTAATCTGGCCCCCTCCTACCTTTTCAATCTTCTTATATATACTCTGTGATCCACTGGTGATTATCTTTTTTTACCTTTTCCTTACACAAAACATTCTATCTTCCAACTCTGAGCTATGCCTAGTATTATTTCTTTCTTCTTCTCTGTCTCATGTCCTCCCTAGGTTCCATCAATTCCTAGCTAACATTCTACCCTATACTATTAGCCTTTTTTGAGCCACATTATTGCTAGTACCTTTGCTTTGTCAATTACTTTATCCTGAATATGTCTTGTTCATACACAGTTGTTTTCTGTTGTCTTCTCCTTTAGACTTTGTAGTCCTTGTGTGCAATGGCTCTTTAACTGCCTGTCTTTGAATCCCCAGCACTTAGCAGAATATATGGCATAGAGTAGGCTCTTGATAAATGATTGTTGATTGACATTCTTAGAGATACTAGAGATCATGAAACTCTCTAAGACTGCAAGTTGTAAAACAGGTACTACTCTGCATTGATTGAGGGAGTTTCTCTACCTAGCGTTCCCTACACTGATGAAATCATAAGTCCAGGCCTATATTCATCTCTCTCTGCCTTGCCTATACGAAAAACAAGAAGCGTAAATGTAACTTTATGAAAGGAAAACATACAAAAACTCACAGATCTACTTAAATGAATGGAGAAATACAGTTTGGGGGTAGAGGGCTTGTTGAAAACAAAATTGAAAATAATTAGAAAAATAAAGTGCTTACAAACAATACATTGACCTATTTTATTATTGAAAATATATATTTTTTAAAGCTTCCCAAAATATGTTTTCTTTTTTATCTAGGAATAGAGGGTAAAAAAGATTTTCTCTCCTCTGTGATTCTCCATGAATGGAGAATCAGAGTGGTTATGGTAACAATTACATAGTAGAACACAATATATATCCACTGAATATACAAATACAGTATAGCATTTCTGGAAAATGAACACTATGGTAGTGACTCATGCATACATGCCGAATCACATCCCTTAAAACATAACTATGTAGTATATACTAAAACTCTAATATAACATGGCAAGTCTCTAGAATTCTAGATCCCTATACCAGGAATTTTAATGTGTTATAAACTCATTTATTTAAGAGATTTAATTACAATAGTGTATAGTTCTCTCCCAAATTATTCAAATACCAGGAAGCAGTTGTATACAAGACAACATGCCTGGAAAATGGCCAGATAATAACATTTAAATGGAGCCTACTATGTGCAAGGTACTGTGCTGAACAATTTATAATTATCTCATTTGATCCTCATAACAACCCTGGAAGGTAAGTTCTATTACTATCCCCAATTTACAGATGGGAAAATTGAGGCAAAGGGAGGTTAATTGACTTCCCTAGGGTCAGACACCTAGGAAGTGTCTGAGGCTGGATTTCAACAGGCAGTTTTCAGAAAAAAATCAAATCTATCATCGCAAAAATATTCCAAATGACTATTGATTCAAGAAATGCAAATTAAAACAACTCTGAGATGGCACATCACATCTATCAGATTTGCTAACATGACAGAAAAGGAAGATGACAAATGCTGGAGGGGATTTGGAAAAATTGGGACACTAATTCACTCTTGATGGAGTTGTAAACTTGTCCAACCATTCTGGTAAAAAATTTAGAATATAGGGGCTATAAAACTGTGCATACCCTTTGACACAGCAATACTACTACCAGATCTGTATCCCAAAGAGATCAAAGAAAAGGGAAAGGGACTTATTTGTGCAAAAAAAATTTATAGCAGTTCTTTTTGTGATGGCAAAGAATTGGAAATCAAAATTATGCCCACCACTAAGGGAATGGCTGAACAAGTTGTGGTATATGATTGTGATGAAATAGCATCATGCTATAAGAAATGGTAAGCAGTATGCTTTCAGAAAAACCCAGGAAGATTTACATGAACTCATGCAACATGAAGTGAGCAGAACCAGGAGAACATTGTACACAGTAGTATTTTAAGGAGGCTCTACTGTAAATGACTTGGCTATACTGTCCAAGACAATGATCCAAGACAATTCCAAAGGACCCATTATGAACAATGCTATTCGCCTCCAGAGAGAGAGAACTGATAAAGTCTGAGAGTAGATTGCAACATGTTTTTAAAATTTATTTTTCTTGTTTGTTTGTGTGTGTATGTGTGTTTTCTTTTGCGATGTGTCCAACATGGAAATACATTTTGCATAACTTCACATGAACAATCGCAGTCATGTTGCTTGCTTTCTCAATAGGTGAGGGAGAGAGAAAGAATTTGCAACTCAAATATTCAAAACTAAATGTTAATTTTTTTACATGTAATTAGAAAAATATTTAACAAAATTAATTTAAAAAAGAAAATGGTCACACAATTTTAAATGAACACTTCTATCAATATTTTTCAAGGTTATTTATTATTAAAATCATACTCTAAAAGTGATGTCATAAAAACCACATGGAAGCATCAAAGGCGCACACCAAGGTTGTTCGATGCTAGTTTTATGGCGTTATGGAAAAAAGCTTGAACAGTAATATTTTCCAATTCAGAAGACTTTTTTTTCTCTTTACCAGTGAAAAGGAATATCATACCACCCAAATCTTTTTTTTTTCTCTTTCTTTTTTTTATTTTTTTTATTAATTTTTTTTATTAACATCTTTAGTTTTCAGCATTAATTTTCACATGCGTTTGAATTACAGATTTTTCTCCCCATTTCCACCCCCCCCACTCCAAGATGGCGTACACTCTGGTTGCCC